>JAQFVV010000452.1:311464-417251 GCA_028023455.1 Epiperipatus broadwayi
GTCTTCAAACTCAGCATAGCAAACCAGATAGCTATATGGGTCTGATCTCAGTTCAGCATCACCACATAGTAGAAGCCTCTGCAATCTATATCATTGCAAGAAAGACCTCAAAGGTACATTTATGATAAACAAAATGCAAGTAAAACTTGCTAACGCTTGTTTATGTCCCAGTGGTCCTACCAAAAACACCTATCGCTTTTCGTTACATAAACGTCAGAGTAGTTAGTATTCACTATCTCTAACTATAATCCCACTTTCAGATCATGATTTCAAGCTATTTGCTACGTCAGGAAAGCGGAATAAGAAACTAAATACACCACAAGCCACCCCCGCCACCCGCGCCCCCTCGCCTTCCTCAACTTTTAAACAACCACAACCTATACCCGCAACTCAACAATTATTCTAACGGGCACTATCTCTAACACCTTTGCTCGCAGTGAAAGACATAAACCTAAAAAAAACATTATAATTATATGTTTAAACACATTACAAAAACAGCATATGCTGAAGAGATCAGACCCAATAGCTTCTGGTTTGCTATGTGAGTTTGAAGACATTAGGTCTAAAAATTCACGCTTGAGCTGAATAGAAATTGTTTCATAAACGTCAGAGTTTGTATTTAGATCTAGTTTCTTTATTCCTGTCTTTCACTGCGATAGCAAATAGCTTGAAATCATGATCTGAAAGTGGAATTATAGTTAGAGATAGTGAATATAACTATCTGAGTTATGTAAACAAAATACGCTTGATAGGTGTTTTTTGGTAGGACCATCTGTGGACATACAATACAGGTTAGCAAGTTTTTTAACTTGCATTTTTGTTTATCATAAATGTACCTTTGAGGTCTTTCTTGCAATGATATAGATTGCAGAGGCTTCTACTATGTGGTGATGCTGAACTGAGATCAGACCCATATAGCTATCTGGTTTGCTATGCTGAGTTTGAAGACATTGCGTGCTAAAAATTCAGCTTGCAAGCTGAATAGAAATTGTTTCATAAACGCTCAGAGTTTGTATTTAGATCTAGTTTTTTATTCCTGTCTTTCACTGACGATAGAATAGTTGAAATCATGATCTGAAAGTGGAATTATAGTTAGAGATAGTGAATACTAACTACTCTGACTTTATGTAAACGAAAATACGTTGATAGGTGTTTTTGGTAGGACCCATCTGTGGACATAAATAAAGGTTAGCAAGTTTTTTAACTTGCATTTTTGTTTATCATAAATGTACCTTTGAGGTCTTTCTTGCAATGATATAGATTGCAGAGGCTTCTACTATGTGGTGATGCTGAACTGAGATCAGACCATAGCTATCTGGTTTGCTATGCTGAGTTTGAAGACATTACGTGTTAAAAATTCAGTTGAAGCTGAATAGAAATTGTTTCATAAACGCTCAGAGTTTGTATTTAGATCTAGTTTCTTTATTCCTGTCTTTCACTGACGATAGCAAATAGCTTGAAATCATGATCTGAAAGTGGAATTATAGTTAGAGATAGTGAATACTAACTACTCTGACGTTTATGTAAACGAAAATACGCTTGATAGGTGTTTTTGGTAGGACGCCATCTGTGGAATAAATACAAGCGTTAGCAAGTTTTTTAACTTGCATTTTTGTTTATCATAAATGTACTTTGAGGTCTTTCTTGCAATGATATAGATTGCAGAGGCTTCTACTATGTGGTGATGCTGAACTGAGATCAGACCCATATAGCTATCTGGTTTGCTATGTGAGTTTGAAGACATTAGTGTCAAAAATTCACGCTTGAAGCTGAATAGAAATTGTTTCATAAACGCTCAGAGTTTGTATTTAGATCTAGTTTCTTTATTCCTGTCTTTCACTGACGATAGCAAATAGCTTGAAATCATGATCTGAAAGTGGAATTATAGTTAGAGATAGTGAATACTAACTACTCTGACGTTTATGTAAACGAAAATACGCTTGATAGGTGTTTTTTGGTAGGACGCCATCTGTGGACATAAATACAAGCGTTAGCAAGTTTTTTAACTTGCATTTTTGTTTATCATATATATATATAATAACTTTATGTAGATACTTATAACTTTTCTATATCAATTGTTTAGATTCTAATTAATGACTTTAATATAGTGATTTACATCTGAGTATTAAAAAATTTTTTAGAAAGGAATTCCCAGTATGTTTTGAATTTATAAGTTATGAAAAGATATTTGACTCTTTGGATGTTATCATAATATGAAAAGTATTAAATTAACAAAATTAATATTTGAAATCATAATTATATATATTCAAAACTTTTGTGGAATAAAATAAAAATATAAGGAAATAAAAATAAATGAAGATTATGTAAATTATCTAGACATTACAGATAATGTGGCTAATGTTCAATAGATTTCCTCAGAAAAGGAAAATAAAGCTTGATGATCATGAATTGCATGAACTTAACAATATGAAGAAAAAAATAATGGATTAAATTAATCATGCACTTAAACTTGGTTGAAGTGCTTTTAGTAAAAATAATTTAGTATGGAAAGAAAATATGCCTATGTGTTTGAAAATAAAGATTTTTAAATAAATGTGTTTTAGCAGTTCTTACTTACAGATTTTATGAGACTTGGATATTTAATAAAAGAACAATGCAAAGACTTCAGACTATTCAAGAAAATATAAAGAGATGTACATTAGTGGTAATAAGCAAAGATGAAAATGATTACCTAGATGAGAGAAGAAGCAGGTATCAGGGACATCAATGAAAAAAATTAAGAGATTGAAATGGAACTAGTCTGGATATATGAATAAAAATATAATAGATACACAATTGAAGGTTCAAATATTACCCAAAGAGCCACATTTGAGATAGATAGATAAAATAATGAAGTTTGCTAGTACAAAATCGAGAAGAGAGGTTATGAATCAGAGAAGTTGGATTATTTTGCAGTGGATTAATAATAGTTGAAAATGGTATATTATAATGGTCAGCCAAGGTATGTTTAAATTATTTACATTTATTTAATTGACTCAAACTCCACTTGACACTAAACATCAGGAAATAGACCGCCACATATATTTATATATTTAAATAACTTTTGAAATTATTTTCTTCAATATGTAAGTAATATTATTTTATAAAGTGCAGACAATAATGAAATTAAACTGAGAGAGTGAAATTTCTCAAGTGCTTATGACTATCAACAGCCAATCAGATCTTAAGCACTGGGACAGAGAATTTAACAAGAAAAGAGTGGTTCCCACTCTCTTCTTTACTTGTCTTTCTATATATCCAAGCCTGTCCAAAGTACTTATATCTGAAAGCGTGAATCTTAAATATCATCACACTTAAATAACTGAGTTCAAATTATAAACATACAGTGTGAAATCTTTCGATTTACTATGCAGTAGTTTTTCGATGTTATAACTTTGCAGCAATATATGTAAGTAATATTATTTTATAAAATGCATACAGTATTGAAATTAAACTGAGAGTGCAAATTTCTCAAACACTTATGACTACCAACAGCCAATCAGATCTTAAGCACTGGGACAGAGAATTTAACAAGAAAAGAGTTGTTAAATTCTCTGTCCCAGTGCTTAAGATCTGATTGGCTGTTGGTAGTCATAAGCGCTTGAGAAATTTGCACTCTCTCAGTTTAATTTCTTCAATATGATGATGATAACATTAAATAGACACTATTTGCAATTCCAGACTAAATCCTATAAAACATAAGTTTCTCTTGATAAAATAGACATGGAATAGTTATGCAGACCAGACAATATTACATATAAAGATATTTACAATATTATTATAATTATCAGACAAAATACATTTTTTTTATAAAATCATTACTACTTTTTTTTTTAAAAGTTCACATGCATGGGTGAAAAACAATAGTTATGTAAAAATGCCCAAGGTTATTATGATTAATTTTAAAACTTTCTCCATTAAATGTTTTAATATAACTTTTTTATGATCAATCACATTTGCCACAGAGTAAATCTGTGTCCTAAAATAAAGCTTGAATATAACAATATTATATATTTATTTATATCATAAGCTTAACACCATAGTCACATACATACATCTAAAATAGGATATTTTTGACCAATACACCTTTCATATAATGATGACTCCAGGGAGTGGCCACTTTAGGTCTGAATCCTCATTTAAGAAAAACACATTAATTATGAGAGGTGTTTTTTTGAATCTCACCCTTATTTACTATTAATAGTTTTTAATTAAGATAGGATTTGGATCTGACTAAAAATGTATATAACAAAACCATAAATAAATTCACCATATAGTTACTGGGTCCAATAAACCATTTAACAGAGATCTAATAATTGTATGCACATAATAAGTTCTAACATACATAAAATTTAAAATTTAACCCACAGTCATTAATGCAAGGTGCATATATGTACAAATATAGTTGACCTAATTTTCAAATAAACCTTTAAGTTAAAATATCACTAATTGTATTGCAGAAATCTTTTTTTTTTCACTTGGAACTTTAACTATTTTATGAGCATGCGCATTTGTTTTAAATTGAATGTTATACCTTCGGTTATTTATCTCCAATTTCACATTAAAGACCCCCCCTCCTCCTTTGTTTTATATTAACCAAATTATAACAGATAAATAGTAAAAATGAGATGTAGCAAATTTCTGTTTGTCTTTTTTTTTTTTACAAATCTTTTTAAACTTCAAATCAACTTATAAAATTTTGATTCATTAATTAATGTTAATAAAAGTCCAAGTGATTTATCAATTAGGGATGGAAGAAAAATATTCGACAATGATTATATTTTCTTATTTTTACATAAAAAAAAAGAATTGAATGTTATCTACTAAAGCAAAACCTATGTGTTGATTCTTTTAACAAATGAAAAGTTTCACCATAGTGATATAACAACTAAATTAGTTCTTAAAGTGCAGTTATTTTGTTCAATTTATTGTACAAAAGTGAAATATGGATTCACTTTCTATATAACATATAAGTATTGAAAAAATATCTTTTAAGAATGCCCTAAGATTTTAAAAATATGATTGAAAAATTATGAATAACGGATATGATTATGAGTGAATTTTATGTGATATTGTTGAGTGTTACGCTGGTAAATATACATCTTTATTTGTTTTGGGCACTGAAACTAAAGAAATTGTAAAAAAAGTGTTTATAAAATAATTAATGGAGAATATGATTTTTTGCAGAAGATTAAATCCTATTTATATTATAAATATTATCTAAAAGACAGCCCAAAAATGAGTAATACTGTGTGCTTTTTTTTTTTTGAGAAGATATAAACGATATACAATAAAAAGCTAAAACTATGAAAATATTGTAAGTCTTTTAAAAAATGTTTTTTTTTATATATATATAAAGAAGAAGCTAAAAACAGCAATAAATAAACAGATTAAATAATTGGCAGTGATTTATGAAAGTGCATTTGTGGTTCAAGGGATTAATTTGTATTAAATTGCAAAATATTTAAAGATATATATATATATGATTTTTTTTCCTTTGGAGCTAGAATGGTTGCTGATATAACAATGATGATGATAACAGAGATGGAATCCATTAAAATTCTCATCATCAACAACTGATAAACTTGGTTATTTTATTTTTTTCATTGCTACTTTTTAAAAAGCAGATGATGATATATTTCCTTTTAATAATCTATTTTAGAACTGTTCTAAGCTACAACGCCTCTCATCCTTCGATGTACAATATTTATAACAAATACATTAACTTTAAAGTCAAATATAATTTATAACTGTAATAAATTGTTTTTAAATAATATTTTTATTTTATTTTAGCAAAATAACTTTTATGACTTGGATTAAAATGTTTAAATGTAGTTTTATTAAATATTATGGCGACTAACATAATAAGAATATAATCCCAGATATATTTTGAAACATTTATGTCAATAGTTTATGGCTCGCTGATAATGATAAAACAAGATTAAAAATAATTACTTTTATAATATTTAAGAAAAATTTTCTCAACATTACACAGATTTAAGTTAATCTAAGTTTTAAGTAGTAAAAATAGAATTAAAACACTTAAGTTTTTTTGTCAAGATTCTAATAATAAAATAGACTTTTTAAAAATTCGAAAGCGAACTAAAGTTATTCTAAACAGTCACAAAGTTAAAAAGAAATTACTAAAATTTAGTTTATATATATATAATGCCTGAAATTAAGATCTTAGTTTAAGTAAAAATATTTACAAAATATTGACTTGCGAACTAGTCACATATTTTTTTATTCATTGAACTTTTTTAATACCGAGATTAAAATAGTTTGTAACTTATTTCTATATGTCTGTGGGCTGTAGGTATAATAATTTTTCATTAATTATTATACCTTAATAATATTATTTTATATTTAAAATAATAATCAGGGCATTTCAGAGAAAATGCGAGGCCTGGGGCAACTAATATTTTAGAGGCCCTTTAAAATTTAAAAAAAGAACGTGTGGGGGGACGACGAGAATTTTTACTTACAGGGCCGAAAAGAGGACACTGGGAGCAGTTAGTTATGAATCGTAGAAATGAAAAGGCAGATCAGATTCAGATACATGGATAGAATAGATTCAGTCTAGCACTGTTAGTATTGTAAAACAATGTTAGCACAGAACTGACTGACAGGGGGCTGAGACTATTCTGCAGATTGCCAAACACTGCAGTTGCTTTCAATGCAGAGCCACAAAATTGACCCCTCATCCCTAAACTGGCTTATGTTTTCAACTCATGGTATGCCTGCTTAGAAAATATTTACTTGAATATTTTTTGGTGAACTTCACTGCAAAATTAAGGCCATTCTATGAGCCATGGCATTACTTTGCCTTCTATATTTTTGTTTAACATATAAATTTGCCAAGTTGAAACCCCTAATAATGCTATATCTAGGGCAGCTACCCCTCATTTTCTCCCTCTGATTAGCCCTTATAATAATAATAATAATAATAGTGATATTAGCGATTAAGCCAATGCACATGCACTTTTAAAGATAAATTATAAATGAATACCCTCACTTTCCCAGACACAAGATATAGTTTTAAAAAAAAATGGAATGAATCCACCAATCCTTTTAACCCAAACATTTATGTATGGGCAAATCTTAAGCATATGGAAATGAGAGCATGAAGATATTAAGCAATTACTTTAAATTACACCTGGGTCTCTTTTTACGTGGACTTATTTAACATGATTTTGAAGTTACGTGATTTTGAAGTTCACCGGAAGTCGAACTCCGATAATGTGCTATTACTTTAAATAATAAATTTCACGCTCTTACATTATATTGAAAGTAATAGCACATTATTGGAATTTGACTTTCATCTTAGTAATTTCAATATTTTCAGTGCTTTATAATAGTAAGATTTTATGCAATAATAAAATTAAAATCATGATTTCCACATTTTATGTATACACATATTAAATTTTACAAGATTATGATGTAAATTTGTTCAAACATTGTGCGTGTTAATTTTGCATTTTAAATCACATTCTGTTTTTGCTTTTTAAAAAAGAACGTAATCAATTATTAATCATTTAGTGTCCACAAGTTTATTTTTAAAAGGTAATAGCAGTGAACACAATTAAAATTGAAAATTAAAGACAAAAATAAGAATTTAATTTTTAGTTGTTAGTTTTAATTAAAATTTTCCCAGCAGTGGTGAATAAATGTCTTTTTATTATCGTAAGTCTAAGTTCATAAACAATTAATAAAATCATCGTCTCAAAGATTAATTACTAATTATGTTGTCACCAGAAATCCATTGACCTAACATGAGTGTGAAGTTAGCGCTAGTTGTATTTCCTCAGTTTGCAAACGAACGTGTTTTCGGCAAATATCGATAATAATTAAAATGTGTATAAAAAAATGTAAATTATGCATAAAAATATATTATTTTGAATAAAATTAAATATTATAGCTAAAAAAAGTTTGTCTTGTATCAATTTTTTTCAAATTTGAAATTTTTTATTAGTCATATTTTATTTCCTTATTTTTTTTTTTTGCGCGAATTTTAAAATAATTTTACATTGGTGCTTTTATGCGAATTTTGAAAAATCACAGACCGCATCCCTCCTTTTTCAATGTAAGTTATGTCTATTTTTGTGCAATTTCATTTGCGCATGTTTTCTGAGGAACCTATCTATCATGTAAAACGAGATCCAGGTGTACATTTATTATGCTTGAATGAATGACGCTTGTGAAATCATTACAATTTACAATACATCGTTCATTCAAGCATAATAAATGTAATTTAAAGTGATTAATTAACATCTTTACACTCTCATTTCCATATGCTTAAGATTTGCACATACATAAAATGTTTGGGTTGAAAGGATGAATGGATTCATTCCATCTTTTATAAAAAACTATATCTTGTGTTTGGAAAAGTGAGAGTATTCATTTATAATTTATCTTTAAAAGTGCATGTGCACTGGCTTAATCATTAATATCATTATTACAGTATAAAACATAGTGCCATATAAAATAATATAATAATAATGACAGTAGTAGTAATAATAGTTCCACAGTTAAACATAGTTCTGTTACTGTATTCATTCCAAGAGCTCCTGTTTCAAATCATAAGAATTTGCATAATATTATTTTTTTTAAAAGATAAATTTCAAGCTATCACAAAGACTGAACTTCACCTAATTAGACATCACTCTAGTTATAAAAGAATTCTATCTGTGTAATGGGTAATTTGCAAGAAAAAATATTTCATTAGTGGCAGTAAACTTTAGTATCACTAGGCAACAAGGAAAAATCTCCAGGTTTAAACCATGAAAAGGCTATTCAAAATCTCAAGTACTTCAGATAAATTTAACATATATTGAACCAATTATTAACAATTAACTATGCCACACATTTTTTCTAAGATAATTTTGAATCTACAAAAGCTTTTTCTTAAAAAAAAATAACATTAAATTTTTTTTAAAATCAATCAAAATGGCTGCCATACAAACACATGACAAAGATGTTAGTGCCAAAACCTATTCTACCATATCACCAGCTTTATTTTATAAAAAACATATGCCAGCATCCTCAAAAACAATTTTCATGTCAGCAATAACAAGATATTTCAAATCCATTAATTAATAAACCAAATTGAAGTTTCAGTCCAATAAATGCAAACATTTAAAACCTAGACTTAAAAACACAAGATCGTGCTTCTCTCTATGATATAAATGCTTGACATGCTGTCAACAATTTGTCAAAATTTATTATTACCATGCTACAGGATATTTTGCATCATTTTAGACATTTTTCCTTCAAGTCCATAATTATATCAGCTACAGATTCCAATGGCTTTTTACATCACTTCCACCCCACTCTCTGGAAGCTCAACCAGCTCATGTGCATACCACCCATGAACTCACAGCTCCAATGTCACATAACTCCAGAATAAATATGGAATCACTTGAGAGTTCAAAGAAATTTACAAGATTACTCCACCAACTTATCTCAAATGAACTTTAAATGCTCAACACAATGCTCATCAACTAATAAGCACAATTTATGTAGAGCCATATATCAATGGACAACTAACTCCACTAAATATATTAATAAATATCACCACATGGTTTCATGTATTTATCTCATAATGCTTTTATAAAATTTATGTAAACCTAATTTGAAATATGTATCTTGTTATGCAACAATTATTATTTTTCCATCTACTGTAAATCACCTTTTTTATCATAAGCAAAATTGTAAACCCTCATTGCATATGTAATCTTATGTATCAAATTGCATTTAAAAACTTATGTTTTTCACATGCAACTTATGTAGCACATGAACAATAAGACAGCCATAAAAACTATAAACCGTCCCACCAAATAGGCTCAATTTATATACAATTATATATTAATCTAATACCAACTCCAACCCTACACCCCATATATACTTTCCCTCATACTATCATGTGCTTCCATGTATTTTTCTCAAGATCCCATTTAAAAATTCTATGTAAACTTAATTTGACATATGTATTTTGTTACAACAACAACAACAACAACAATAACAATAATAATAATAATAATAATAATAATAATAATAATAATAATAATAATAATAATAATAATAATAATAATCTGTTTAATACAAATTTGTTTATTCAAGCCAGCCAAAGTAAAACAAAATGCATTAGAATAAAATACAAGTTTTGCAGTTACAAGAAGTTCTATGATATATAAAAATAAATTAAATATAAAAAACAATGAATAATTTTTAGAGGATTTTTGTATAAATGTATAGAATAGCCTTGATAAATACAAGAGTTAAAAAATAAAGTGGGAGATTTTAATGTTAAAATTAAAAAACCAGTTGTAAAATATGTGCTATGGATAAATTTTAATAGAGAGTCAAAAAGAAAAAGGATATAGATTTGTACAATTTACAAAAAAAGACAACAAAAAAACAAAAACAAAATATCTGTGTGTTGGAATTTTTTAATGGTAATCATCACTTATTTTAGCTTTATTTTTTTCTTTGTTTTTCTAGTTTCTATTAATATAACGCATTTTGCAACTGACCTTATTAAATAAAACTAAAGTTATTGTGAAAATTGATCTCATTTCAATTTTTTTTAAAAATTCAATATGATGCCAAATACCCTGATTGTGTTAAAAGAAAATACCTTGTAAATACAACAAAGCATTCTTAGTTAAATCACTTTATAGGCAGCTTTCTTATTAACATCTGACTGTTGTTTTATTTATAAATAATATTATAAATGGAAAATTTCACTTAATAAATATTTACATTAATTACGTCCATGAAAATTATTAAATTATAATACTAAATTATGCATATTGACAGATCACCAGTAAATATTTTTGTAATTGAAATCACAACTACTTTACGTAAATTATAGAAAATGTATCAACCCATTTCTGTTTTTATAAAGGCCATTTATGCTAATCATTACAAATAACAAAATGAAATTTAGTTTTCCAGAAGTGTAATAAAGTTACTACAAAATATGCAAGAATTAAACTTTTGAAAATAAGCTAATAATTAATAAATCTTAAACCATGTCACAAATATTTCAAAATTGAAATATTTATCAATGATATGTAGGAATATCTAATTGAGAATCGTGATATATATATATACACTATTTCACTTAGAAAAATATGTATGTAATGTTTTTTGATATATGTAGTTTTTATATTGTGAATTTGATTAAATTCATCAATCATAAATATACACATTTCGAATTTTTACCAGTTTTACTACTTTAACAATATTAAATATATTTGATACCCAATAAAGTATAGAAAAATCTAAAACAATGCAAAAAATAATATTTAATTATCCTAAATGACGTGGTTAAAAACGATTATTTTTGATGGATTTTTATTTCACTTAATAAGTATTAGATTGAAGCATGTAATAGAATATTAAATATATAAAACAACTATTTTTTAGAATTAAAATGCAATAAAAATAAAAATCAGCCAACATTTTAGTTCAAGTCTCATGCGAATTATGGGTGTGTTTTGGCCACCATTGATCTAATAAATTCATTATAGTGCTAATATCATTTCTCTTATATTACAAAATTGTTTTACTTTTCAAGTTATATGTAGTTTTTATTTTATGGAAAAAAATCCTCATCTTTTCCTCTTTTTTTTTAATTTCAGGTTTAATAAAACTATTCTGGATGTTATTTGAAATGAATTGCCGCAAGGAAAGTTAAAATGATTCGATATTAATATTTTTATAATGTGAATATTATTTTTTTAAAAGATAAAAACATTTGTTTCTATTTCCAACCAGAAAACGAATGGCATTAGATAAATGATCTCTGCAGGGCTACATGATTACTATTAAAATATTTTCTTCGTTTATTAAAGCCCCGGAAATATGCAAGTATTTCTAAAATTCCAATATTATAGGATTAACATGTTAAGCAATATTAAACAACAAAACTCTAAATTAAAAATTTTTTTTCAAATATTTTTTTTTATTAATATATTTTATTTTAATATACAGTATATTCATTATATCGACATTTATATCATTTTTTACTGTCATTTGTTTGAATAATATAATAATAAAAGAAAAAGGCCTATGATTTAGAAGTTTATTACTTACTATATATATGTAGATATGTTTTATGTCGCTTATGTAAAGTGATGAACTTGAAGGCTAAAGATTATTGGATTGAAGTTCATCACCTTCTGGTGATCAACATCACATAATCTCCATAGCAATTAATCATTAATATATATACTGAAATAGTTACTTCATAATAATATGAGTAGGATAGATATTTAAGATCAGATACGAACAAATTTTGAAAAAAGTATAATTAAAAAATTATAGACTAATCATTATAATAATTATATATAAAGAAGAATTCACAATACAAAGTTGATTTAGTCTTTAAAGGATCAGACATAACACTAGTAAATAATCTTTTACTTAAATTTAATTATTTAATCAGACAAACAGCAATATCTTAATAAAAATGGCAAATATAAATTAGGTCCCATTCTATCTTCTTATTTAATAACACACATACTATATATATATATATATATATATATATATATATATATATACATATACACACACATTGATAACTAGTAGGAGTAAATTCCCAATATGACTGTAAATATTTTAACTTTGATACAATAAAAGCAATAGTTGATGATAATGGGGATGATTGAACCCAAATGGATTATATTTATCACATCTTCAGGATCAACTCTAGGGAATTGCAATAAGCTATCTCATCCAGAAGTAATTTTTTTTATTAAAGAGTCATAGGAATAAGAGTATTCTTTTTATTCCTGCATAAATTCTATATCTTGTATTGGTCAGAGGGTATTCATTTATTATTTAACACTTGCAAAGCGTTTGCATAATTGGCTTGAAAGGCCGATATTCGAATGTAATTACAAATTGTATACAGACACTATAGAAATAAATGCTTATTTATATATAAAACAAGTAAGAAAAAATTCACAGCTTTCCTTGGACACCATCTTTCCATGAGAAGGGAATCGCCTGAATAAAATAACTCTAATATTCCTCACTTTAATATCCATTACTGACATTTTTTAACTGTAAAGCAATCTCTCCAGTTTTATGTCAACACTAATATTAAAAGTTCTATTGTTAACATTTGGAATGGAAGGTGAATTTTATAAAATTACTAAAAATAATTTATATACATTATTATTAACAAACACAAACAGAATAAACCCATTTCATAATTAAATAACAAAAGTAGCACCATATTAATGTATCTAGTATAAAATATATGCATCAGAATAATTTTATAAATACAGAATTACTCATTAAAGCCTTTTTCTTTCTAAAGTTTTAAAATGGAAATTATTTTACCATCGAAGCTAGTCTTAAATTAAATGTATAATCATATACATTCATGACTGATCAGTATAGACACTTACAATATATCTCTTATAAACTATAGATACATTTTTTTTTTATCTTGTTCTTCTTTTCTTCAGTTTTTTTTATATTTAATTGTAGTAATGATGGGGGCATAAATCTACAGAAAAGCAATAAACAGTCAAAATATTATTGTACTTCAGGTTAGAGTTCCAGGCACTTTGTAATTTATCACAGAGAAGGCTACTATTGGCTCACCTTAGCTGCCCATTTCACACAAATATTTTACGGTATAATTAGCTGTGAATAAAGAGTTTGGTCTTTATTTCTTCACATGATTTACACTCAAAGGGACAGTTCTTTCCAAAGACAGCAAGATATGCAACTTAAAGAAAACTTATAGTTCAAATAATAACTTTTTCTAGATATAGATGCATATATCTAAGTATCCACAGATTTTCCTCTCAAATTTCACAGTTCTCTCTACTGGTTTTCTCTAGACTTCTTCTCTATATTATTTTTCTTATTTATAACATCTTGATCCTGTAGAAAAAATGTTTCTCACTACTTTCTGATTTAATCATTCAAAGAATTTATACTTTTTAAAATTACTTTTCTATTGCTGTTTTTAAAAAAAATTAATCTTTAATAATAGATTTTTAGATTTTTCTTCTTTATTTACAAATATTTTCCAACTTTGGATTATTTTCATAATAAAATCTAATTAAATTGTTTTTTAATTACATGAATTAAGTCTATTATATATATTTAATTGCAAAGATTACGTATATATTTTATATTAATAAGTTTTATTTTTTATTTTTCTCGCCTTAATCCAGGTAACGTTATCACATACATATATAAATGTCATACATTTACACACATATGTGAATATTAAAAAGAAACATATTAGACTTATTCATCTGATAAATTCAAGGTTAGCCAATAAATAATAAATGTTCCCACATTCTCCTTTTTTAAAAATAACAATTTTTATTATTTCAAGAGAGAATTATTACTTGTTGATATGTATGGACAAACAACTATCTTTCAAGCTCTGTTCATAACATTATAATATCGCGTTGAATTCTAAGGCAATATGCAATTTTCTTATACTTGAATGTTTCTTATACATGTACATTCAGCCATTTCACCTCAAGATTTTTTTAGTCTATTTTATCCTCCACTCTATTTTCAGCGATCTATACTTATAACCACATACATGCAAAAATTTACACAGACCCCAATATACGTATTTCAGGGCCGGATCATAATCTCCCACACATGTATGCAATCAGTGCTCAGTTTATATTAAGATATCAATTCCTCAAACTTTAATCGACATAAATTCCTCAAACTTTAATGGACAAAAGCCTGTTCATTAAAGTTTGCGGAATTATCTTAATATAATTTGAGCATTGATTCTATATATGTGTGAGAGATTATGATCTGGCCAAACTGATGAGTTCTGGTTCTGCACAAAATACAAATATTAGGACTCATATATCTTTTTTGTAAGTCTGTGGTTATGTGTATTGATTTCTTGAGATAGAGTGGAAAATGAATATACTAAACAATCCCGGGTTCAAATCCCTCTATTTACATATTTAAATAATATGTTGAGTGTAATGTATAAATAATTAATAGTCATATTAAATGTAAAAAGGTAAATTAAAAATTAATTAATATGAAAAATTTAAGTACAATAATTTATGTAAATCCATTAAATAATTTTAATTTAAATCTTCATCAAATGAAATGAAGAGAAAATAAGATTTTAAAATCAAAGATTTATTAACTTCATAAAAATGTAAACAAAAACAACTCGAAAATAGCAGATTTTTTGAAGACTTTAAAAATGATAATTGAAAATAATAATTAACAATTTTTTTTATATGTTAAATGTTACAAATCAGTTACCTTAAGCAATGTAAACTTAGATGATAAGGCTACAATTTATTTCGGAAGTATTTCACAATTAAAAAAGTCTGAAATAATTTATTAAGATAAAAGATCATTTTTCATATCAGTAGATCATCCCCATACCTACAATTTACACTAGTACTCATGTACCTATAGGCAATAAAAAACAAACTGATTGTTTAACCCCTGGACCTACTTTAAACTTGAAAGAGTAATACATTATAATCTGATACTGCTGTGGTGAATAAATTTAATTATAATGATAGAAATGAGACGGGACATAGATTTGTGAAAGTTGTAGAGGAAGAAAAGCTGTATATTATAAATTCATTCTTTAAGAAAAATGTTAATCTAAAATAGACATGGAAATATCCAAATAAAGATAAACAAAATTAGATTTTATTTAGATCAACAGAACATATATATTTCAAGATTGTTATATTCTTAATGAATTCAACACAGAAAATGATAATTAATTAGTGAAATGTGAAGCACATTTTAATGCAAAATCTGAGAGACTAAAACTATTAACAAAAATCAGTTTAAACAGTTGATATCCTAACCTTCAGAATGAACTCCAATAAATTTACATTAAAACTAGCACATAGATTACAAATATTAACAAACTTTGAAAATAGTTCAAACTTGACTATAATCAGTAAATAATAATTGATCTATATTAAAAACTGAAACAAGTATGTCTGATACATGGAAAAAACATTTACCACTAAGTTTCCTACTGATATTAGAGAATGTATGAAGAAAAAAGGAATATGATTTTTTTTAACAATTCATTAAGAAAAATCACATATCTATAGTCTTGTAAAATGATAAAAAAAAGAATTAATAATTATAATAGAATTGGCAAGGGAGAATTTAGAACAGAATAAAAATCTTAAAGTTTAAAACAACATACTGGTATTGGAAGGAAAGTTGTTTCTGTAATAAGAAGATGGAACTATTAAATAAAAAGAAAGATGCCATCATGATAATAGGAAAATATATAAATTGCCACAGTTATTAATTATATGAATAACTCAGCATTTTAAATGAAAAAATAAAATGTGCATTTAAATGTACAAAAAAGGGGAAATTTGATATTTTCAAAAAAGTAGATGCAAAAATAAAAAAAAATGTTGGCAAAGTTATATAGCAAATGTTTAAACAATAAAATTGCACACAATGATTGGAAGAATGCAATAGAAGTATTAATATTTAAGAATGATAATGTAATTTTTTATATCTTCTTTATTATCATTCTTTTAAAAATTCTAAAAGAATGATAATAAAGAAGATATAAAAAATTACAAATCTGTCAGTCATCTATCAATATTATATAAAATCTTTATCAAGCTAATTATATCTCACTTCCAGCAAGCTTTGAATTCTAATGAATTAAAAGAAAAATCTGAATTTAAAAGTAGTATTAGCACAGTTCATCACATTCAAGTATTGAGAAAAATTAGAGAGAAAGACCAGTGACTACACTGATTAGCAAAAGGTTTGATCTTATAAGCATTTCTACTCTATAATAAAGTATTGGATCATCAAAATGTAGATTGAAGATATCATATTCTGAAGAATATTGATTAAATTGTAACAAGAGTGATTAGATTATATATTGATCTTAAGAATATTAAGATGGAGAGGATATATAACATGATTATTCTATATATTGTACCGGTCGAAAAATGTCCACCACCTAAACTGCAAGTCGAATCCAAACTCAGGCAGTTCAAACTGAATTCAAACCCAACTCACCAGCTCAGATTAGTAGAAATCTAAATTGACAGCATAGTGCTATGCACTAAGAAACTACCTCAACAGTTGGTGAGGATTAGAGACCCCTGAATTGACACTAATATCGGATAATAAATTCTAAAGATAATTTTAAATCGAATCATATGTATACGTTCAGGTTGCCAACACAGACAGCGAGCCTTAACATTAAATAATTATTGAATAAGAGAATTAAAAACTAAGAAACCAAGTGTGTTTAGAAAATATTTAGTAATAATAGCTTGTTTTGTTTGAATTTTAAATAATGATTATATTAATTATAATAAGAGTGGCGGTCCTTATTATATGCCAATGAGTATGACACAATATTTGAAAGTCTATCTGTCTATGCCCCCAACAAGAAAATAAAGGCAGATAAAGGTATTCAGTTGTAAAGGAAATTATTACTCTATTTTTATTATGACAGAATGTGAGATTTATTTTCACATTCACAAATTCATTCATGAAGAGCAAGATACGCATTTAGGGCATAAGTTTAACCTTTATTAGAAAACTTATTTAATTCAAGATAACTGAGAATTTGTTTGACTTTAACTGAAATCACTTTATCATGAATTACGAGCTTCAGAACGGGCTACTGGAACAGAGAGGCAATGGTGCTGACGAATTATGAGCTATAAAATGAAATTGAAAGACAATAGCTGGTCGATGATTTAAGTCCTATGGCGGCTTGCATTTCACAAGTCTTACTGCTCTTTAAAGAAAGGTGATTTAAAAGTAGTATGGCAGCTTGTATTTGACAAATCTTATGCTCTTTAAGTAGAGGGGAACATGGGAAAGCCAGGACGAGTTGTAACTACGAACCTTTGGTATTCCAAATATAACATGAGTGGGGGAGGAAGTGCTTTATTCCTCTATAATTAAAATATCAGAAATATCATCACCGACAAGCCTGCGAAATGAACGATAGCCCTATGCCAGCAACATTGAAGATGATGACTTGATAGTCACCATTTGAAATTAAAACTCAATTATAGAATGCTCTACGTGATGACTTGATCAGATTAATTAAAGTCAAACGAGCTTTTAACTAAAACTATTTTAACGCATGATAAAATTATATTAATCATGCCCCAAATATCGTGCCCTTCCTGAATCTAAATAGCAAGTAACTGAAATTTGAATTAGAATATATTTGATTCCTTTATCGGCCCTTTTGCAAAAATATTTTAACATTATATATATGATTAAATACATATTGGTAAACACGAGAAAATAGCTGGGGCATAGATTAGAAATGGAGCTAAAAATTTATTATTAGCCAATTATAAAAGTAACAAACATTTAATAATTTCTTTCGACTCGATGATTGATAGAACTGTATAAATCTAGTTCTAAGAGACGAGAATTATTATCAGATTTAATATTATATTTTCTGCGTAAGGCAAATAGAACAAAGGAGTTTATCGAGTCGAAAGATTATTGGCATATAATTAAAAATAAACGACATTAATAAATCACACACAATATATATATATATAGTATAGTAAATGAACCGCCATAGTAATGAAGGAAAGTTAAATTTAAAGACTAGAGATTGAGAGAATTACTAATTTAAAATAGCATAAATAAAATGTGTTACACAGAGATTATTACATTAAAGAATGAAAAGAGCTCTTAAAGGGAGTGTAAAGTAAAGTTCAGAAACTGGCCAGAAAGTTTAAGGTTCATTATGGAAATAGATTACCCATTTCTTCCGGGGCTGGTTCCCTTAGTTTACATGTCCGGGTTGGCAAAATGTAGGCATGCATTTAGTTGACTACTTGAACAGCATTTTATTTGACTTTGCAGCATGATTGGTCTGGAAAGGATTTAGCAGCTTCATTGAAGTTTGTACTTCAGGAACAATAGCCATATTCCTGATGTTTAGCCCCTTACCATGATAGGAACACTATTTGAATTCATGATTTAAAATGCATAGAGTTTCCTGCATTTCTCTACAACAAAGATGGCTTCTCCCCTCTCCAAACTTTTCAGAGCTATATTTGATGCCTTCGGGATAGCGCTTCTTTCATTATCAATGTCACAAAATCTACTGGTTGTTTTTAGATACATTCCTTCAATAAGACTTTCAAACTCATTAACTTGAATTCATTTTCTAATTAGAAAATGAATTCTTAAAATCAGAAAATGATTTTAATTAGGAAATCCTTACATTTTAAAATACTTATCTTTTTTCTAATTAATAAAACTTTAACCTATTGTTTTTGGAAAGGGAAAATCTGAAGCTTATCGAAAGAATGTAGCTTTTAATCACTAAAAATTTTAACAAATTATTTAAAAGTAAAAACAAACATTCCCGATGCAATAAAATTTTCGAACAATTATATATATTTAAATATTTACAAATATATATGCACAATCCACACAGTTATAATGTATATAAATTCATGAATAATTTTATCATGAATTTATTAATAGCATTGATCAATTTAAACTCAAATGAATTAATTTTAACATACATTTATGAAATAAGTTTTTCTTTACGGAAATTAGCGTGGATTGAACGTATAAAGCCCCATTGCATCAGGAATTTAAGATTAGTATTAGGGTTTGAAGTGGGTTTATAGCTAGATGTCATGAAGCTAGGATCGAACTCAGATCCAACTGCTTCACTTCTTTTCACTTCAAAAAAAAAACATTGAAAAAAAATCACTTTACTTATACATGATACAGTCGCATAACTGTATTCGACTAGTTGGAAGACTCTGGGAGAACAGCATGAGCGTGAATAATATCATCTGTACAAACTACAAAATTATACATGTCTCATTGTGATCATTTTTTTAATATATTATCTAGCTTATAAATAGGTCCATTAATCAAGTCTCATTTTCCCTATGGTCGTGTCAGTCAGTCGTCTGTATATATATATATATATATATATATAGTCGTGTCAGTCAGTCGTCTGTATATATATATATATATATATATATCCGTCTCTTCATTTAATGGTTGTCCTATTGTTTCCATGGATGAGGTGGCCCATATGAGTTGAACTTTTGATGGTGGTCATAATTTTGTTTCTTGCATGCTGATGTCAAGTTTCTGTAGTCTATTGCTGTCAGTAATTCTATGGCCTTTTCTGCGACTGAATGCACAAAAAAAATTCTTTAATATTATCTAGATGAGTGATAGGGTTCTCTCCTGGGTCTCCTTTGAAAATTTGAGTCAGTATCGAGGATCCAGGGAATAGCATCTGTAAATTCCTCATACTAAGTTGAGGATTCATCATCCATCCCATCTCTACTTTTGTTTTTATTTTACTAATGGTCTGAACATCTTTTTCCCTTTCTGTATTTATATCAGCTTCTTCGACCATTTTTTGATTTGTCTCATCTTCTCCACTGTCATTCTCTTTGCTATCCACAACTTCTTTTGGTGTGGTCTGATCATCTTCATCATCTATTTTTGGGGCTTCATAAGGATTTATTTCTTGCTGATGCTTTACATTCTCTGGGTTTGAGTTGGTTTGGAAGCCTGTTTTTCCTCAAGCCTTAAAATCCTTTCCATCATCATCAGCATTAACTTCCTGTCTTCTCTCATTTCTCTGAGGATCGTATGCAAAGTCTCTCTTACCATTTTTGAAAATAAGTAAATAATATAATAAAAATTCTGAATCACAAACTTGTGGCACTCTATCTGTATACATAAATAATAGCTTTTTTCTTTAGTACATTTAATTAGGTCTCTGACTACTGGTCCCATTGCCCCTATCTTCGTTAGCTGCTGCATATTATTTCCCAATCTATGTAATCTGCCCTTTTTAGTTTAGTTTTAGTTTACCTATGTTTTCTTGGTTAGCTCTTGCTATTAATTCTTTGAATGAGACATGTATTTTATTTAAAAAACTGTTAAATATAAGAAAAACAAACATTACTCACTTTCTCTCTGTTCAACTGTTCTCTCATGTCTGGGAAAAAAAACTATACAAATAATGAGTGATATACATATATATATATATATATATATATATATATATATATATATATATATATATATATATATATATATATCAAAACTACCCCAAATCTAAAATTAAACCAGACCAGCATAAAAATAATATTAAAACACAACCTAAGGTTTCACTGCTACAAGCAGACTTCTCAAGTGTAAAGAACTACAAAAAAACCACACATTATATATACTATTAAAAACTACCCACAAATCCATTCACTTCCCATCCACCCTTAATATTAAAAGAACTCTTAAATAAGTTAATTGCTTCAGAATAATAAATTTTCAATAATAAAGACTCTTTATATATATATATATATATATATATATATATATATATATATATATATATATATATATATATTAGCAGGTAGTATAAGTAATTCTCTGTATTGGACACATTTGGTTTTCATTATTTAGACAACTGACCGACTACTGTGCTGACAATCAAATTTGCTGACAAATTTATTTATATGGGCACCAGTCAGCAAAATGAGTCCAATAGGGCATGTGAAATAACCCATTGACTCCCAAACCACATATGACTGACTTAATTTTTGATAAAACAATTCGATTGATGAATATTTATTATTTATGAACAACTGATGAGTTCCTGACCTGAGTTTAAATATAGGAGTTCAACTATTTTATTTTTATTAAGCGTGACGCTTTCACACAAAAAAAAAATGTCAAAATTAATATTACACAAGAACTTTTATTTGTTGATATCATTTTTAATCTTGCTAGCATAAAAGCATGTGAACCATTTAAGCATTTTGCCAACTGCATCTGGCTGCTTGGTGTACATGAAGTGTCTTCACCTGCTTTGAGGTTACTCTAGAAATTATTGTCATTAAAGCATGTTATCACACTGCATCGGACCACTTGACATATAATTCCCAGTTTGAAGGTCTTCGCCTGGTTTGAGGCTACTAAGAATACGGAGCGACCATTTAATATATGTGCTAGCAAGCAATATTTTGAAATTAAAACTTTTAACATGATATCATATTGGATATTTTTACATATATACTGAGATGAACAATAGTTAATTTTGACACAGACAAATATTTCATCTAAATTTTATCCCTTGCTTTAATCTATAGACTCTTACTACTTTTCTAACAATCATTTTCTTACTGTCACGAATGTGTATAAACAAACGTATAATATATATACTGATATAGTACACGTATGATTAATTTAGATATATGTTCTATCTTATTACTTTTCTTTGAATAGTTATTTTAACTAACGAATCTTTTACTGATGAATATTTGAAAAATAATCTTGAAAACATTTAATTATAGAAAGAAAATTACAAAATGACATTTTAATTTATTAAATCATTTCAGTTATGCTGTTATAAATCACATAACTTTTCTCTTAAATATATATAACACTCTTTAAAACATCACTCTCTACAGAAACATTTAATTTATTGAGATCTCAATGACTGAGTAGCTAAAATCATAATTACTGTCTACAGGGTGTGGGGGTTATTAAATCGAAGCCACAATGATTGGGCAGCCAAAAACATAACCATGTACCGGTCGAAAAACGTCCACCACCTAAACTGCAAGTCGGATCCAAACTCAGGTAGTTCAAACTGAATTCAAACCCAACTCACCAGATCAGCTTAGTAGAAATCTAAATCGATGGCACGGTACTATGTGCCAAGAAACTAGCTCAACGGTTGGTGAGGTTTAGAGACCCCTGAAATGACACTAATATCGGATAATAAATTCTAAAGATAATTTTAAATCGAATCATATGTATATGTTTGGGTTGCCAACACAGACAGCAAGCCTTAACATTAAATAATTATTGAATAAGAGAATTAAGAACTAAGAAACCAAGTGTGTTTAGAAAATATTTAATAATAATAGTTTGTTTTGTTTGAATTTTAAATAATGATTATATTAATTAATTCTAGTCCTTAAAGAAAGTTTATAATTATAATAAGAGTGGTGGTCCTTATATGCCAATGAGCATAATGCAATATTTGAAAGTCTATCTGTCTATGCCCCCAACAAGAAAATAAAGGCAGATAAACGAATTCAGTTGTAAAGGAAATTATTACTCTATTTTTATTACGACAGAATGTGAGATTTATTTTCACATTCTCAAATTTATTCATGAAGAGCATGATACACATTTAGGGCATAACTTTAACCTTTATTAGAAAACTTATTTAATTCAAGATAACTGAGAATTTGTTCGACTTTAATTGAAATCACTTCATCACGAATTACGAGTATCAGAACGAGCTATTGGAACAGAGAGGCAATGGTGCTGACAAATTATGAGCTATAAAATGAAATTGAAAGACAATAGCTGGTCTATGATCTAAGTCCTATGGTGGCTTGCATTTTACAAGTCTTACTGCCCTTTAAGTAGAGGTGATTTAAAATTAGTATGGCGGCTTGTATTTGACAAGTCTTATGCTTTTTAAGTAGATGGGAACACAGGAAAGCCAGGCTGAGTCATAACTATGAGCCTTTGATGTTCCAAATATAACATGAGCAGGGGAGGAAGTGCTTTCTTACTCTATAATTAAAATATCAGAAATATCATCAATGACAAGCCTGCGAAATGAACGATAGCCCTATGCCAGCAACATTGAAGATGATGACTTGATAGTCACCATTTGAAATTAAAACTCAATTATAGAATGCTCTACTTGATGACTTGATCAGATTAATTAAAGTCAAATGAGCTTTTAACTAAAATTATTTTAATGCATGATAAATTTATATTAATCATGCCCCAAATATCGTGCCCTTCCTGAATCTAAACAGCAAGTAACTGAAATTTGAATTAGAATATATTTGATTCTTTTATCAGCCCTTTTGCAAAAATATTTTAACATTATATATATGATTAAATACATATTGGTAAACACAAGAAAATAGCTGGGGCATAGATTAGAAACGGAGCTAATAATTTATTATTAGCCAATTATAAAAGTAACAAACATTTAATAATTTCTTTCGACTCGATGATTGATAGAACTGTATAAATCTAGTTCTAACGGACAAGAATTATTATCAGATTTAATATTATATTTTCTGCATAAGGCAAATAGAACAAAGGAGTTTATCGAGTTGAAAGATTATTGGCATATAATTAAAAATAAATGACATTAATAAATCACACAATATATATATATATATATATATATAGTATAGTAAATGAACCGCCATAGTAATGAAGGAAAGTTAAATTTAAAGACTAGAGATTGAGAGAATTACTAATTTAAAATAGCATAAATAAAAGGTGTTACACAGAGATTATTACATTAAAGAATGAAAAGAGCTCTTAAAGGGAGTGTAAAGTAAAGTTCGGAAACTGGCCAAAAAGTTTAAGTTTCATTATGGAAATAGATTACCCATTTCTTCCAGGGCTGGTTCCCTTAGTTTACACATCCAGGTTGGTAAAACATAGGCACGCATTTAGTTGACTACTTGAACAGCATTTTATTTGACTTTGGCAGCATAATTGGTCCGGAAAGGATTTAGCAGCTTCATTGAAGATTTTTAGGGGACTTCAGGAACAATAGCCAGATTCCTGACGTTTAGCCCCTTACCATGATAGGAACACTATTTGAATTCATGATTTAAAATGCAGAGTTTACTGCACTTCTCTACAACAAAGATGGCTTCTCCCCTCTCCAAACTTTTCAGAGCTATATATACTGTATTTGATGCCTTCGGGCTAGCGCTTCTTTCATTATCAATGTCACAAAATCTACTGGTTGTTTTTAGATACATTCCTTTGATAAGGCTTTTAAACTCATTAACTTGAATTCATTTTCTAATTAGAAAATGAATTCTTAAAATCAGAAAATGATTTTAATTAGGAAATCCTTACATTTTAAATTACTTATCTTTTTTTCTAATTAATAAAACTTTAACCTATTGTTTTTGGAAAGGGAAAATCTGAAAGCTATCGAAAGAATGTAGATTTTAATCACTAAAAATTTTAACAAATTATTTAAAAGTAAAAACAAACATTCCCGATGCAATGAAACTTTTGAACAATTATATATATTTAAATATTTACAAATATATACACACAATCCACACAGTTATAATGTATATAAATTCATGAATAATTTTATCATGAATTTATTAATAGCATTGATCGATTTAAATTCAAATGAATTAATTTCAACATACATTTATGAAATAAGTTTTTCTTTATGGAAATTAACATGGATTGAACGTATAAAGTCCCATTGCATCGAAAATTTAAGGTTAGTATTAGGGTTTGAAGTGGGTTTATGGCTAGATGTCATGAAGCTAGGATCGAACTCAGATCTGACTGCTTCAATATCCAGTTTACAGCAACTTTATAAGAAATATTTTGTTGATTAAATGGAAATCTGAGTCAGCAAAAATGTATTGTTAGTTTATTTAATCTTTTGGATTATACAAAATGATGTCATTGTTTTTGCAAATAATGCTTCAGGCTATAGGAAATATTACAAGGGTTACCACATAAATGTAAAAAATAGGATTAAAGATAAATGATATCCAAAATAAAAAGGTTCAATGAATTTTTTTAGACAAATAAAATAAAGATTGATAATCATGAATTAAAAGAAGTTAACAGTTGGAAATATCTTGGTCAAATTATTAATACAAACACAAACATTATATATATTGCACCGGGTGGGTTTGTAAGAAGTTCCAGAGTACTCTATTTGCTAGGTTTAACTGGGTTTAAACCTTATTTATCCTCATTTTATATTTTTATATTATAAAAGTTACATGAATGGATCGGCCCTTCAAGCAGAGGGGAGAATATCATCGATAGCAGAGCTATCAACGATACCCATAGTCAGACCGAGCTATGCAATGCATAACACGATTACATCTCCAGACCATGGCCCACCTCAACTGCTAGATTTAAATCCCTACTATCAAAGCACTTAATTTGTTTTGAGGTAAACCTCAGGCACCAGCTAGTTATGAGAACTAATGTGTTTGGACAGTAGGCCCATAATCCAGCGCTCGAAATATCCCATGACTAGCTCAATCAAAAGAATAATCTAACACATTATTGCTTTAATTAGTGATAAAGAATCAACTGACAAATATTAAATTTGAAAGACAATTTATAAATTATAATAATAAAAGTTTTATTAAAATTAGGGGACAAAATTTCATATTTCTAAAGATTCAATAAATTTGATATTATTTTAGGGTATTTGACTATTACTCCTGCAACATGGAGTATTTATTAGACATGCTATGCTTTTTCATATTTGTATCAATTCTCTGATAACTTTGTAATCTTGTTATTTGACCAAAATAATGTGTACATGGATCTTGTACGTAAAATTTTTTGAAAGATTGGCAAAGAAGTAATGTGTTCAGGGATCTTGTACATGATATTTTTGCAAGATTTGCAAAGTTATCAGCAGGTTGAATAAGTATGTGAAACAACAGCATTTCTAATACATGCTCTGTGTTGCAAGACTAAAAATATCACTTTCTGCTGTGTCCAGTGGTGACAAGTTACTGCACAGATGAATTGCAAATTTAACTGGAAAAATAACACTAATATAATCGCAGGTGGCACAACAATTTATTATTTGATACCCCTATAGTTATAAACAGTTATTATAAATGTTTCCAGCTTTTCATCATTCTAAGTTATCACATACGAATACAATGAGTTCAAGGCAGTTGATTTATGTGGCTCCTACAACCAGGAACTGTTGTCTTGAGATATTAGTTAAGAGTCCAGAAAAAAGTTCTCAGAAAGGCCAGTTGGCAAGGCTGACAATAATTGTCAGTGGTGGAAACAAGTCCATTCTTCATGGGCTACAAGTAGCTAATAATGTTCTCTTCCCACTTCTGGTGAAGATTGCCATTCATGTTTTTGTCTTACTAATCTAATTGGTTGGACACCTTTGGTCTCATATGGTAGTAATAATGTTATTACATTCCAACCTGCAATTTTGTTTAATTAAATTACTAATACAAGTTTTTTCTTTATAATTAATTTCACTTCTTTTATCAGATAATTCTTGTCAGAAATTTTATACGTGTTTTTTAATGCCATTTAATTAAATAAATGCTGTGTCCATTGTATTTATACACACACATACTTATTTTACTTTAACATTTTCCATGTTTTACGGTTTCAATAAAAATATATGTTTGATAAGATTTTTATTTTCATATACATGTATTTAGCACTTTCACACTACTAAAAGTGTATAATATGGAGTGGAATTATATATGACTTTCACACAAAAAAGTATAAAATTTATAACAATGGTAAATAGAGTGGAATTTAAATTTATAACAATTATAAAGATATATAAATTTGAGCAAGAAATCGATATTAAAAAGAACATTAAAAAAAAAAGATTTTCTAATACTCAAACATATACTACATTCACACAAAAAAGTTTAAAATTTATAATAATACTAAATCAATATTATCAAAACATTTAAAAAAAATATTGATTTGCCATCCAGAAAAATATATACGACTTTCACATTGTAAAATTTATAACAACACTAAAGATATGAATTTCACACAAAAAAGCCAATCTTAAAAAGTACATTTTCTCAGCCCAAAAATATGTAAAATATAAAATGCCATTACTCTAGTATCAAAATGTTACTTTAAATATGAACAAGACAATCATTAAATTATAATTTTTTAAAATATTATTAAAAAAATAAAACAAAATATACACACATGCATTGAAACAAGCAATTTTGTATTTACATTTTTGACACAAAATGGAGATCTCAATTGAAAAATTTCCTCCCAAAATGGGAATTTTACTGAAAACATGATTGCACGGTCTATCATCTGAATGGGATTTTCCTCAGAAATGCTAATAAATGAATATATATATATTTTTAAAAATACCCCCCCCCCCCCAAAAAAAAAAAAAAAATTTCACAAAAATTAATAAATATAAATTACAATACTTTCATTAACTATTCATCCTGTTGGAAATTTTTTTTATATCATCCAGTATACAAATGAATGCATCATCATTTTTTATGAAATCTACACAACACACACATAAATTCAGTGTTGCCTTGACACTGTTTATTTTGCCACAATACAGTCTTTGAATGTTTTGCATGTGAATCCCAGATACTGGATTCACAAACTTTATATCTGTGGTTCATGTGAAAATGGAAATGATCATAACTAGCATTAGGAAGTTATGAAAAGAAAATCAAAAAGACAAAAAATGAACACTATATATACTTACACATTTAAAATGAAAAATGCAATTGAAATTTGAAAGCTGTTGTCAGTGAGAAATCTGGACAATAATTGAAAATGTTGAAGTATCAAAAAAAAACAAAACACGATTTGATAAAAAGAAATACGTTTTCATGTGATATTAGATAACATTGCAAGGTTTATTTCACTTAAATTTGACATGATCGCAATAGCAGATGTGAAAAGTGTACTATCTCCTCTATGTTACAAGACTAATACTTAAATACCTATTTTAGTACCATTATATTTTCAAACTTCTTCATGAATCTTATTAAAACATTTTGTTTTCAATTTTTAAGTTATAAAGAATTGACTTAAGTTCTTCTATCTAGATATTTTTATATAACATCTGTTAAAATTATTATTATAATCATATAAAACGCTATCGCTTTAGATTAAATAGAGTTATGATATTTTTTAGTTTTATTAATTTTTAATACGAAATAAAAGATCTAAAATAATCAGAGTTAATAAATAACGTACGTTTTTGCATGTTTAATCATCAAATCATTTTTAAGCCTTTTGTCTGAGGGATATATTTTCGCCTTTATTTTATTATAGTGCCGAAGTGAAATAATCAAGTCATTAAGGTTATAAGTAATATCTGATAACAAAATAGAGTACGTTTTTTAAATAAAGTATGTTTTTCTATATCACACTCATTGAAAAAATTCTACGTCATAGTAACATAGAATCTGTACAATTCAAATTGACAAATTTAGTGTTTAGCAGATATTAAAATGTAACATTAATAGCAAATGCTCGTAAAGAACAAATATGAAAATTTCTAACTTTAAGATCTATACAGTAAAACTTCTTTTACATTATATTTGCTACTATAATAGCTATCCACGAGTTGCTATTCTTTTGAGAACGGATGCATCCCAGTTTCTTTAACATATATATAGATAGAGTTTTAATCATATTTGTTCAACTCAATTTAGATAAGATTGTAAGATTTAATTATTGTAGTTGTTACAGATTTTCTTTTAACTTTTTGTAAATTTATTTTAGTCAAACAAAAATATAGTCAGCCGCAATATTTATGTTAGCTTTTATCTCTAAACAGAAACGATTTCATTTTTTTAATTATAAAAGCGATTTGATTAAGAAAAAACGTCTTAAGAGATGTACAGTAATTGTTTTAAGTAAACATAAAGATTCTGACTACACGTTTTGTTTCCTAGAATTTTGATTACTACACAGAAATAAATGTGACACGACTATTACAAAGCCGGAGCAAAAAAAAATTGAAATAAAAGAATTACGAATTCAATTGACATCTTCAATTATGTTTAACATTAAAATCAATTTATTTTCCGACAACACATTGTGAAGCTTCATTTAACACAAACATAGAAAACATTTAGCTGGAAGCGCATTATCATATTTAATTAACCAACATTCTAAAATAAACAATGTAATTTGTAGTGATAATAATCATGGCAATATTTCCAACAGTGAAAAGAAAAGAAATGTATCAAGAATAAAAAACAAGCCCATTGTTTTCTTTTAAAAAGATTTATAAAGAAGTACAGATAAGCACATTATAGACTTATAAAACTAACAGATTGATTTGGTTTGATTTCATTTTCGAAAGTAGCTATTCTTTGCTGGAGATCTCATAGCGTCTGATTCTTAATTTATTAAACATTGTCTTTCCTTTGAGATAAATATCGAAATAAAGAAGAGGATTATGCAAAACAGAAAAAGTATTAACTTTATATTCTTAACATAACCAATTAGAAAATAGTTTCACTACTCATAAACATATTAAAGCTGTAAAAGATATTCTATTATCTAATAATACTTTATAAACTTAAATAACAAATTAATATTGTATATATATCAATGTAGTCAAACATTTCAAAATATATACTAAGTTATTCTACAGACACTTATACATATTTATGTAATAAAATAAGAGCATTTTAATACCTTTTGCCATCTATTCTAAGGTTGAGTAATTAATGATTACAAAACGGGAATGCATTTAATCATCATTTTCAGGCCAGTTTTTATTTTTATTAAAGAGGCTTAGAATACAAAGCTGAAAGTAATGCAGTTGTGGATCTGGTAACCCATCTATAACTCTATTTTGCTAATCAAACTAAAATCTGAAGTTAAAAACACTCTAAGATTCTAAACCTAGAAATCATGTTTGTACATTTATTTAGATCTAACTCTGTAATAATAATTATATATTTTAAAACTGAAGTTACTAAATTATATAGTTATTAACCCTTTCAAATGTTGATATTTTCTATTGTTATATCTGGTATTAGTTTTTGCCAATGCTTAATCTTTTATTTCTATACGAAATCTTTATTTTATACTAAAACTCATTAAATTGGACTTGATTTTTTTATAATTTAATTTATCAAATGAAAACCATTCTAAAGATCATATTTGAATTTTGAAAACATTGAAAAAGTGAATTTGTAATGACAATAAAAAATGTTTTCATAATTGAACAATTGGAAGGAGTAGAGAGACTTCAGAAAATGAAAAAAATCTTAATTACAATTTGTTTTTAAAAATAAATAAATGTTAATCTCTGATAAATTAATTTAATTTTGCACTTTAAAATCTTACCTTTGCTTTATAATTTATAGAATAGCTCAAAAGATTTTAATATAGGTGTTTTAATCTTATGTCATAATTTTTTTTTTATTACATTATGGTCAAATTTATTAACTTCTATTTTTAAAAATAAAACATATACAAATAAAATCAAAAAGTGTATATGTATTATTCTTCTTTTAAATAAATTATTATGTAAAAATAATCAAAAATATTTAATAAATTAGCAAAAGATTTTTTTTTTATTTCAAAAAATTTCTCAAAAGTAAAATAATTATATTAACCTTTCCATAGTTTTTTTTTTTTTTCAAAAAATGAGGCTCAAATTGAACATTTTTACAATTACAGATATATGCATATAAGCTATCATGTAACTCAAAATATATGAAAAAGAAATGCTAATTTTATTTATTGAAATATATATAATTCAAAATTTTTGGATCATATACATTCTAAAATGTAAATTATATTTTATATGAAAGAAAATCATATTTATATATTTTTTGTCCAAAAAACACGATGGATATAATGAGGGGTGAAAAATGAATATATATATATGCTATCACGTAACTCAAAATATATGAAAAAAAAATGCTGTTTATTTTATTTATTGAAAATACATTATTATGTAAATCAAGTTTTGATTCACATACTTTCTAAAACGTAAAATATTTAGTAAAAAAATATAATAGATATTCAAACATTTATAAATAAGAAAATATCATGTGATATTGAAAATTTTCAGTTGACAAAATGATGCTGCATATTTTCAAAACGTATGAAGAAAATACCCTTATTATTATAATTTTTTGAAATATACATAATATTTAGCTAGTAATATTTACTTGATTTCAAATAATATTTGTAAGAATAAATATCAAAAAATGTGTGCAAGAAAATAAAAGATGAAAAGGTATCACAGATTCTAGATATCTAAATAGAAAGTCAAAGAGCTTATTTTTATAGAAATATTTTTTTAAAAAAGAAAAATAAATCATAAATAATTATTATAACTTACCAATTCAAAGAATAAACAAATTATATTTGAAATTTTTGCACTGAAAGCAATCACGTCTTCTCACTAGACAAGTAGGAAAAAGAGTAAATACGGGGTCACTAATTATGAATCACGGAATGATGAATAAATCATTAATTATAACTGCCATCTATGTGAAACTTTACAAACTAATACCTGAGTAGTATACGCATGTGCTAGAATCAAAAAAACGAGATTTTTCGTTCAAAACTGCTTAAGGTTGTCAAAGAACAATTGAAATGCGATATCGCGGCCATACAAAATGTAGTAAGGGGCGCTTCAAACGCAAAATAGCGGTTGGACCTAGGAAAGAGTTAATAGTATGAAAAACAGATTATAAAGAGTCAAAACTATCAATGCATTGCTGACAGTCCTTTCTTTCATGAACAATGGGTTTAAGATCATTGAAGATTTCCAATTGTCCAGAAGATACTGATCTTATCAGCCTTTTTTAAATTAATAAAAACAAGATCACAGTTTTAATATTATAAAAAATCTCTATTAATATAAGTTAAGCTAAAGATAGAAGAATGATTTAAAATGGTAGAACTATCACATTAAGTCTAAAGACAACAAACTATGGAAATTAATGTAACAGATATTAATAAAGGGAAGGGTCTTACATGGATTCAGATAGATGTATTTGTGTTGAAATCTTAAGAGTATTTTACAATTTTAGACTTTTAACTTAAATAGTAAATAAAGTTGAAAGGTGTTATCTATCTATCTATCTATCTATCTATCTATCTATCTATCTATCTATCTATCTATCTATCTATCTATCTATCTATCTATCTATCTATCTATCTATCTATCTATCTATCTATCTATCTATCTATCTATCTATCTATCTATCTATCTATCTATCTATCTATCTATCTATCTATCTATCTATCTATCTATCTATCTATCTATCTATCTATCTATCTATCTATCTATCTATCTATCTATCTATCTATCTATCTATCTATCTATCTATCTATCTATCTATCTATCTATCTATCTATCTATCTATCTATCTATCTATCTATCTATCTATCTATCTATCTATCTATCTATCTATCTATCTATCTATCTATCTATCTATCTATCTATCTATCTATCTATCTATCTATCTATCTATCTATCTATCTATCTATCTATCTATCTATCTATCTATCTATCTATCTATCTATCTATCTATCTATCTATCTATCTATCTATCTATCTATCTATCTATCTATCTATCTATCTATCTATCTATCTATCTATCTATCTATCTATATATAACTTCCAGCATTGAACCCTTAATCTCACTCATAAAAAACCATGAAATAATGTAGGGATAGGTGTTTAAGTGCATTATTATTTATTAATCACAGAATGTTTAGAGTTAACTATAGATGGCAAAAAAGTCTGAAGCTGTTTTTTTTATCACTAATAGCATACGCTAAAATATTAAGTGATTTGTTACTTTAAATATAAGATGAGGGGGAATTTTTCCATCTCATAATATAATAGTTTATATTTTTAGTTATATTCATATTTGTCATATAATATATATTATGATTGTTGATAGGATTTATATATGGTTAATAAATAAATCAATGAAAATATATTCATAGCATTAAGTAGTGAGTAATCAAGATCTATTTATTTGAAAAAAAAAGTTTTTAAATGTCAAAGCAATGATATATGCTATTGTGAAAGTATGTTACGGCAAAGAATTTAATTTATATTTTGTAAATTGCAATGAGATCTTAACTGCACATAACAAAAAAAAATATATTTTTATATAATTTGATTAAACCCAGATTAAAAAAAAAAAAAGACCTGGAAATGAAATAAGGGAAAAAATAATTCTGGCTTCATATCTATTGTGTATGTTATCAAAATTAGAAATAAAGAGCAAAATTCCAGTACAAAAAGGTTAAGTGACAAGGGGGGGGGGTTCTCTAAATACTATAAACAGGAATGTTTTTTAAAAATATTTTTTTGTAATAAAGAAGGCTGTGCCATGTTCTCTAGCTAGATAATTCTGTGATTTCTTTTAGGAACTCCTTTCCCTCGACTGACCTTTCATCTGTGAATGGAAAAAGTATCCAATGCCCATAGAAAGAATGCCATAGACAGCAAATTGTGGATGTAATTTTAATCATGGTGTAAACTTTGGAAAGTGAATTATTGCAAGTAACAATCAATGTACAGTGACCAGCAGACTCCGGTTCAGGTTAATGATCTGCAAGTAGAACAACTATTTACTTGAGCTGAAGTCAACCAACATGTTTTATGCTTTGTAATCCATCTGATGGACCATGCCTAAATTATGGACTGGGTAAATATGAACTATATTATTATGGTATAATTGAACTCATCTTAAAAGAAGAAATTAAGAAATTGTGTTCAAATTAGGATATTACAAACAGAAATATTAATGAAAGAAAAGAGAAGATAGCATGCCATTATATAAATTGCATCAATTAACATACGCTTTATACATTTATTATATTGTTTATATATACTTATTATTACTATTTAGTCACTAGATAATTTGATGAAAGTTGATTTGATCTATCCAATAAGACTGATTATGCATTAGCTAATTATGTGTTAGAACTTTTATATAGAATTTAAATTAAAAGTATTTTATAGAGTTTTATTGTCTAAATAAAGTATATGGGAGAGAGATTTGATATTATTACCAAATACCATTTTGTTATGTGTGTACAGGTTTCTTTTTGGTCTAAAGAAGTATTTACTCATTTGAAAATTTAACTCACATTAATCTCTACATCTAGAACAAATCAGTTTGCTTATTTGTTATTTTATTTTTTGGTGTAGTCTTGCCAGAATCAACATATCCTGTTTCCATCACAATTTACCGATCTCTGACTTAAATTAACAGTTTGCATATAACTCTCAGTGATGTTATTTTGTTTCACTACCTGTATGCAAAATGTTCATTTAGAGTAAAAATCTATGTTTAGTAATAAATGATTGTAATTGACTTTAAGTGAAGAAAAAGAGGGTTGTTTGTGGATGGATTTAAATAATGATTGAAGCATTTCATTACATTTTCTTTAAGCATAGAATTAATAAACCAACTTAATGTAAAACTAATTCTTACATTTATATATGTATTTTTTGATTAATTAATTAAATTAATTAAATATTATATCTATCAAATGTTATTAATCTATTATCTTTTTAATGTGTTAAAGGAGTAAATAATAAAATAAAATTTATGGTAAGGTTGGTATTCATGTATATAAATAATTGGTTTATTGGGGCATGAATGATATCTAGAGAAAAATAAATTATGACCAATAATATAAAGATGAAAGCAAGGCTATTCCTTGTGAATCTGGTCCCAGGTCTTAGCGTGATGGTTCTTGCTAGTGTCCAGAGATGTCTAGCATATGTCAATTTATATCACAACAATATTTACATATATATTGAAATAAATGTTTACATCAGTGAAAGATGTTTATGAAGCATGTTTCCAGAAGTAACCGTATTTAATAAAATAAACTTATTACTGATAGTTTGATAAAATTTATTCTCAACTGGATAAAAACATAGAAATAATTACATAAATATAATATGTGGATTGTTTCTCATGGTTGTTAAATAGTCTGATTTATATTTAGCAGTATTTTTTATATTTATTTGAATTATGAAACTTTTACAAATAGTTGGTAATTTTATTGTTTCATCATGTTTATTATTCCAGTTTTTGTTTTTAAAAATTTCTATAGGTTTTCTAAATATTTTTTGATCATGGTTATTGCATGTGGATATGATTTTGATATTTTGGAAATCTATGCAATGTCCACTATCTAAAACATAGAGAACAAATGCTGAAGATGCTGAAAAAAAAAACAACAAACATTTCCAATAGAATGTGCATTCCTTATATAAAAGGAACCACAGATACAATGGGAAAAGTACTAAAATGCTATGCCTTAAAAACAATATTCACTACTAAGCAAAAGATTAATATCTTAATCAAACCTAAGCATATAATTTCTCTAGAAGCCCAAGGAGTCTTTGAAATCCCATGTGGCATGTGCTCAATTGCATACATAGGAAGAAGCAATCAATGTATAAATGCTAAAAGAGATGAACACATCGATGCAATAAAATTTTTTCAACATTTTCAGCATTTGCTATTCATGTTTTAGAAACTGACCAGCACATAGACTTCCAAAATATCAAAATCATATATACATGCAATAAATAATCATGCTCAAAAAGTATTTGGAAAAGCTATAGCAAATTTTAAGAACAAAAACTGCATTAATAACATGATTGAAAACAATTCAATTACCAACTATTATCTTAAAACAAATAAATAAAAAAATACTTCTAAATATAAATCAGATTATTCAACAGCCACATGATATAACAACCATGAAAAACAATGGTATATACTATATCGATGTAATTATTATTAAATTTTTGTTACCTAGATGAGGAAAAGTGCTATCAAAAATGTTGGTAATAAGTTCATTTTACTCTGTTAAACATGGTTATTCTGAAAACATGCTTCACAATTTTTATATACAAATACAGTTATTCAAGATTAAAATATTAAGCAAACAGCAAATTAAAAAAAAATTTCTATAATAGATTTTATTGTAAGTAAACTTCTAAATTGCTAAAAATGACCATTAGAAGTGAATTTTTAACTTTCTGCCAGGTAGACTTTTAGTTTGTAATATTTAATTTTTATAGTATTATAATAACAAGCAGATCATGATCAATAAATATCATCATTTTATGAAGCTACTTTTAATTAAATGTAATACACCCGGGTCTCATTTTATGCAGATTATTTTAATGCGATTTTGAAGTTATGCAATTCATGTTTCTTCTTAATATCTTTCATATTTCACTATATTTATTAGATATCAAGAAATTTAAATTATTAATAACTTATTTTCACTTGAAATCCTTTTTTTTTTCAAAAATATAACATAATATTACCAGCTAACATGAATATGGCCTGAAGCTGTATTTAGAATTTTAGCTTCTATGGAAATAACCTATTTATACTAATGAGTAAATAATAATAATAGATTTATACTTACATATAAAAATATCACAATAAATATTTAAAAAAATTAAACTTTTGAAACGTATATTTTGTTATATATAGCAGAAATAAATAATCTTTTAGATTTTTAAAATAAAAAACGAAGATTTTATAAACTGAAAATAATCTTTCTAATGATAATGTATAATCTTTTTGTTTTGATTTCAATCTCATTTTTTAAATATAGAAACAGAAAACCATTAACAGAGCATAAGACTGAAAGTGGCACTAGTTGTACATCACATCACAAATAAAAATAAAGTGGCGAACAGATTTCTCTGGGCACAATTGCTGAGAGATTCTTGACTTCATTTAAGGAGAAGCTACAATATATCACATCGAATCTGATTTCTTTCCAATTTACAAATGAATGCTAGTGGTAATGATTAAAATATGTATAAAAAATGTAAAATTGAATATTATAGTTAATAAAAAAAGTAAAAAAAGTTTGTCTTGTAGTAATTTTTTTTCAAATATTTGAAATTTTTTATTAGTCATACTTTATTTGCTTATTTTTTAATGCAAATTTTAAAGTAATTTTTCTTTGTTGCTTTGCTTTTATGTGAATTCTAAAAATTACAGACCTTATCCCCCATTTTTCAAGGTAAGTTAAGTCTATTTTTGTGCAATTTTTAATGCGGGTTTTCTGTGGAACCTATCTACTGCATAAAATGAGACCCAGATGTACTATGCAATAAAACAGTCCATGATTAATGGACAACAAAATCAACAGTCATTTGTGACTTGATTTAAACTTTATATAACAAAATATTACATATTATATTTAATAATAACAAAACCATCAAGTACAGTAAATAATGAGTTATTAATTACAAATGCATAAATAAATGCTAATAATAAAACTAATATATTTAAGGTTATATAAAGGAATATTAATCTTTTTGTTGAGTATTTTTTATCAAGTAATAGAATAATTTTATTCACCTTTTTATGCTTTTTATTTTATTTCAGTGAACTTTATTCTTTCATTAATTTTTATAAATATTCAAAAATTCATTTAAATATAAAATAGAAAACAAAAAATAATATTATAATAATAAATCAACTTTGTAAATACGGGAAAAAAACAGAAATAAATAATCAAGCAAAAAATATTTTTAGAATTATGTGTAAATAAACTTATTTTTAACAAAATAAAATTATTCTTAAAAAAGATTTTATCTATTAAAGGAATTTTAATAAAAAATACGTTCAAGCTCCGAAATCTTTTTTTTTTTAGAATATTAAATTCTGCTTATATTTCTTATAAAAGTAGACACTTTATGCTTGCTATAACAGATTATTTTTCTGCAAAATATATTTTCAAATAAAAACTGAATAAATAGATTATTTATATTGGGAGACTATTCTAATTTTACAAATACTTTAGTAACTGTTGTATGTTCATAAATTTTCAATGAAAAATTTTCTGCAAAAACAAACATTCAAAATAACTGGTTGAATATATTTCTTTCTGACTTATAAATATATATAATAATAAAAATAAAACACACAAGAGGACATATGTACATATGAATCAAATAGCACTAAATATTTCAATTTACATCTAGGTTAAATTATTTTAATTATATAATATTGCATTTAACTTGGTATAAAGTACACATATTTATATATAATCACACATATTTATTTTACACCTTAAGAAAATACTTCAATTCTTAATAATTAACTAATTTACAATATATAAATGGTTTCCGAATCTAAAACTGATATATATATATATATATGTGTGTGTGTGTGTTTTTGATATAATATTTCAATTATTAATTTTAATTTAGCTTCAAAGTATAAACTAAATTATTTTTATAATATATAAATAATACTTTTTCTATTTGTGTATTTAAAATATAAATATATTTAAATGTTTGGATTTTCATCTATCATTAAAGTGAAAATACTCCAAAGAAGCTAATTAAAATTTAATCACTAATAAAATAAAAATTTATATACAAAGAACAGCTTTTGAGATAGTCTAAATTAAAAAAAATTTCATTTAGCTTTTTTTTAAAAAAGTTTTTTTCATTGGTAGAATTTAAAACTTGTCTTCATCTAGCATTCCATTTTTAGATAATGTTAATTTATTTAAAGTTGTTTATCTATTCTTATTTTTAGCCTTCTAGCTATTCATCCAATGCCTAAACTAACTGATTGCATTAGATTTCCAATTTTTTATTTTATAAAATTAATCTTTATTGTTTATTATAGTTTTATAAATTTTGACTTATTTTTTACAAGCATGATTACAAAAAAAAGTTATTCATAAAAATAATATTCAAATTTTGCAAATATCAAAAAATAAATATTTAATCAGAAAAATAACATTTTTGTTATTGATTAATTACTGATAAAAGTAAAGCTAATGACATTCTATTTAGAATTTTATTTATAATTGAAAAAAAAAAACTTAAAAAAAACCTGGTATAGTTATGATGAAGACATTTCTGTTTAGCAATTATAACTTGCTTCTGTATGTTACTAATTTCTCTTAGTTTATCTTATTCTAAAAATAAATATTTTCAAATAAAGTCTGAATCTAATTATATTATTTTTCTCAAAAAATAAATATTACATAAATATTTTGCAACAACAATAATACAAAATAAACAAACTATAAAAAAAAATTTTTTTTTTTCAAAATTTAAACAAAAAGATGAACACTCTAAAAGGCTTTGGCAAGTAATCTCATGCTTGAGAACAGAGAAACTGCCTATCAGTGGCACTGCCAGTCCATTTTTAGTAGCTTTCTCTGGATAATACTCATATTTTAAGATTTACTTTTGAATTAATAAATATTATTTTAATTGCAGTTTTATCATCAACTAAAAGCAAAACTAGCAAACAAATGCAAAAGATAGCTGCAAGAGAGTGAATTAAAATCAATGTGATCAAAGACACATTAGTATGTCTAAAAAACCTTCAATAGTGTCACATAAAAGTTTGAAAAAATTACTATAATTAAATAAATTTCTTTTTATTTTAAGCACAAATAGATTTAGCTTTGCAATTTCTTTAGACTTGTTATCAGTGTTTAAAATAATATGCCAAACTATATGTATACATTTTAGTGAACAGTAGATATATTCTATCTGTATTTCCATTTGCATTAAAAGAGTCTTTATGCATTGATGGCACATATACCAATGAATTCCATTTAACAGCAGCTTTTATTTATCTGTGCTTTTAAATATAATTAAATTGGCTTCATCAATATAACATTATAGAATCTTTGGGATTAAATCAATCTCTTATATATAAAACTTATTCTAATTAATGTAAGGATAAGATACACATTGATGACTTTCCATTCAGATATTCATTACTCTCTTATTAATTGACTATGATTAATTAGCATTTAGAGTCAAATATTGGAATTAGTTATCTTTAAAACTGTATAAAAATATATCATACTATACAAGATGATCTCATTTTGCATTGTAGATAATTTATTTTATTTCAAAAGGTATTTTAAAATAGTGATATTGTTTATAGTTTTTTTTATGATTTTTTTTAAAGTTATATTTTTTATTAAAAACATAGGGAGAAGACATATATAAGATTTTTAAAGTAAACTGATAGATTGTTTCTAGTATATATAATTTAGTAGCTATATTTTTATATTATATTAGAATAATTAATATTGATGTAACATTACTTTTAATGATAAAAAGATTAAGTTTATCATATAATATTAATGACAGTTTTTATTATTAGCTTGTAAAGGAAATTGGCCACATAATAAAATTCACAATATTTATGTTTTTGCATACAATGCATATTATTTATATGTGTGTTAATAATTTTTTATTTTCTATTTTCATCAATATTACTTTAAATAATATATAATAACAAATTAATATATATTGAAATTTTTTTTTTTTTAAAAATGTCCTGCTACAAGGAGATTTCTACCTAATATTGGAAGCCTTCTGGAAAAATCAAGTATGTTTGTAACTAACATGTTAAATTTAAAAAAAAAAATTATAAATGCATTTAAAATTAATAATTTAAAATGATTCAATTTTTTATTTTTAACTTTATTTTATAGAAATTAGTATATATTTTGTTTAATTGTTTTTATGCTGTGTTAGCTTCATAAAATATTTAATATTTTATGTTATTTGTTATTTCATCTTATATATTAAAAAAAAATTGGAACTAAAAGTAAATATGACATTTTTAGCACTCAGCAGATAACATAAAACTTTTGTTTATCTTGAAATGGTCAGATCTAAGTTTGATCCAAGCTTCATGAGATCCCATCTCTAGCCTACTTCAAACTCTATCACTAACAGTGAATTTCCAAATGTAATGGGGCTTTATATATTTAATACACGTTAGTTTCAATTAAAACAGTATTATTTAAACATTTGTTAAAAACAATTATTTTATATTTAAACTAACTAATATTATTAATAACTTCATGATAAAATTATTCATGAAAACATATATATTGTAACTGCATGGATTGTATGTATATATATATGATAACACATGGCATTCTACCAAAAACACCGTCAAGCGTAGTTTTCTGTTTACATAAACGTCAGAGCGAGCATTCACTATCTCTAACTTTAATTCCACTTTCAGATCATGATTTCAAGCTATTTGCTATCGTCAGTGAAAGACAGGAATAAGAAACTAGATCTAAACACAAACTCTGAGCATTTATGAAACAGTTTCTATTCAGTCTGCAAGCATGAATCTTTTAGACACATTAATGTCTTCAAACTCAGAATAGCAAGCCAGACAGCTACATGGGTCTGATCTCAGTTCAGCATCACCACATAGTAGAAGCCTCTGCAATATACATCATTGCAAGAAAGACCTCAAAGGTATGTTTATGAAAAACACAAGTTAAAAAACTTTCTAACACTTGTATTTATGATAACAGATGGCGTCCTACCAAAAACACTGTCCTGCGTAGTTTTCTGTTTACATAAACATCAGAGCGAGCTTTCACTATCTCTAACTTTACTTCCACTTTCAGATCATGATTTCAAGCTATTTGCTATCGTCAGTGAAAGACAGAAATAAGAAACTAGAAACTGTTTCATAAATGCTCAGAGTTTGTGTTTAGATCTAGTTTCTTATTCCTGTCTTTCACTGACGATAGCAAATAGCTTGAAATCATGATCTGAAAATGGAATTAAAGTTAGAGATAGTGAATGCTCGCTCTGACATTTATGTAAACAGAAAACTATGCTTGACGGTGTTTTTAGTAGAATGCCATCTGTTATCATAAATACAAGCATCAGCAAGTTTTTTAACTTGTGTTTTTTTGTTTTTCATATATATATATGTTAGGTTTATTCGAAGTTTTTTTTCATATATATATATTCATTATAAAGTTTCATTACATTGCAATGTTTTATTTTTACTTTTACCAGTTTGTTCAAATTTCTGTGATTAAAAGCTACATTCTTTCAATAAACTTTCTGATCGTCCTTTCCCAAAGACAATGGGAAATTTTTATTAATCAGTAAAAATGATAATTTAAAATGTAAGGATGGTTCTCAATTAGAATCGTTTATTCAGATTTTCAAATTCATTTTCTAATTAGAAAATGAATTCAAAGTTAATGGATTTGAAAGTCTTATCGAGGGAATGAATCTGAAATCAATTAACAAATTTTTTAACTTTTGATAATGTAAAAAGCTTTAGCCTGAAGGCATCAAGAGTCAGAATGGGCGGAAAACCATAGCAAAGGCATAAATAGCCTGGAAAAGTTTCAAGAAGAAGCCATATTTTTTTTAAAGAAGAAGCTATTACTTTTTAGAAGACTTGCTACTTGAAGCTACATCAATTTCAATTGTGAATTTTTATAGTGTTTTCAGCATGGAGCATGACTAACTTTAGGGATCTGATTGCTGGGCCCTGAAGTTCCCATGAAATCTTTGAATGTAGCTGCAAAATTGAAACTTGTCCATACCAATCATGAGCTGCCAAAACCTTAAAGAGATCAATCCAAAAATGCTATTTGTATAAGTTAAAATGTGTGCCTACGTTTCAACCCAATTGGACTCACCATGCAAATTAAGGAACAAACCATGGAAAGAATGGTAATATCTTTCTTTACTGAACTGCAACTTTCTGGCCAGTTTCTGAACTTTACTCTGAATCACCTTTTAAGTTAATTACTGTTAAAAGCTCTTCTCATTTTATAATGTCTTAATTTGTATAGTAATTCTCTATTTTTATCTCTAGTCTTTAAAATTAATATTTGTTAAATTTGCTTTTTTTACAATGATGGTTTGCTTAACTAACTTTATTATATATTTATTGAATGATTATTAATGTCATTTATTTTTGATTATATGCCAATAATACTTCAGCTCGATAATAATGTCTTTCGTTAAACTTACCTCATGAAAATAATATAGTATTAAGTTTTATAGCTAAGTTATTGCCCATTAGAACTAATTTAATATGGTTCTATTAATTATCAAGTTGAAGGATTTATTAAATGTTTGCTATTTTTACTAATGGCTGATAATAACTATTAGCCCATTTTATAACCTATGCTCCTGGCTATTTTATTTGAGTTCACAAATTTATTTATTCATATTGATAACATTAAAATGTTTTGCTAAAGGTTGATAAAGGAAATACAATCAATATATTTTAATTTAAATTTTGTACTTTATATTAATATTCAGGGAGGGCATGATATTTAGGGTATGATTATTATAATTACATAATTACATTTAGTCATTTTGCTTAGGATAAGTTTGATTTTAATCTGACATGATGAGGTCATTACACAAAGCATTTCTTATAAAATTTGGGTTTTATTAATTAAATGTGATGATCATTGAATCATCACTTTCCGAACATTGCTAATGCAAGCCACACTCTTACACTTGAGGTTTGTCATATCAATGATTTTATCGTTACTTTAAAGATATAGGAAGAAATCACTTTCTCACTCGTTATTATATTTGGAACACCAAAGGTTCACGGCTGTGTCCCAACATGTTTTCCCTGTATTCCCTGGATTATTTATAGGGCATAAAAGACTTATAGAACACAAGCCACCCTTCTACTTCTTAAATCACTGACAAGCCATTATAATTCATATTTGTTTTTACTGTTCATAAGTTGTTAATACCGTTTATTTCTCATTTCCAATAAAGCCCCACTCTTATGCTTATAAATCATAATGAATTGATTTTATTAAAATCAAAGAAGTTTATATTCACCTATAATTTTAAATAAGTTCTTTGTTAAATATTGAAGTTATGTCTATAAAATACTCATCATGCTTTTTATGAGTTGATTTATGGATGTGTGAAAATGAATCTCACATCTTTCACTAATAAAATTAGAATCATAGTTTCTTACCAAGTAAAATACCTTTATTTATCTTTGTCTACTTGTCAGGGCATAAACAGATATATTTCTTCCACACTTGTGTATTAATTATTGGCATATGAGCCTGACTGCCACTATTTATTATTTATTGTAATTCACATCCTAAAGACTAGAGGTAATATATAATGCTAACCATAAACATTTGAACAAAATATTTACGTATTATTAAATATTTTATACAACATAATTGATTTTGACTTTCTTCATTATTTATTAATTATTTTAATACTAATGCTCACTGTCTGTATTGGCAACCCAAACATACATATATGAATTGATCTAGAAATATCCATAGACATTTTATTCTATGTTAGCTAGAGTCAGATCAGGGGTCTCAGAAATCATCACATCCTTTAAGCTAGTTTCTTGGCACATAATCATGTCCCACCAACATGTGTTATCCATTGACTTGATCTGAGCTTGTGAGTTGAGTTTGAATTCAGTTTGGTCTTGGATTTAATTCTTTGGTTTGACTGGGTTTGAATCTGACTTCATATTTAGGTCATGTTGGGGTGTACCATTTGTTGACTGGTACAATATGAAAATATATTTTTTATTACATTAAAAATTTAAACTTTAATCAAAACCAGAAATTAAATTAACTTATTTGTAACAAAAACTCTTTTTTAAAATTTCATTTTAAACAATTTACTTCAAAAACAGGATTATTATTACCTACGTAATATTCAAGTAATTTTTGATTTTATTTTGAAGATTTATATAACACTCTTATAAGTGTTTATTTAATCTTTTCTTTCATAAACTTAAAACATATGTATAAACAGACAACATCATGGTTATCCATCAGTAGGGTTGGGAATGATGAAACAATCTGACTCAATATATATTTAGATATATATGTTATATAACTCTGATAGTATATACAAGCACTTTAACATGCGGAATGAAGAAGCTGTTAATGGTAAAAAAAAATCCAATCAAAATAAATTAATGCAGGCTTAGCACTTTAGAGGTTTTGTCCCTCATATTCATGGCCAAAAAAGATTTTAAACCTTTTTTGTGTTTTTTTAAAATGTTATTTTTTTTAATTCAATATTTAATTTACTTTCTCATTTTTTTGGAAAAAATAACATGTCTCTCCTCTTTTTTTTTTTTTGTGTCTCTTTTAAATATACTTCTTTTTTTTTCCCCCTTTTTTCCTTTTTTTCCCTCTTTCTCTTTTTTTTGGGGTTTGGGGTTTTTTTTTTTTTGGTTAGTTGATTTTTTTAATTTTAATGTTTAAAAAAAAAAAAATTTTAAAAAAAAAAATTTTTTTTAAATATTTAAAAAATAATAAAAAAAAAATAAATAATAAAATAATTTTTTTTTTTTTTTTTTTTAAAAAAAAAAAAAAAAAAAAATAAATTTTTTATGTTTATAAAAAAAAAAAAATAAAAAAAAAGGCTTCTTAATTTTAAATTTTTTAAATTTCATTTTTGTTTAAAAATATATAATTATTTTTATTATTTGGCATGCTAACAATCTTATGATAAATATTTAATTAATTATGTATTAAATTTTCTAAGTGTAGGAATAAAAAATATCAAATTTTTTATTTTTAATAATGCTATAATCATTTTCTATTGATTTGTTTTTGCAGTTAGGCAGTATATAAAGCGCTTTCAAATTAATAATTAAAGAGAAACAATTTATTAGTTAATTGTTTTAAAAAAGATTCTTATAGCAGCTTATGTTAACTAGCAACACAATGTCACAGCTTCTTAAGTTAATGAGCAACACATTTTATGAAAGATGTCAGGCTAAAATATTATTAATTATCTGCTAACTATATTATCAAGTAATCTAAAAGAAGCTTTTACTTTAATTTTAATCTATTATTTTAACAAATAGAATTTACATTTTTTTTATGTGTCAAAGCATCAGACAGGAAGCAAACCCGGGACAACTGCTTGTTATGCAGCTGTGCTGACCCCTCGGACACCAATGCTTGACATAATTTTAAGCATACAAAACTACTTGATAACTAATAATTTCAAAATTCAAAGGATTTATTTGTATTACCAATCATGTCACATCTACTTTTGGTTTTGTATGAAGAATTAATCATGCAAATTATCTAGTTAAAACAAAGACTAAAACAATGAGTTACAATAAAAATTTATAGGGTTTTAATTTATAAGGTTTTAACCTTGATTGACTACTATTTTATAAAGCTTTCTAATTTAATAGTTATTAACAAAAAACTCCATACACTAAATATTTCCACTATATATATATATATATATATATAGTGCTCGGAAATATATATATATATATATATATATATATATATATATATAGTAACATTTTGATTGTTTATCCATTGTAGGAATAGCATATAAAATGTATATTCTCAAAATTTTAAATTTATAATTTGGATAATAGTAACACTATAAATTTTGGTATAATACGAATAAATGATATAGTGCATAAAGATTAAAGATAGAATTCTGTAAAATTTTAATAATCATCATCATTTATAATCATTTATATTATAATCCATTATATAATTTCAATACAGTAGCTGTTAATCCAAATAAACACCATTACTTATAAATTTGTCTTTAATTTATTTTTATTGCAATGTTTCTTCAAAAGCTAAATAAATATATAGAATCATAATAAATGAAAGAAGGAACAACTATAGATTACAAGATAATAATTTATTTTAAAATTATCATAATAGTAATATATTTTAAACATAAATATTTATTATAAATTTTATATCGAAATTCAATTAATAATATCATATATTAAAAATATAATTATAATTAAAACTTTAATCTTAAAAAAATGATTTAAATTAATTTTGTTTATAAAATATTTATTGATTTTAATTATTTTAAATAGAAACAGAAAAATATTTAATTTAAAAGTTGTAATAGTGGATTTTCTATATTTACCAATAAAATTTAATCTTATTTTTTTCGGGACAGAAGAGTTTTGCCTTTCGGCCAATTCCCTACCTGGTGAATTTTTACATATTATATGTTAAATGCATATTTTACCATATATTTTATTATATAAAAATTTGGATAAAAAAATTATGGTAGAATGTGGGAAATTTAAGATTCCCACTCTTACAACAGACATAAGCCCTGCCCTGACATGTTCAGCCATTGTTGCCAAGGCTCTAAACCATTCAGCTTTTTATGACATTGTTTAAAGAAAATAGTTCCAATGACCCAAAATGTGTTTATTTGTGAATTTATTACAGTTTTAGATATTTTTTACAATTTACACTATATTTATTAGATATCAAAAATATAAATTATTAATAACTTATTTTGACTTGAAATACTTTATTTTCAAAAATATATAGTTATATTAGCAGTGAATGTAAATATGGCTTGAAGCAATTTACAAGGTTAGCTTCTACATAAGGAAACTACTTATACTTATGAGTATAAAAATATTGCAATTTTGCAATAAATATTCAAAAATTTTAAACTTTTAAAGTATAAGTCATTATATATAAAAGAAATAAATAAATGTTCATTTGGTTTTTTTAAAAATAATAAGAAATATTTAGTTGATTTTGTAAACTGAAAATAATCTTTCTAGAAACAATGACATGTAAACTCTTTGTTTTTTGATTATGATCTCATTTTTTAATATTTACAAAAACAAAATGTGAACATTTAAAATTTATTTCAGTAGTAAACAAAAATATCTATCAAATAAAGTCAAATTTATTATTTTCTGACAAGTAATAATCACTTTATCATATATTTTATGTTGATGTGCAAGACAAAGAAAAATATCAGAAATGTCAGAAAAATAGTAACAATTGGTAGAATTAAGTAAGTAGTTTTCTGTTGTGACTTTATCCCAGGGTTTTTAAGAGAAATAAAAGAGCAGACAATCAAAGTACAGATTCATAAAAAAATAAAGCAAAGAGCTGTTTCCATTTCATTTCTGGGTAAAAATTGTAAAAAAGTTTTAAAAATATTTAAAGTTTTAAATGGTAAAATAGTATTTAAAAAGCTGTCCAAGAATAAAATATATTTTGTAGCAATTGTTAATGTCAATGAGTGAGTCAAACCAATTTCTTTATTAAGATCTAGTTGCAAATCTTGATCATCCACTTATAACTAAGATGATATCTAAAGAAGTTTAAAAGACAAACCAAAGTTGTTATTCTTATTTCAGATAACCATGAGAAAGAAAAGACAATTACACTTTTTGAAAGAAATATATATCTGCATTAATGTAAGAAAGCATTCACTTATTTATGTCAAATTAAGTATGTTTATTAATCATAGATTAAAAATGAGAAACAAGTCTAAAATCTCTAGACATAAAATTTTAAAACTTGTAAAAGTATTTTATTGGATGTTAAAAACAATAATGACTTAGTTGAGAGTCTAATGAAAATTTGTATTCTGTTTGAATTGAACAATTTACCTATGATAAATCGCTTAAAAAATTTAAAAAGAAAATGTTTCACATATATTTGATAATGAAAAAAAAAACAGATGAAAGATGAATTAATATTCCTCATATTTAAATAGAAAGTGAAATCTTATTATATTATTATGTGAAAAGAGTAGTAAAAGGGAAAGAATAATTGAAAAAGTATGTTTAACTTTTAATAGTAGATGACAATCATTTAGATGATACACTATAATACAGAAAGTTAAATGGATTATTCATATGTATTTAAATCTTATGAGATTAATAAGTAACAGGAAAAAGGAATAAATAAGTAAGTAAACTTATTGACGAATTAGTTAAACCTATTTTAAAGTTTTGCAACATGGGAAAATAATGTGGAGATTTATTGGGAAGATTTATTAAACTCTTTATTAGTGTAATTTTCAAGAGCATGATTATGCACATATAACTTCAAAAGATACGTCCAATTCAGAACTTTTGTTCAGTCAGTGTTGTACTAGTTTGTCTAATGTTTTATTAAATATACATGTGTTCTAGCTGAAAGAAGATAGGAGAAGCACCAAAACTCATGAGGAATGGTAAACATCTACTGGGTGACTATGGTAGTATTAAACTAGAAATTTGAAATGGGTTTTGAAAAAAAAACAAAGAGAAAAAGGATTTTAAGTTTAAATTTATTATTAATATGTTTTTGGTTTGATATGAAATATAAATGCTAGGTATTCTAGTTAGTAATAATTGAAGTAATTTTATATGCAATGTGGTATATAAGGGTAAAAGGTATTAACCTTTCTGTTATTCATTTTTGTTTAAAAAAGAAGAGAATGTTTAAAAATATAAAGAGAGTACAATATAAAGAGAGTATACATGAGTTATAACATGAAAGAGTGTATGGAATAAATATTTTAACCTTATATTTTAGCTGATATATATAAAAAACGAGTGTGGTAAAATGTGTTGTAGAAGCAATTCAAATGTATTATCATAAAGTATATTTAACAAAGGGAAATGAACTAGTGGTGATAAATAAAATTTTATAGAATTCTATGAAACTAAAATAAATATATTATAAAATGTAATGTTATTTATGAGAGCAAGAAAGGGTGTATGTTAATGTAAAACAATAATCATGATCTCATTTATTACATTAAAATTATCATATTGATAATAATAAAAATAGACTATTTATTTTGTAACATGATCTCAAATGTGGATAGAATAATGTTTAATGGGAAGATTGAATTAAATTACTGGTCCAGAAGTAGTATAATAAAAGATGCTGAAGACCCAGTAGAGAAAGATAAGGTGAAATTCCAGAATATGATATAAAATATCATCCTGAAGAACTTATTGAATAGTTGAATGGGATTAATCTTTGTGATACTCATATAGATTATTAGAAAGAGATGGGATGATTTTCTGAAAGACATAAGTATAATACATACTGTGAGAGTTATTGAATAAGTCAGGATAAAGTTGGAGTAAGATCATTAGGAAAACGATTACCTGCCAAAACATGATACCTCATAAATAAAAAAGAAACCTCTATCTCTCTATTATGATATAGTATTTTTGAATTAAATCAGTTTATTATCTAGGAGGTTTTCTGGTAAATCAAAAAGTTGACTAAATATTTTAAGAATTTTATAGTTTGTCTTTCTAAGTTTTGACAGATTAGCCTAAAAATAATAAGACCATGTACAGAACAAATATTTTATATTTGAATAAAAATTGAATAAATTATTATATGAATGGGGATACCTGAGATCAAAGATAAACAGAAAATGTAAGTGATAGATAGAGAATGAATGTATAACATGAATTACATTACATGAAAAAGAGTCCTTAATTTCACTATTCATTTCGAATACATTATTTTATATTGTTTTATTTGTTTTTGTAACATTACCACAGCAGCAATAATTTTGTTGATACAATTCTAGTGCAATATTTTTATATCAATTTTGAATATGAAATATAATTTAAATATTTCACTTTTTTTTAAAATATCAGGAGTTACAAAATATCAAGTAAATAAGGAAAGATGACTAAGAAGATAGCCACCAAATAACTCATGAATTGTAAAACTATATAATATTAGTATGAAATCATAGATGATGTTAAAAAAATAAACTTATGATTTTAAAAGAACTAGATACTGAACATGAGAATGGTTAAATGTATATAATAATTATTTTGCCTATCTATGATGAATGTTCATAATGTTGTTGTTAATTTATAAACAGTTAAATGATTATTTTGTTAGTGAATTATTTAACCTAATGTGTATAGCTGTTTGTTGTTCATTATTAATTGTTGTAAATAAATGAATATTTTGATTTAAAATTTGTATTAGTAATTTCTTTGCATTTGAGAGTCATTTCTATCACAAGGTTATACGAATAAAGTACATTATCCACATAGAATTATATATAGCATATATTGATTACATGCTTTATCTGAAAAGTTATACTTAATAATTTATAACTGACACATTAATTATCAATTGCTTTTAAATTATAACTATATTAAAGGGAATTTGTAGTACTTCATATTTTTATTAGCTATAAAAGAATCTTGAAGATTTATTTGAAAAGTACTATTAAGATTTCAAATGGAGAGCATATAAGAGAAATTAATAGTATGATTTAAGAGTCATATTCTGATTTTGTAATCTAAGTTTGAAATGTATTTTATATCATACATTTAGAAGTATTACATTACTTCAGAATACAAGTTACTGATCAAATATATTTTAAGGTTTGTCATTCTGAAGGATCGAATTACTATGGGTGAATGGTAAGTAATTAAAAAATGTATTTAATAGAGTTAGACTTTGTAGATAATAATTGTATAAGAAAGTTTTGATTATAATAAAAATGATTATTCTAGAGTGATTGTTATTAGTAATAAATATGAGAACAAATATTAGGAAAATAAATTAAATTATTCAAATGAAAGTAATGAAGAGATAATGATTGTTAATTTTCATGTTTTATTATTATAGTTGGATTAATTTTCAAATAGGAGGTTAATCACAATTTGTAATAGTAAATGTGATTTCATTTAAATCATTGGATCCCAATACAATCCCTCTTGTAATTCAATTATTCAATTATCAATCTAATAGTTATATTATATTTAGGAATAGAATACTTATGATCCCTGAGATAGTCATAGGATAACATTAATTCTTTTAATTTAATATAATTTTGTTTAATACTAGTATTTTGATATTCTTAAATTATGGAAGAGTAGTTAGTTAAAGCATTATTTAAATGAAATATTATGTTAGTCATTGTTTGTTGTGAGGATTTTCCTAATGATTATAATAAGATAGTAGCATGAGAATTTTTACAATAGCAATGCCATTGTGAAGTGCATTTTATAAACTTCTCAATGTTAAAATCCAATTTTATACATTTCTCGATGTTAAAATCCTTATGTTGTAATAGTACCTAAAGTCTATATTGTGTTATGATATATCACAAGTTTGAAGCCCATAAAGAGACTTTTACTTTATTGTTGTTATACTTTGTTGTTTATTATTGAACTAGTATCATAGATGGTAAAAAGAGAAGGTAGGGTAGAAGTATTGAAGAAGTGGAAGAGAAGGTTACAATATATATATATTAAATTGATAAAAAATCAAGTCAGATGTCATATGACCTAATTTTAATAAAGCTCGTATTTACAAATGTTATATATAGAGTACGTAAAAATACACACTCTTATGACGCTAGATGCAGAAACCGCGGTCTGGGGTTGAGGGTATTTTAAAAGCTTGATAAGAGTGTGTATTTTTACGTACTCTCTCTCTATATATATATGAATTATTTTTTGGGTAATACCGTGTATTATTTTCTTTTAATTTCATTTTCTTTAATAACTTTAAATAATAACAGAGACATATTTATTATTTCTACTACACAGATATATATATATATGTTAAAACGAAGATTTGCACGGGTTAAATATATAAAATACATATTTTGCGGGTTCATCCGTGTTAAAAACTTTTAATATCAATACACTGACGTTTCGACTTGGTCACACAAGCCATCCACAGAGTTATAAAAAGGTAGAAAGACGGTTGTAGAGGCGCTACAATCACTGGTTTGAATAAAACATTAAAAATCCCACCAATAGCAAAAATGTTAAATTTAAGAATGTTTTTTAAAGAAATCTTTCCAAATAGGAGGAAGTTTGCACGTATCATCTCGCTTATTGATACAATCTGGCCTTTTAAGTATCTCAATGGCTTCTCTGATTTTGCATTGGTAGAGATTATCACATCTGGATATGATCCTGGTACTAGAAAAATCTATTTTATGACCTGAATCTATAGTATGGAGTGAGAGTGCTGATGATGATGAGTGTTGTTTAACTGCATTAGCATGCTCATCTCTCCTAACACTGATGTGACGATTACTCATACCTATGTAAGAAGCTTTACAATTTTTACATGAGATTTGATAGACACCATGAGATTCAAGAGGGATTGAATCCTTAGGCTTGGTTATTATATTGCTGATCTTTTGATGAGCAGAAAATGCTGTATCTATATTATAGTGTTTTAATATACGTCCGATACTGTCTGTAGTTCCTTTTACATATGGAACACAAATCCTAATAGCTATATATATATATATATATGATATAGGGTGCCAAACCATAAATTTCTGTGATTGATTGATTCATTCATAATTATTCTACTTAAGATCAATTCTAGATATTCTCAATCTATTAAATCTGTCCTTCTGATTAATTTATCAATGCTAAGCACTCGCGTAAAAAATTAAAAAAAAAACAATTGGAATAAGAATTGCAGTATAGTATTCTTATTTAATTAACTGGCAATAATAAAGTATATAAATGAAGAGAGGTGAGAGAAAAACTTGGCTTCAGAAAGAGTATACTGGTGTTTGATGGACCAACATTTTGCTGTACAAAGAAATAAGAGTAACTTTTCATTGGAAATTGCTTATTGATTATTTAACTCTTATATCTCACATGTAAATGTTATGACCCCCTCACAGAATGTTAAAAATGCTCCAACATCAATTGCTAATTTTTAAATAATTCTTTGCAATTTTTTTAGCTTTATTTTATAATTAACTAATTTTTGATTATTTATTTTGCAAAATCTATTGAGAAAATTATAATCCACGATCCATATCTATTTCCACTTTATATTTTTTTCCCAAAATATTGTAACCAAATTTACCTATAACACTTTTCTCTTTCAAATGTTTCATGATTCTAGTATTAAAATATTCCACAACAATTTTAAAATGTTGTTTTGCATAATCATAATTATTCTGTACTTTTATTAAAATTTTTTTTTACTTTTTAAATCACAATAGTAACTTGTTAGGAGAGATAACTGTATTATCTGCATTTGGTGTTTTTATTATGCTGCATGACCAATCATGCTAATCTGCATATATAAGATTGTTTTATCATATCTTATTTTAAATAATTTGTGCTTCTATCTTTTCTTAACTTCATTAAAGCCATCAATATTCCATTTAATATGTACTTAAATAAATCTTCATTATAAATGACCACTAAAATCTTTAATTAGAGATACTTAATACCTGTTGTCTTTGTTCACTAACTGTTATTTAGTTGTCAAATTTAGATCCTTGAGAAAATGAGGTTTAATAATTTTTTTTGCCTGTCATAATTGTAAATTTAAAAGAAAATTATCTTATATCTGGAAAAAAAGTGAGAGTATTCATTTATAATTTATCTTTAAAGTATATGTGCATTGGCTTAATCACTAATATCACTATTACAGTATTAAAACATAGCGCTATATAAAATAATATCTCATAAATGAATCATATATTTTGTCTTTAGACAAATTCAATCCATGTCTCATTTAATACAATTGGTTATCTGACAAGAAAATCTCTGAAGTATTATTGGTTTTAAACACAAGGTCAAAAGATAGTAAGTTACTACACTAATTATGCATTGTAATAAGCAGTGCATTTATTATTATATACACTATAAATATTTATGCAATATTTACAACTGTGATGATAAGAATGTATGAAGTGGATGTTAGAATTTCATCCTCCTTATTTATTTTAAGATGTTACAAAACATTAATTTTTTTTTAAAACTTGAGTGTGTATATATATATATATATATATATATATATATATATATATATATATATATATATTGTCAAATTATATTCCTTTGTCAGTATATCTTGCACCTTAGTTCAATTCTATCACAACCATCCATTAGCTATATATATATATATATTCTATCACACCCATCCATTAGCTATATATATATATATAATAAAAATTAATAGTATCTGATTGTTAATGATAATGGTATTGTTTAAGTGTTGACTATTTAGATATAAATATATACTGTCAGATTTCAAAGTTATGAAAAAAATTTAATTATAAAAGAGTCAAACTTATTTTTAACACAAGTAATATATTTGGGACCCTAAAATAACTTGAAGTAAAACATAGTAATGAAAATTTTTGTATAAAATTTTTATTTTATACTAATACTCAATAAATAGAACATGTTTTTTTTTAAATTTAATTTAAAAATGAAATAAATTCTAAAAAATCATATTTGAACTTTTCAAATTTTGCAAAAATGAGTTGTAACAAGAACAAAGGTTGTAAAATATCATTTAGAAATCTGAAGGAAAGCAGTCTTCAGAAAATCAATGAAATCTTTTTTTATTTAAATTTATTTTTAAAACATAAACAAATAAATGTTAATGTCTGATAAATCTGTCAAATTCTCCTTTGAAATCATAAAATTATAATTTTTGACATTATGGTCAAATTTATTAACTTTAATTTTTTAAAATAAACATATATTAATAAAATCAAAAAATATATGTAAATTCTTTTCATTTTAAATAATTATTATACATGTATTGTATTAAAATAATCAGAAATATTGAATAAGTAGCAAAACATCATATTTTTTATTCCAAACATTTTCTCAACATAATCTCCAAATGCTGTAGAAAGAGATTACAAAGAACTAAAACTGTTAATGCCTTGGAGACTGTAATTTTTTCTGTAAAGAATAGGCTAAAGAATTTAATGTTTATAAAACTTCCTGAAAAATAATAACAATCTTTAATTTTATTTTTAAATTAATAAACCAATAATCACAAGACCAAAACAGGCAAAACTCTCTATACAGTAGTGCCACTCAGTGCAAGCCAGAGTTATCAATGAAAAGGCTTGTGCATAAAATGCCTATCTAGTGCCTACTCATCCAATATCCCTATACTAGTTTTTAGTTTGTGCACTGAGTGGCAGTACTGTATGGAGAGTTTTTCCTGTTTTAATAACAATTGTGAGCAAGCATAAGAAATGGTGATCATGTGATGTTTAGTGGTTTAATCACTAGACCATAGTTTTAACTTTTTTTTTGTAAAAAAAAACATACATTAAAGACATCAGTAGAAGTGAAATCTAAAATTGTAGAACTGTGCCACTATTTGTAAAGTATATAAGCCATTAAAATTGAAATTTATAATCAAAAGTTAATAGTATCTGAGAGATAAATTATATACTATGCATTTAACTTTTTTTTGTTTTATATTTTTTCACAAAACACTGGCACTATTAAAATAACATATGACATGTATTCATGCTGGAGAAGTTATTAAATGTAGCATCTAAATACAATTTTATGCTTCTTATTGATTTGCAATTTATATATTCATCATTAAATTATCTATCAAGAGATGGAACCCATTTACAAAAAAAATGACACACATTTTGTTGGCAAGTAATTTTTGCTGGCTGACATTTCTGATACAGCTTTATTTTTTTAATGCATTTTTTAATAATTGTATTCAATTAGTTAGTATTTAGTAATAATTTGTTAATTATAATATATTATTTAAAAGTTTACAAGTATTTAAATATTGACATTCATTACATTACCAATTTAAAAGATAAAAAAATATTTTAAATGTTTATTTTATTTAAAAATGCTTTCTTTAAATTCTATTTTAACTTCAAAAATATAAATCTTGTAAATATGAAAAAATGAAAAAAAACATTAATTTTTTAAACAAATACACTAAAAAATTTGGTCTAAATGTCTATTTAAAAATGAACACAAACAATTCTTAATTTTAAGAAGGCATTGTTCAAGCCAAATAGTTTGCTCAAAGATACATAAACTTCTTTTTCAATTATTTTACAGATACATTATTGCAGTAAGAGAAAATAAAAATTAGGACTTCTATCACAACACATAATAAATAGTATTGAAATTTTTAATATTGCATTGTATATTTTATACTATGAAAGATTTGTTTGTAAAGTATATTTTGTCTATAATATTATTTGAAATAGGATTAAGGTATAAAAAAGAATAAAAACTAATATCAAAATTTCAATGAAAAGATTAAAAATTATATGTACTCTTAATATTGTGCTATATATTGCCATAAAAGTTTATATAAGTACATAAGTCTTGAGGAAATGACCTTTTATCAAATTATTGATTGATCTTTTCTGTGGAGAATATTTTTATATTTTAGTTCAGAGTCTTTTTTAAAAAATGTAATAAACTGGCCCCCTTTTTATATTTATATATTTTATGAGTGCATTTCAATTGATATGTTCTTATATTTATTTTATTTTAATGTGTTTTTGCTTTATGTTTATTATTATTATTATTATTATTATTAATGTTCTTTTTGATATTGTATTATTTTTTTAAATTATCATATTGTGAATGAATTTTTGTAGTTTGTAAATATCTGTAAATTTTTAGGACTGATGTCATTATTATATACTAATAAATTTGCTTTACCAACTAATTAAGAGTAGTCATTAATCCTATTTTCAGAAAGTTTTATCATCAGTCTGAATAATTAAGATACAACAATAGCTGTTTTTTATTCTTATTTTGCTATTATTATTTGATTAAAATCAAGCCATGATTCATGTAGATGTCTGTGACTTATTACTACATTCACCTGAACCAATTGTGGACTAATGAAAGTGTTACACATCAAAGAAACTAGAGAGAGATTTAAACCCAACTGATAAAAGTTTTTCATTTTAGAGATGGCACCCTAATATGCAGTATGATAGATAGATTATAAATAAATAATAGAAGTAGATCCTCTATCTATTTGAACTTATTTTATGGGAATGATGATCAGGAAATATGGCTGGATATCCAGTCTGACCTTATAGTGTGTTAGGACATTCACTCTATTAAAACAGGCAAAACTTTTCATGCAGTATTGCCACTCTGCAAGCCAGAGTAATCAATGGATGCCAGAAGACGTGCATAAAATCCCCATCTAATGCCTATTCATCCAATATCCCCAAACTAGTTTCTGGCTTGTGGCCTTTATCAGTGAGGAGGCTTGAATCTGAGAGCACTGCACCTGGATCTTAGGATCTAATGCAACCCTCCAGCAGCCACATTTTACATCCCTTAACTACAAAACTATGAGTCTTAAATTGGAAACACAATAATATTTTCAATACAAGCTCATTAGCTTATATAGTGATATAGGTCTGAACTCAGTTCAGTACCCATACATTTTGGTGTCTTTGGTTCTTTAATAACCATAGCCACCACTATCCTATTAGGCAGAATTGGTTTTAAGCCAATAAACATCACATGATCACCATTTTTTATGCTTGATTATAACTGTTATTAAAACAGCCAAAACTCTCCATACAGTATTGTCAGTGCCTACTCATCCAATATCCCCAGACTATTTTCTATGCATAAGCTTCTGGCATCCATTTATTATTCTGGCTTGCAGAGTGACAATACTGTATGGAGAGTTTTGCCTGTTTTAATAACAGTTATAAGAAAGCATAAGAAACGGTGATCACGTGATGTTTATTGACATTCACTCTAAGTATATTCGATAATATACATTTAATTCCAATAAGAAAATATAGATATATAAATTAATTTATAGAGATATAAACAGGCGAAACCATTCTCATTACATTACGTATGAATACATGCATGGGCAATTGTAAAAGTAAATTTAAAAATGACTATAATTAACATACAAAATAAAATGTAGTTTTGGAATAGCTTTATTTTTTTCATAATTATTAGAAAATGTTCAGTTTCCAACATTTGTTATTAAGTTTTTCAACAAAAATAATTTAAGCTAAATATTTACTAACGTTTTCACATAAAAAAATATTGCTTAGAACAATTTTATTTATTTCCCGTAACTGCTTCATCGTTATTTTTATTAGTCTTGCAATTTACTTTTATCCATGCAACAAATATATAAGTATATCAAATGATACCTTAAAGTATACAAAAATAAAAACAAAGTAGACTATACTTCTGCAGGCACGAATAAATAACTTAGAACAGACTCATCGATTCTTAAGTTTACATATTATAGGTACTGCTTATATTTATAGGTAACATTTAATACATTAGCATAATATTCTATGGCTGTGGATAATAAATTTGGTCAAGCGGATTTTACATAAAATGAAATGAAAGATAACGAACGCTTATAAACTATTTACTTCTTTCTTGGCGATCGTTCTTTGGAGTGGTTTTTTTAAAAAAAATTCAACGTTATAAGAAGAAATGTTTCTGCTTTCTAGTGATCCTCAATCTCACGTAAAATTTTATACGTATCATCAGTATTGTATATATAAATTAGATGTATAGTACATTTATAACTATGGGAATATACAGCTTTGTAAAATGTATTTTCTAAATTGTTGATGATAATGAATATATAGTCGTATATATCCATTGCACAAAGCACTCACTATATAAATATATGTATTAAAAAGATAAATGAATAAGTAAACTTATGTAGGTTTAAATTTATATTAAAAAGTAAATTTTCATCTGATAGAGTTTTAGCACTACATAAATTCTTTTATTCTTTTTTCGCAGACTTTAATAGGATGGGGATCATTATTACAAAACTAATTTCCGTTTTGACAAACGCACAGGAACATCTGGTAATACTAATACTGCTAACGTAAATATTCTTTTTTGCTTCATTCAGTTTAAAGCTAAAGATTTCTTCTTCTACTTTACACGCTTTTTAAAAAATAACTAAGGTAGCACTTATCATTATTTAAACAGTATTAAATGTCAATTTTTAAATACCATGGAAATTTAATATATTTAAAAAAAAAAAAAACGCTAACACGTAAATAAAACAAAATTAGTTTAAAAATCTTTATTTCAAATTACTGGAGAGTTTATTAAAAATCCTATAAATATGTATGAGAATGTTATGTAGAAGTTAATGCGTTTTTTCCCATAACCTAGGATTTCAATCTGGGTAGAATTGGGATTTTTTTTATACATAGACTCAAATTTTCAAGCAAACTTTAACTCAGTTAGCCATCGCTTTATTCTTGGTAAATAGACATTTAATTACTTTTACTTACAGCATAAAATATGGAAAAAAAAGCTTAACCCTCATAAACCAATAATTTATTAGCTAGAAGTCTATTATCTTCTTTTCAACTATTATTTAGTGAAGAAGCGATAAAGAGAGTTTTGCTTTGTAGAGGATTATTAATACTTTAAACTACATATATGAACTCGTGACTGTTAATGCAATAAATAAATAATAAAAATAACATTTAACTAAAACATTGAAAGAAAATGTTTATTATTATTTCTTTGATTATTTTGGCTAATTTTATCTTATTAAATAGTTTGATTTTTTTTATAATTATTTGCCTTTTATTAATAAGTTACTGCTTGAAGAGAATTTGTTTACGTACATACATACATACTTACACATACATACGCGAATTTACACATGCATGTTTATGTACACGTACTATTACCAATATCATATGACTCTCCTATGCTTAGACATATATATCCAAGAGCTACCTTTTCACCTTATTCTAGTACTATCTATGTAAGCTAGAATCCATTGATTATTCAAACTTACAGAAGATGATTCTTCAATAGAATGAAACCAGTATGCTTGGATATATACATGTTAAAGATAAAATTCTTTTTAAATAGGCCAATGCAGAGAAAGTTTCCAAGCATTTTTATAGAAAAGAATGGAGATTTAAAAAATAGTAATATAAAGTATAATAGTCAATTATGACTTGATGGAGGTTTATTGTTTCAGTTTCTTTATTGCTTTACTACTTAAAAAAAAAAAAAAACCCTACATATTAACGGTTTTTTAAAATTCAAATTCCAAATCAAAAGCATCCACTATTTCTATGCTTCAAATTTTTTTTTTTACATAAAGTGTTGGTCAACAAATTATTATGCAATAACTTAGTTTTTGTTTGTTCAGCTTTTAGGAAATCTTACATAATCCTTCTTCATATACAACAATATATCTTTTCAAAATAGTCACAACTTCTTACACCTTTTAAGCAAAAAGACTTATTATTATAATAACAGTTTCAACTGTTTCTTGCAGTCTTCTTCAGATCTCATTCTATGCCTCTACATTTCCCTTTCCACCATTTTATTTCATTTACTGAAATAAAATGATGGAAAGGGAAAAGTACAGGCATAGAATGAGATCTGAAGAAGACTGCAAGAAACAGTTGAAACTGTTATTATAATAAGTATTTTTGTTTAAAAGGTGTAAGAAGTTGTGATTATTTTGAAAAGATATATTGTTCTTAGAAATTATTACAACAAAGACATAAGATGAATAATTAAAACATAATAAATGGTAATAGTCAATATTAAAATTTAAGATGTATAATCTAAACTATAAAATTAAAAAAAAGTTTTAAATATAACAATTGAAATACCCAATCAAATAATAAATAAATAAATAAAATCACAGAAAAAATATATTAGAAATCTAGCAACAAGTTAGGTTGTGCATAAAGGAAAAAAGAGGATAAAATAATTGGAAAATAATTGTAAATGTAATGAAATAATATTTTTAAACTAAAAAATATTAACATTTTAAGTATTTAAAATCAAAATTAATAAGTACATAAAATTAATAGAAGATAAAATAAATAGTTTACAGTATATAAATTATGCCTTTTTAAAAAATCCTTTATACCACCAGTTTTTATTTTTTTAAAACTTAGATTCATTATTATAGACTAAATGTAATATATATATATATATATATATATATTATATATATTACATTTAGTCATAATAAGTACTATATATATATATATATATATAGTACTTATTATGACATGCCATATACATATAAAATAAAAGAAATTGCCACAAACATTAGCAGCAAACGTAATAGTATGTGTTATTTAAATAAATAAAGATAGAATTGTAGTAGAAAATTTTATATTTTCTGTTTAAAGAAATGAAATTATCCTTATCATTGATAACCACAAATGGAATAGGCACTCCAATTGAGTTACCAAATGTAACACAACATGGTATACATACAATTAGAAATTAAATCACTCCAATAATTGTGGATTAATTGAAATGGACAATCTATTTCCATCATCATGTCTCTCAGGTTTTAATTAATTTTCATTCAAAAATGAAAATAATAAAATACAACTAATTCCAACCATTGAATATGAATCAGGTCATCATGTTTAGCTTTATTTAAACAAATTACTAATTTATAAAGTTATGGATAATAAATTATCTACACTATAGAAAATATATTACACATGAGTGAATGTACTTTAATCATTACTTATATTGTTATTTTGGCTAGCTATACAAAATAAACCTAGATACTGCAGAGCATTGACTAAGGCATGTTAAATGGTTAATTCTCAGGGTTAATTTAACTAACAACTTGATTAGTTACTAAATATAAATTGGAACAAAGGGAATTTTATTAAATCCAATACATATGTTTACAAATAAAATTATGTGTGATTTAATATTTCAATTACTGATGGCTTATAAAAACAATCTGCTAATATACAATTTTATCATTTAGTCGAATGGATGAATTTGTAAACTAATTAATAACTGATGTACTAAAAAGAGAAAAGACAGATATTAATAAATTTCAAATGAAAATTCAAAGTCATTCTTTTTATATAAAAACAAATGATATAAGATTTATTCCATGTGATTTTATATTTTTATAATAGCACAACTATATATGTGGAAAACATAAAAACTGTTTTGTTTTTCAAATGTTCATTTTTTAAATATAAATCAAATAAAAGATTTACCAATAATAAACATAACTTGCAGTTTATATTTTACATAGGAATTGTATAAAGCTGTTTTGAAATTAAATAAATAAATAAATAAAATATAAATAAAATTCATGATATCTTTTTAAATTAATAATTTAAGTTATAGATGTATTTCTTTAATGTTGGATCAACAAACAGAATGATACAGAAGACAATATCAAGAGCTTTTTCACACTATGCTATATGGATTTATTCACTTTACTTTATTTTAAACCATATCTTTTATTAGGAATATCAACTACTTGGGCTTCTTAGTAATATAAGGCTTATATCCTAGCTCAAAAAGTTCAACATTTATTCCATAACTTTATTAACTTAGAGTTTATTAAACCTAGTACAATATATATATATATATATAAAACAAGACAACTTCTAAATACAAATGTGGGGCTATTAATATATAACTTTAATATTTAATACGATAAATTGATCCAATCCTTTCAAAATACATCTAATAATAATACAATTAAAATAATTTAAGAGTTAAGATAATTATTAGATATAATTTGTAAATACAATTCTATAAAATTTATATATTTATATACAACTCCTATGCAATTAAGTGTAATTTATCATTTTCCAATTTAAATTGATACATGACATTTATTATTCAATATATATGTATGTAAAACAAGAATTAAATAGAAACATTTAATGCTATTAAAATAAAATATATATTACTACAATCATTATTTTATCTTGGCATTTAACAATATATTCACGCAATTAAAAATATAAAATCTCTTTAAAAAAGAGTAAAAAAAACTTTGATGAAAAAATATTTTGAATCTGAAGCCATTAATTTCACAAAGACATGCTTTGATGTTGAAGGAAGTTGGCTTTTGAAGTGAATGATAGAAAGGCCATTTTGTTTTGAATATATATGTTGAATGTTTAGATGAATTTTACTTGAAAAGGTCTATTTGTTAAAATATAAAATGATGGTTGAGGAAGAATTTTATTAAAATTTCATTTTTTGACTAATATTGTAATGTTATATGAAATTCCATTTTATATATTTATATGTATTGTTTTTAGATTAACTCAATGCAACTGTTTAAATATAATTGAATAGCACTTTAGTGTCAGAAAATAACAATATATTTTTAGAGTTAAAAGATATACTACAATAATATCTTCCTCTTTTATATATTAGGTTGATTATCTACAATGCCTTTTCTAGGAGGAATGAATTTTTAATCAATCACAAATTTGTTTCTAAATATGTTAAAATCTAATTAATATATATATCTGGCAATTATAAAATCACTTTTGCTTCTAATCTTGCTGAAGATTTAAATACTAATAATATGTAATAAATAATAATTTACAGTGCTTGTCATTTGCTGACAGTAGAGGACTATTTAATTATATTTGAACAGTTGCAATGAGTTAATCTTAAAGCATTTTATATAAATATTTAGCATTAAAAACTGATTGTTTATTATATATATATATATATATATATAATAAACAATCAGTTTTTAATAAACATATCAGTTTTTATATGCTATATATATATATATATATATATATATATATATATAATTTAAATACAAGTATAGTATATATACTTTAAACTAGATGAAATTAGAGGATATTTGAATTCCAAGTTTTAAGCTACCTTTAGTTATCCACTCTATCTTATACAACTGATACACATGACCACATACATTTGGAAAAATAAATAATAAATAATCTTCAATATACATATTTCATGCTGAACCACCACTCATCAGTTGATTCGGATCATCAGTGGAGAAGATTGAAGCATTTCCATTAAAGTTTTAAGATTTGCTATCTTAATATAAGCTGAGCACTGATTATATATATATATGTATAGGAGATGATGATCTGGGCCAACTGATGACTGTTGGTTTAGCACAAAATACGAATACTGGAGATCACTTATCTTTTCCATGTGTTTGTGGTCATGGGTATCTGTTGAATAAGATGAAGTGAATGACTAAAGGGAGCTTGAAAATCTAAGTTCAAATAATCTCCAATTATAATAAAAACAAAAAAAAAACAGGTGAACTTAATACTCACAAAAGTGATGAATTATCTTATCAATATTATTAGTGCACATAATTATTTCTATTTAAAATGGAGAATAAAATCTATATCATATGTTATGTAATATTTTAAAAGAAATTTACAGTGCATAAAAAATAGATTCCAATATTATTTGGCTTATGAAAAAAACATTAAAAAAAAACAAACACTGGAATTAAAATTTAAAGCAACTTTTACAATCAGAGAAATTAAAATGTTTTTATCATAAATGCTTTTTTTTTTTTTAAAAAAAGTATATCAATCTATTGTTCACATCACTGAAAACTTATTGGACCTATATTAACATGCTCAAAACTGGTCCACCAACACCACTGCAGTAAACAAATCAGGGAATCAACCTGAAATATTTCGTTGTCATATTGCATTGTGGCTGATTTCTAACTTATGTACAAATTTTAAAAAAATCCATTTGATAAAAGAATGTTAAAACTAGACCACAAAATTTTGCATAAACAGAGTTTCTAAATTAAATAAAAGTATTTAAAAAAAAAAAAAAGAAACAACATTTTCAATGCATCATAATATTCAATATAAAAAAAGATATGGGGCTAGATATTTGTCATTAAAAACAAATTATATATATATATATATACATACAAATAAAACCAATTCAGAATTTAAAAAAAAACTAACTAAATTTCATTTAAAATTCTGAAATGGAGTAATTTGTTTATTTTACTGACCTTGGTATATATAATGTTTAAATAAATACAAATATAAAGGTAGATGTAATCAGAGATTTGAACCTAAATTTTCAAACTCCCTTCCATCATTTCGTCTATCTAATACAATCAATACTCATTACCACATATATGTGAAAAAGATAAATGATCTTCAATATACATATTTTGTGCTGAACTAACAATCATCAGTTGGTACAGATAATCATCTTCCACACATATGTAATCAGTGCTCAGTTATATATATATATATAAGTGGGAGACAATGATCTGGACCAACTGACAAGTGCTTATTCAGCACAATATATATATATATATATATATATTGTACCGGTAAAAATCACCATGCCTAATCACACACAGTAATCCGAATTCGACAGTACGTCTGGACTAAATTCCAAAATGCAAACTAAATTCAACCAAACCCGACCCACCGATGACAACTTACAACGGGGGTTTTCCTTACTAGCTCATCGAAAAAACACAGACTAAATTACCTACAATCAGCTATTTCATAGATATCTTATAGTCGGGTATTGGTCGGCTAATATTTAGTTATATTTAAGTTGTCGATACAGACAGCAGGTGATTGACTAGATTTGGAGTAATAATGCAAGAGAGCAAAATTAGGTTAGATAAATTTTAATAATATGAAAGCATTGAATAATTATTTCAGGTGCGGTAAAACTCTCATATGTATTTTAATAAAGCGCTAGTCATCAATAATCGGTTTGTACTAATTAACAAACCATGCCAATATTTATATGTTTAAAGGTTGTACAGGTTGATATGAGAATCAGAGTATTGGAGCACTAAAATATTTAACTACTAGTTTTATTAAGCTGTTTTACCGTAATAGTCAAACCATGGATACGGTAAAGGGGGGTTTTATAAAAATATATATATAATACTGATGTACTGATGGTTGCAGGAATTAAGGTATACACAAATATAACTGGGTGCATGCGGAATACGGGCGGGTACTTTGACAAGTCTTAATGCCCCCAAGGTCCGGGACACTACAACCAGCGGGCTCATTCGAACGGTGATCCAAGAGTTACCTGGAGAAGAATTTCTTTTCTCCAGTGGTAGTAAAACAAGCGCCAACAGGCGAAGGTAAAGGCTGCCACGTACATCGAGGAAGGTGTTGGAAGGGAATATATATATATATATTGAAGTATGTGGTCCATACATGTATGTAGTCCATATATATCGGTTGTACTAGATAGAGTATATGACTGAAGGAAGATATAATTATTGAAATATTTTTAAGACAGCCCTGTTATTTTTATTTTAAAAAAATCAGAGTCAGATTATAATAAACAGTAATAAATGAAAATTGTATACTATAAATGCTTTCTGCATTCAAGAAATAATTCCTTTTCTAGATGCAGAAATTTTTACATATTTAAAAATAGTTCAACAATTACAACTTTTAAAAAAGTATTAAATTATAACATTTGACAGTGGTGGAGGAGTCTATTGTAAAATAAGAAAAGTCGGAAAAGTTGTGAGCTTTGTTTCCTTAAACATGAATATATTTGCTGTAATAGCTTAGTCTCTATATAAAACTAGCACTGCATTTAAAATAGGAATCTCTTTCAAGTGCAAAAATCACTTACAGTATATAATGTTCTTTGGTCATTGTCTATTTTCATCGGATTGGGATTATTCTAAAATAAATTTACTAGAAATTTCCACATTTTAAAGAATATTTCAACAATTTTTAAAAAAAATATTGAATTATATGTTGAATTATATATTCTCGTGGATTTTATATTCACATAAACAGAGATAACTTTATTTTTTGATGTTACCAGTAAACCATCAATTACTAATTGATAATCCTCCTGAGTCTAAAAATATTTTCTCCATTAAGCAAAAATAACTCTTTTGTTAGGAGTTTATTGAAGTAATAGGAGTTCTATTTCACTTCAAATGCAATTTCTAATAAATATTTCAACCCAGAAAGATATTTATATTGCATGCAAATATATAATTCAACATATGCATATCTCTTGGGAAGATGAATCATTATTTTCAGGATATCAGGAATATGCTACACTCTACATTATCACACTTATAAAAATAGCATTTGGTGTTTAAATCTTTATAAGAACTTGGATTTGAAGTGAAGGAGAACCTCTTTTACTTTAATAAACTCTAATAAAGATGTTACTATAAGTTGATGGAGAAAACTTGTTTAGCCATAAGATGATTGTCAATTATTATTTGACAGTTTCCTGTTAACATCAAAATGTAAAGTTACCTCTATTTACATATGTATAATCTTTTAATTTAAATTTTTTATCAATACATATAATAAACTACACATAGCAGGCATATAAATTACTTTTTATAGAGGGTATATAATACAGACTAAACATTGGGCAATATTAAATTATTATAAATGTTACTTTATATTTAATAAGTTCAGAATTAAAAGCAAATGAAATGTGGTATATATTTAATTTTATATTTATATAATTACTAATATCATTTTGTAAACTATACCAATTTTGGAACTTTACAACAATATTCTTTTTTTTTATTCTGCAATTTTATGTCTGTGGCAATTTGTTTAATTTGTTTAAAATTATATATAGTAGTATGTATATATATCATAATCAGTCAACACTTAGACAATCAATAGTAATCCACAATCTCAATCTCCTTTTAACAGTAAAGGTGGAATCCCAACTTTATAATCCAATACACTTATCTTCAGCATTATTACACACACACACACACACACACACATATATATATATATATATATATAATTGATGTCTGTATTCCTTTAACTTAGATAGATATAATTTTATATTCAAATCATAAAACAAATACAGTGATATGAATTCAACTTTTAATCCATATAGAAGCACTTACAATTATCTAAGTAGTAATATTTGTTTTATTATTTGAATATATATGAAATATAAAATTAGAATTTCATAGACTTATAGATATAAACATTGAATGTTTTAATGATATTTTTCTTGTATATTTTTTAATATAAAGGCCATATATCATGTAACTAAGAAAACAATTAATCAAAATCAGGCAAAAAAAAGAATTGCATCATTTAATAATAACATTTATTTGTGAAATCTCCTATAAATGTGGAATCCCCTCACTTATAACTATTTTCCTAGTTTTTAAATAAGGGAGATAGATTGTACACTAACATTTTATATGTGTGACATCTGGAATGCCATAGCTGTAACAGCTGCAAAAAAGTCTGGCATGATGGGATTTCTTCTCATGACCAACTATCTAAAACCATCAAAATTATTGAATGTTGCAGGAAAAAAACAGAAAAATTATAAATTAATTATTAGAAAAAAAGACAAGTATAACCAGATTCCATGAAATAAGATAGAATGACTGTGAAAAAAAGTTATACAATAATCATAATAATGATAAAATAAAGACATGTTAAAATTATTAAAATTAAATATAAAAATAGCTGTAAAATAATAATAAAAATTTTAAATAATTTGATAAAATAAAGAATTGATAAAATTATTAAAAATTATAGACTAAAAAAAAAATGAAAATGTGCTTGATGTCTCTGGTTCATTTGAAAATCAAGGTCTGTGTATAAAATTTATTGGGTGAGATAGATAGCTATGATTTGTTAGAGTTGAGATAAGAAATGCACTAATAATACCAAAAATCTAGAAAATATATTTTAACAGTACAGTAATTATTTACTCTTCCACAAGGTATTAACATTAAAGGATTGAAGGTTTTGATTACAAACTGTTTGAAAAATGCATGCATGGTGAGTTAGGACAGTCCATGTTTCTGCACTAATGAATGATGTGGTATGGCAAAGTTAGTTGAGGTGAGTGATGCACTAATAATATATATATATATAATTTAGATTTTTCTGGACTTACAATTATAAATATTGAAAATTTTAATGATATGTTTCATATATTTTTATAGAGTGTGATTATGATATAATCAAACAAATATACAATTGAACTTGATCATACAAATAAAAATCACATAAACTAATAATAGTAATTATTTGTTCTCCTACAAAACAAAAATATAAAAGTCTCCCAGATGTAAAAATTTCATAGTTTTAAAATATAGATCAGATATCAATAAATTATATATGTGAAAACTTGAAGATTATAACTAAAATAGCTGGATAAAATAAATGAAAAACTATTCCACAAAATATCTGGGTATTTAGGGAAACCATATCACTTCAATCTGGGTCAACTATCTAAAGCCATCAGAAATGATTAAATATTGTGACAATATATGTATAAAATGATAGGACCATAAAAATATCAGAGAAGTTGATATATTTATTATCAGGGAGAAAAAAGTTACATGTGACATAATTCCATGAAATGAAACAGATTAACTGTAAAAAAGATTTAAATATAATTATAATAATAAAGAAGACAAAAAAAATTCAAAATAGTATATAGAAATTGCTGTAAAATGATAATAAAAAATTAAAATGTCTTAATAAGATGGACGATATGATAAAATTTATGGAAATTATGGATTGAAATAAAAAATGAGAAGGTGATAAAATTTAAAAAATTGGAAAAAAATAAGTAGAATGATAATAATGATTATATGGTTTAATAACCACATGAGAAAGATTTATAATGAAAATGTTCAAGAGATATGTATAGACATCAATTAGAATGCTATTATAAGAAATACATATCAAATTGATTACTTACAAAAAAGGTATTAGAAAAATGTTTTCAATGTTGTTGAATAAGATAATGAGATAAAAATAATAAAATAGATACAAATAAAAAATAAAATTATTTAAAATAAAAAGGTAAAAGATATTCCACTAAAAACAATGGGTTACAAAAAAGATAAGAGAGCCAAAAAACTTGGGTTAGCAATGAGATAATGAATAATAGGTAAAAAATAATGAAAAAAAAGTGTTTTGTGATAAAGGCAGAAATATGTAAAGAAGATTTAATAGTAAATTGAGATCTAAAACAAATAAAACTCGAGAAAATAGCTTAAAAAAATATAAAAAATAAAGAAACAAACAAAGAAAAGATAGATATGAATTTATTATATAATAAAAAGAACAGTTTATATAGAAAAAAGCCTAATTATAGAATGAATTGTGAAGCAGTAGCAGAAATAATAAAACATTAGGAAAAAATAAGCAGATAAAATATAAATCTAACAACAATGTATGATTTATATGATAAAAGTAATAAATCTCTCTTTGTATTAATTAGAAAAAAAATTATGTAGATGAAAGTATATTTTATAATACTAAAGGTCAAAATCCTACAATCATTAAATGAGATTGAAAATAGTAAGACACTTGTAACTAATAAGATGCCAATTCAATTACGGAGAGAGGCTATGAAAAAAATGCTTAAGAGATATTTGTAATGCAATATATGACTCAAGAGAGTGCACAATACATTTCCTTTTAATACTTATTATTCCTTTAAAAAAGTTTAATTCAGTAAAATATGAGGACTAACAATAATTATCTTTAGTCTTTCATGCAGCTAAAGAGATAGTGGCTGTCTTCATAAATGGACTTTTAAATTGATTAGATATATTCAGTCTTAAAAAAATTCATTTAGAATGGTAAAGGAACAAGTGATGAAATGGAAGAGATATGAATTAATGTTGGAAGATAATAATATATTAAAGAGAGGAAAAAAAAACATTTGCTTTAGTGACCATAAAAAAAAAAAGCATTTAAGCAAATCAAATTGAGTTATCTTGTTGAATATGATAAAAAGCTATATAAATTAGAAGAGAAAAATGATTATTAAATTTTTTTGTATAGAATCACAAGGTATATAGAAGAAAATACATTTTAAACAAAATGTTTATTTTTCTATTGTATTTAATGTATTTTTAGACGAATTAATAAATTCTATACTATTTAGACAAAAGCAGATTGAAAGTTGGTTATAGAAGAGTGATTTATAACTAATTTTATAATATGATAGTACTTGCAAATAAAAAAGATAAGCTTAATAAGGTGCTATGTAAAAATGACAAATAAATGCTAGTAAAAGTAAAGCAATAAAACTAGGAATAATAATAATAATAATAATAATAATAATAATAATAATAATAATAGTAATAATAATAATAATAATAATAATAATAATAATAATAATAATAATAATAATAATAATAATAATAATAATAATAATAATAATAATAATAATAATAATAATAATAATAATAATAATAATAATAATAATTTAATATTAAATATTAGATAGGAAGCTACTGTTGTGAAATGGAATAATGGACAAGGTATTACAATGAAAATTGCAAAGGCTAAACAAGATTTAAATAACAGTAGATTATTCTATATATTATATATGATAAATGCTACTACAAGAGAAGGCATTCAAATGATTTTTATCTTGGATTGTCCCCATCCCCAGACCGGTTTCGATCTATGGATCTCTTCAGTGAGGAGTTGGGACATATGATTTTTTCAGTTGGGGAGCTGACTTTAAAGACATGTAGATGTCTAAAAGTTTCAGATCTTCTTCTAACAATTATCTTTTAGATAAATGCTTTGCTTGGGTTGGTTTTTTAGATCTAATGTCCCAACTCCTCACTGAAGAGACCCATAGGTCGAAACCGGTCTGTGGATGGGGACAATCCAAGATAAAAATCATTTGAATGCCTTCTCTTGTAGTAGCATTTATCATAAATAAAAAAAAAAAGCTTGTTTAGAGCTATTAGCACGCTCTTAATTTTACATATTTGTAAGTGCAAGCTATATATAAGTCATGTGACATCTGACTTGTTATTATTTCTATATATTATAAAAAATTAATCTAAGAAGCTGGGTTAAATATTTTGTTTGGAGCAAAAGAAATAAATAATTAAAAAGAAAGATGGAGTTGGAAGAGAATAGAAAAGATAAATTGGAAAGATATGATCAGAAATATAAAAATGTTGAAAAGAATAATTGTAAAAAGATTATTTTTTTAGGAAAGCATAAAGAAAAATAAATAAATGGATTGAGCATATGTCTATAAGCAAAAAAAATATAAAAGATATGTTACTGGAAAGTACTTTACAATTCGGGGGTGGAGTCTAGTAACATACACATTTTCAAATTAAATTACATACATATATATTTGCAAATATCTGTAAATTAATGAGTCTAATTGTAATGATCTGCTTCCCCCCCTCCACTTTTATCAGAATTTGTATTTACAATAAGGGAGCAAAGGGTTTACGTATTTTTGAAATAAAAAAAATAAAAAAATCATAAACTCAAAAATGTTCTATAGAGCTTTATCTGTATTAGCATTACAATAAATATATGTAATAAATAAATCATGTTAACATTTAAGCTTTAGATATTAAATAATAATTAAATTTCAAAAGCATGCTTTCATTTATGTATTTGATCATGTGTATCAGTTATATAAAATGGAGTGAATAACTGTAAGGAGCTTGAAAGTCTGAGTTTAAGTCCCTTATAATATATATATATATATATATATATATATATATATATATATATAGAGAGAGAGAGAGAGAGAGAGAGAGAGAGAGAAAGAGAGAGAGAAATCGCATTGATTAAGTAATTACCAGTGAATTGACTAGAACATGTTTTTAAAAAAATTTGATGAAAAGAACTACAACATAAATAATCACCATAATTTATGATTGAAGATTTTTTAATATATCATTTTAATCATCTTCTAATTATATAATATTTTCGATTTATACAGATATTCTACTTTACACGTAAGTGAACACAAATATAAATCAAACTTCTTTCCATTACAGACATTAGTAACTTTAAGGTAATCCATCTGCTCCTGGATGTAACTTTGACAATTATTGATGTATTGTCCAAAACATATCACAGAGATTATAAAATAGAAAAATGAATGTCAGAAGATATGACAAAAGATAATTATTATTTATAAAAAAATAACTACTAAAAATAAGCACTTCTAGAAAGGTTATAAAGATGTAACCATAAAGAACTTGAACACAGATTTTCAAGCTCTCTTCAGTTATCTGCTCTATCTCATACAACCGATACACATGACCACACACATGCGAAAAAGATAAATAATCTCTAGTAGACAAATTTTGTGCTGGACCAGCACTCATCAGTTGTATGAGATAGAGTAGATAGATGAAAATAGCTTGAAAGTCTCTGTTCAAGTCCCTTATGATTACATCTAAACTTCAAGTACATAAATTGTACTTTCATTCAAATGAATATTATAAAGATTATAAAGAAAACTAAAAAGTAAAAGTTTGAAAAAAATAATGAAAGTACTAGTTATTAATTGGCTTTTGAGCTAATTAGGAATTAAGGATAACAAACAATAATTATTTTAAAGATAGACACAATGGAAATCAAAAAAGCTCTTTCAAATGTTTTTTATAATTGAGTTCAAACAGCAAACAGTTTAAAAAATATTAGTAAATTGACAAAATAAAAGTTTATAGTCATCATCATTTTCAACTATTATCAATTTACTGCTCTCCAAATTCAATCCATCTTCTCTGATCTTTAGACTCTCTTCTCCATATCACCCCCACATACTTCCTTATATCACTCATCAATCTCACATATGATCTCTTTCTGGGTCTTTTACAATCTCTTGGAATCCAGTTTAAGATTTCATCCGTCCATCTATTATCATCTCTTTTTACAAATATGTCCAGTCCAAATCCACTTCAGTCTCAATTCTTTTAAGTCACTAACAGGTGTTAGTTCTTTTACCCATGTATTTCGTTTTCAATCTCTTCTTTTACTCCTAACATGCATTTCTCCATACTTCTTTGAGTAATTTCCAGTCTCGGTAATGTTCTTTTGTTAAATGTCCAAGTCTCAGATCCATAAGTAAAAACTGATAAAATACATTTATTATTAAACTTTATTTTCAAACATATAGACATATTTCTTTTTAATATTAAGTCATTTCTAACAAAAAGATCCCAACCAAGTTTAATTCTATGATTAATTTTGTTCATTATGTTTCCATCTATAACAATAATCTGAGCAAGGTATTTGTAGTTATTAATTTCTTCTAACTCTGGATTATTAATCTTTATTTTCCTCTTTTAAGAAAATCCATTGAACATAAGTTTTTTTTTAAGTTTAACTTTAGTCCTACTATCTTACTTTCATCGGATAACTCTAGCAACCTTTCCCAAAGCTGTAAAACGTTTATATATTTGAACGCAGAAGTTTTTATAAACAATTTATTTTTACAAGCTTGGATCACATTTTTAAAATTACAATTTCAGTTCTACATAATCACAAATATTTGTCATTAAAAAATAGTTAAAAGTTCTTCTTTTAAAATGAATTTTTTCTATTTTCATTTCTTGAAATTATATTCATTTCCATCAACTGGAACGCCTAGAGCAGTTGTGAATCGGATGAGTGATTATCGCTTCGGAGAATAAATCTTTATCTTAAACGCTTGCTAAGGGATAACCCACGGAAGAGCAATACTTTTATTTAAAACTAAATTTATTTCTATCGACGAAATTTAATATCTAAACTGAAAGCTTTTTGCATTCACACAATTGAAAAAGTTTTAAATCGGAGTTCATGTGCTTTTGGAAATTTAATACTAACATTTCCCCTTCGAATATAAACGTAGAGAAAACAAACATTCAAACGCGAGAAAGTGAGTTTAGACAGAATGTCAGAATTTATTACGGAGTTGGACAACTTTAAATGTTTTCATCAGAATGAACAATCGATGTGATAATATAAGTTATTTAAGTACTGATAGTTGTAATGTTTAATAACTTTTCTAGATGGCGCTTGTAAAAAAAATTGAATTCATATATATATAAGTGAAGTTTCTTTTTTAAAAAGAACATTTATGTGTTAAGTTAAAAGGATTGCATAATCGAATGAATAAAAAAAAACATAAACATTATTGAAATATTTGAACGTATACTATTCGGACATGAAAGATAAATTAAATAAGTATAACATTGATAATAAAGTATTTACATATATACATAGCACATTATATGATCACCTTTTTTATGCATACACAAGCTGTTTTTAACAGAGGCAAAACTCTCAGTGCAAATCAGAGTGCTCTCAGATCCAAGATTCCTCACTGATGAAAGCCACAAGCTAGAAACTAATCTGGGAATATTGGATGAATAGGCACTAACCTTCCTGCATCAATTGATTACTCTGACTTGCACTGAGTGGTGCTACTGTTTGGAGAGTTTTGCATATATCCATATATACATATAAAGATTTATATCTAACAAATCTTGATTCCTTGTGGTTTTTTTAACACAAACTTTTATTTTATTAAATGTTTTATAAAATTCAGTAAATAATGATGGAAAACTTTTAAAATTATTTAGAGATTCAGAAAGTCAAGAAATTAAAACATTAATCCATTTACATATTTTACTTACTTATATGGTATTGCTAAAAATATTTCAGAAAGTGAATATGTTGATATTAGCGTAAATATAAAAAAATTAAAAAAGTTTATTCGCAATAATTTATATTATTTTTTTTGAAAAATCTTTTTTAAAACTAAAACACATTAATAGATCAATTACCATATTTGATTATAAACAGAGCAAAACTCTCCATACAGTATTGCCACCTGTGCTAAACAGAGTAATCAATGGATGCCAGAAGGCTTGTGCATAAAATCCCCATCTAATGCCTACTCATCCAATATCCTCAGACTAGTTTCTGGCTTGTGGCCTTCGTCAGTGAGGAGCTTTGGATCTGAGAGCACTGCATCTAGATCTTAGGATCTAATGCAACCCTCTAGCAACCACCTTTTATCTCTACTTAACTACAAAACTATGAGAATGAAATTGAAAACACAAAAAATATTTTCAATCTAAGCTCAATAGCTTATATAGTCATATGGGTCTGAACTCAGTTCAGCACCCATACATTTTGGTGTCTTTGGCTCTTTTACAACCATAGCCATCACTATCCTATTAGGCAGGATTGGTGTTAAACCATTAAGCATCACATGATCACATTTCCTATACTAGCACATTAATTGTTGATAAACAGAGCAAAACTCTCCATACAGTATTGCCTCCTGTGCTAAACAGAGTAATCAATGGATGCCAGAAGGCTTGTGCATAAAATCCCTATCTAATGCCTACTCATCCAATATCCCCAGACTAGTTTCTGGCTTGTGGCCTTCGTCAGTGAGGAGCTTTGGATCTGAGAGCACTGCATCTAGATCTTAGGATCTAATGCAACCCTCTAGCAACCACCTTTTATCTCTACTTAACTACAAAACTATGAGAATGAAATTGAAAACACAAAAAATATTTTCAATCTAAGCTCAATAGCTTAGATAGTCATATGGGTCTGAACTCAGTTCAGCACCCATACATTTTGGTGTCTTTGGCTCTTTTACAACCATAGCCACCACTATCCTATTAGGCAGGATTGGTGTTAAACCATTAAGCATCACATGATCACATTTCCTATACTAGCACATTAATTGTTGATAAACAGAGCAAAACTCTCCATACAGTATTGCCACCTGTGCTAAACAGAGTAATCAATGGATGCCAGAAGGCTTGTGCATAAAATCCCTATCTAATGCCTACTCATCCAATATCCCCAGACTAGTTTCTGGCTTGTGGCCTTCGTCAGTGAGGAGCTTTGGATCTGAGAGCACTGCATCTAGATCTTAGGATCTAATGCAACCCTCTAGCAACCACCTTTTATCTCTACTTAACTACAAAACTATGAGAATGAAATTGAAAACACAAAAAATATTTTCAATCTAAGCTCAATAGCTTATATAGTCATTACTCTGTTTAGCACAGGTGGCAATACTGTATGGAGAGTTTTGCTCTGTTTATCAACAATTAATGTGCTAGTATAGGAAATGTGATCATGTGATGCATATTGGATTATATTAATAATATGCATATAATTATAAACGCTGATGAAAGATTAATTTTAATTATAACAAACTAGGATAGGGTAGCAATCAATTGTCTTTCTAAAAATACTAATAATTGAATAATTAATTGTTCAGATATATGAGATTTGAGCATTTAAAATAGTCTATCAATCTATCACTGTACTAAATTGCACAATCAGTTTTTACAAAGAATACACAGATTCACACGCACATAAACAGAAATAACTAGAGGTAGATAGCAAAAATATTGCAATCACATTGATAATTGAAGTTTATACAAAAAATTGATTTAGTGTAGTATTAAAAAATATAACTCCTCAAACACTCATTAAAACTTTAAATTAAAATAAATTTGAAAGAATTCTGATTTTTGGACTAGAGAAATGCCAAAATTATTCAGTGTTGACAAGTCAGAAAAAAATACATTATGCAATTGTTAATATTCACACAGAATTAGCAAATCACCATTTTTAATATGCAGCAAAAAAAAAAAAGACTATTCTATAAAATATCAAAAGGGTTAATAAGAAATTTTTTTAAGTAAAAGTGTTGCTATTATAATCAAATATCAGAAGAAATAATTGTCCATATCTTTCATAATGTTAGAATTACCAATTATTTCTTTTAAACTTTCTAAAAAATGATACTAATAACATACATTAACTGAATGAAATTCAGACTTTAAAAACCTACATTTGGTCTAAAGAATATATATAGCAAATGTGGCTAATTTCAACATTAATTAAATACTAGTAATAGAATGCAGACAAGATAACAGATAAACTTTTGCTTATAAATACAAGTTTGCAAATTAGCTTTTCTCTTGTCTTCACTCATATAGTATAGGTTAAATGATAATTGGATAATATTGGTAATATTCAGACATATTTTAAATAATATTAGGCAAATACAGATTAACAATTAGCCATTTTCTTTCTTTTCCTTTAATAAAAAATATAGAAGTTTTAACAAGTTTAATATATATATATATATATATATATATATTGTAACCACACCATTGATCGCTACCTTATGATAGATGAATAGCCAATACATTGGACAGGCCAAAAAACAAACATGTAACCTACACTAACTACAATGTTGCCTTGTCACAAATAACACAAACAGGCACCGTAATTAATAATTATGAACATTTGAAATGCCAGGGTACGAGTTCTTTTACAGACAATATAATAATTAATTAATTCTAATTACTAAAATACAAGGTTTTTATATTACATTAAATCTTATCTCAGGTTTTATTAATTTTTTGACTTTGCTTAAAATATAGGTTCTTTTACATTTTTCAAATCTCATCTTAGACTCTCAAAAGTTTTTATGCCAGGATTCAAATTCAAAATGCACTTGGAACAAGAAATGCCAATAGTAATATATTTAAACATTCTTAAAATGTGATAACTATTATTTAAGGTATACGTTAAGCATTTTATATCCATTTTTTACTTTTATCATTAACATTAATATCATAAGGAAGCAGAAAGGAACCTCCACAGTAATATAGTATTCAAATACTTAAATTATATATGATAGCAAATTGAAACATTTCTAAATATTTTAAAGTTATTCAAGTATAACTATTTCATTTTTACCATCTATAAAATACACAAATATTATATCTTCTGAGACTTTTACTAAGCAATATCATGGAATAATGCAGAAGTCAGTAAGGGTATATTTCATGCTACCAACTACATAACAAGAGCATTTGAAATAAAATTAATTATATAGTGCTTATCTTTTGATAATCCAGATAGCAAAATGAATGAATAAACTTGAAAATTAATAAATTATAATATGTAGGTAAAAATGAGCATTTAGTAAATTATATAAATAAATTTTATGTGACCATTGAAGTATACTCTTATAAGTAATAATGAAAATTTTATTAAAGTGATGCAATAATGTCATAATGGCAAGAAAACAGAAACCAGAAACGTATTTAATTAATAGCAAAAAAAGTTTATTTACAAGATATAATAATTTCTATGCAATAAAATATTAATTTTAAATAAGCATTTTTAAAAATAAATTAATATATTATAGTCACAAAGATTAATAAATTTTAAACATGAATGTATCTTTCATAAAACATTCCTAAAAAATTATAACATAAGTAATTATCATTAACCAAAAGTTCTCCCATCTATTTAATATGATCTTTATTTTAAACATTATACTCATAGAGTAACAACAAAACATCTATATGCCCATATCCAGGTCACTAGTAAGATATTATATACTATTCATCACAAAAACAAAATTGAAAAATCAGTGGGGAAACACTTTATAGGTTTTTAAAAGTTAGCGACATATATTATGCATGATAAATAATACACTAATATAATACTAATAATACTTATGTTGGGTTAAAAAACAAATAGAGTCAACACATAATATATTTAAGCTTAAAATTATAGCAGAGCTAATAATGAATTATAAGATAAATATGCCTTTAGATATTTTCAAAATACTAAAGTACACTTTAGCATTGAAATTCTATGGAAAAGTGGAGAATGAAAAGAACACTGAAATAAAATATGAATGGGCACTCGCAGTAACTATGTGCAGACAGTGCTGATAAATAAACAAGCCATGTAGGAGATAAATGTAAATAAAAGGCAATATAATATCCACCTAAAATTGCTTAAAGGATTACCATTAATAATATAAGGCATGAAACTGATAATAATAAATAAATAAATAATGATACATCTTGCACACACATACAAAAAGACATTCAATGTCTTTATTTGGTCTAATACTATGTGTACACTGATGAAATTGTCATTGCATCATGATAACAACATTAAATTTATAAGTTATCTAAAATTTTCACATACATACTGACATTCATATTACTTTCATTTATAAATACTTATAACAAATATATAAAAAGAGTGTTATATATTGGGTGCAATCTTTTTTTAAGCTTAAACAATAATCCAAAGAACTCCAGAATAATAATAAAAGTTAACTCACAGAACAAATCTTTTATTAAATATCATGCCCAATTTTTTTCTTGGACACTGCCATTATAAATTATAATATTATTATTATAAATTTATTAAACGCACATTGATTACGTAAGTAATATTTACTGAGGCTATAACCTCGACAATATGCATATAACATGCGATAGTAGGGACATCTACAGGTGTCTTAACCACAAGCTTGTGCTCTTTAAATTATTGTAATAGATTTCTAACTATAAAATCTTTCCATTGACTCATAAATTGAAAGATTTCACAAGTATTAATGTGTAATAAAAAATGTGGACTTAATCAGTGAAGTATTGTTTAGCTTCACACTCGCAGATCTAACCACTTCAGCTTCACCTATTTAAATAGAAAGTAGGTTGAAGTAAAGAAGGGTTCCCCTTGGGTTTTCCTCTTTTCTTCCAGAGTGCAAGCTTGTGGTTAAAACACCTGTAGACATCCCTACTATCGCATGTTATACACATATTGTTGAGGTTATAGCCTCAGTAAATAATATTATTATTAATATAATATAAAAATTATAACTACAAATAATTTTAAATATACCAAAAATATATATGTGACAAATATACGATTCTTCAGATTAGAGATTAAATGCTCTTTTCCCTTTATGAAGAAAATTGTCTCTTTTTGTTCACATTTTTTTTATCTTTTTAAAATGATAGCAATATATAATTTTTCATTAAGGAAGAGAAAGCACATATATTAAGATTTATAGCAGATTTTTTTTGAGAAAATCTTTGCAATTAAATTTAAAAAAGTTAAGGATGACAAGAGTTGATAATAGACATTTTGAATAATATGATTCCTTTATAACCCATTTCTAATCATAATACAAAATGGAAGAAAAATGAGTAGAAACAGAATATTAATTAATAACTGTTCTTTATAAAGTTTCACATTCTAAGTTGCCATTGATATAAGCTTAAATTACTTTTTTTTAAATGTAAAGCAATATATTTAAAATAAGCAATTTAGAAAACTTTTCTAATGAATAGATAACTAAACTTGGAATAGATAATTATGTTAATCTGAAGTTAGCTTATTTGTCTTAGCATGAAAATATCTGAATAAAGTTTTGTCTTTAAGATATTTAAAATGTTGATTTTTATGATTTCTTCTTTCATTATAATTTTATAATACAAATCTAAATAATTGTCACTCCTTCTCTTTTTAATAAACTCAATACTTTGATGGTAGTTCATCATTTTTATATTTTAATTTGGCATAAATATAATAACTTCCTTAGCAATTAAAATTAGTGTTAATAATTTATTAAAAGAGTAATTAAATTGTTGATGTTATAGCAAATTTTGAATCTAGCTAATGCTTTAATATAAGAATAAGTAACACACTTTTCATGTGCCCTCTGTTGTTCATTGACTTTTTTTGAAAATTACTAGGATTTTTAGCATTTTATAGGAATTATTGTTTGACAAGCCAGATAAAATATTTTTCAGGAATAATACTGCAATGGGTAACTTTTTAACTTTTATTTTCATGAAAATAATAAAAATCAAACTTACAATTTTTGATATGACTTAAAAAAATAATAGTTAAATTAAAACTATTCAATTTAATTTAAAACTAAAGTGAAGTAATTAAAGAATGAGATTAAGATTATTTTTATAATTGTGTGTGTCTTTTTTATACATACATGTATATTAAGATTTTTATTGTATTTTCTGTAGTGGAATATTGCTAAACCAATCCCCTCCCAATATTTTATCATAATATGTAAATTACTAGCATATTTTTAAGTTTTTGATTGATTTAATTTTGAAATTTTTACTCAATCTAGACAGTCTCAGCATGTGACATCTGAAATGACAATTAAAATACAAATAAACTTTATTAATTAAATTTAACAATTAAATAAATGATTTATTTAATCAGTTTAAACTTAAAGACTTATATATTATTTTTTATATTACTCCTTTACTCAAAATACACTCTCTATAAAAGCTTATAATATTGCATGTATACTTTTTTATTAAAATATAACTTTTAATAATCTTTTAAACTTTACATTCATCCACATGCAAACATGTATATCCATACATTCATATGTACACTAAATATAAGTATTATTATAAAACAATAAAAATAAATTAATGACTAACACTAAAACTTATTTAAATTGACACTTATCCCAGTTAGTTATACTTAATATCTCTAAAATCTGATTTTCACTCTTACCTAAACTAAAAATTTAATAAGACATTATTTTAAAACCATTTATTAAAAAAAAACAAAACTAATAAATAAAGATCTTAACAGAATTAAATAACCATTTTTATTTAGCATAAAATACTTTTGTTCATAATATTTACATTATATATAGCAAGTTTCAAATTAATTTTTCTTTAGATTCAAACTATTAATTTTAGTCAAAATTTTAAGCAAATATTAAATAATCTAAGTAATTTTAAATAACTAAGAGCTAAACAGGCTAACTAAATTATTTTAATCCATAATATTGAAAGATTTAGCTTAAGACTTTATTATAATAATACTAATAAAGAAATTTGTTTATTATAATATTTTAAATAAATTTTTAAACATTATAAAAGCTATATTTAGCCTACAGGGTCAAATATATATTTACAATATATATTATAATAGATTCCTTATGTGAAATCTTGTTATTTAAAAAAAAATGTTTTCATTTTGTCTATTTTAATTCCCATGGAAGTTTGTTTTGTTTTGAAAACTTTTTTTCATGTTTAAATGCAAATAAATTAATCAAATAAAAATAAAATATCAAGATGATCATAATCATAAATTAAAATAACAATGATTATTTACATTTATAATATTTATTTATATACACCTGTATGTCCTTAATAAATATTTGTTTGGTAAATTGGGAGTTATTTTATTATAATCAATTGTTATAAATTTTATATAAAATTATTTAAGATGTTTTAAAAATATATCAAAATAAACATTTAGTCAAAGCTTGGTAATTCTAAATTGTTGTCAAATGGTGAAAGTGTGAGTTTATCTAGAAGGATAATAAAATACTGCACCACATGCAAGATATTTTAAAAATATAATAGCAATGCTAACATAAGTGCAAATATTTTAGAACAATTTTACTATCTAAAAATAAAAACTTTACTTACTTCTAAAATAACCTTTGGAAGATTCAGATGTCTTATTTGCCTATAAAGTCAAATTTATTAAATAGCCAAATTTTAAAATAAAATGTCTAGCTAAAAACCAATAGAATAGTAGTGTTGTTTTATCCTTTCCTGAAATGATGCCAATATATCCACCCATATTCTATTTATATTCAGCAAGAGTAACAGTCATTTAAATAATGATTATATCATAAAAATCTTTAAGAAAAAATTACTTTATCTATGAAAATAATAAATTTTTACTACAGTTATGGGGAATAACTGTTGACATTTATAAGAATAAACCAAGCATGAATATTTCCAAAAAACTGCTTGATCTCCATTTATTTAAAATAAGAACAATAGACTATTCATGTAAGGTTTTTAAAAAAATCATATTAATGAAATTTAGCTGCATTTAATGTCATTCTGAATTTCTTATTGGTTTTGAGAGGATCAGAACAAAAAAATATTTGCGAAGACTTTGAATGTTGTACTCTTTAATTGAGTTTCTTTTAATTAAAATTTAAATATTTTTTTTGTATTTATATATTGAAATATTTCCACCATCTAATATTAGCATTCAATGTCTTTAGAAAATAATAGCACATAGGTTAATATATGCACAATGTTTCAAGAGATATTATTCTTCTCTCTTTTTTAGGTACTTCTAGCCTGCCCAGTGACAGTAATAACATGGGAATTAATTACAGACTCTCAGATTTGAGTATTGAAATTTAAGGTAACACTTTAATCAACTGAGCCATCCTGCCAAAGGCAAAGTCAGTAGAAATTTCATATACTTATCCATGAGGTTCTTACTGATTTCTCCACTTTTTCCTAAGAGCAGAGTTGATTAGTAGTTTCCAGACATTATGTATAGTCACACTAGGTTGTTCATTATTGTGAATGTGAGCAGCTTCTTTAAATTTTTTTCTTTGTATCTTTTCTTCACTAACCAATACTTTTGTATTTTCTCAATTGAACATATTTTCATGGTACACACATGGTCTGCTATCTTAAACACATCTATTTCATCTCCTCTAATGATGAGTTTGTGTTCATGCAATAATTTTTCAATAAGATGACTGATCTCACCAATATATGCTATTTCACATTCACATGATATTTCATAGATGCAGTTTTTGCTTCTCATCATTTCAAGTTTAGGCTTTGTAGATGTTAGAATTATAGTATGACATGGCTTTGGAAACTTGTTCAGCTGCAGATTTTTCTTAATTTGCCTGCTATTTTTGGTAGCTATTGATATCCTACTGTACCAATAGTTATTATTTTCTTTGATATTAGATGATGGAAATAGTCCAATATATAAAATAAAACTAAAATACCATCATAAAAAACCTCCAGGAAAACAATATTTTTTAAATTCACTATTGCTATTTATGCTATGTTTTTTATATTTATTTTAGAACTTCCAAAGAAAATTTTGCACATAGCAGGTAAACTAAATTAAATTTTTTGAGCTTAAATGTGTAAATATATACATACACACAACAAAGGATTGTGTGGATCAGTGAATTATATAAATATTTGTGTATTTTATGTATTTTTAGAATATAACTAGATCAAAGGGTTATTTAAAAAATTTAAGATAATAATATTTGAATATTTTAAATATTTAAATACAGTGTTTCTAGGATAATTTGGATTTTGTTTGATGTTGTTAAGTCAGTAGAGTTTGTCGATATCATTCTTAAGGATAGTATTTTATTGTAGGTCTTGTTAGCATATGTTTATTTAAGGATAGATTTTAGTTTATTTCATTTAATGTTGATATATATATATATATATATATATAAGGAATAAATAGATGATAAGTGCATCATTATCTAGTTACGTATATATTTTGAGATATTTACTTTGAATCGCAACTTATAAAGAAATAACTATACATTAGTTTGGATTCATCTTTTTATAGGAGAGCTTAAATGTGCTGATAAATAAATAAATTACACATGGATGATGGGGCCATTAGTTTTTAATCAATTATCCAAGAAACGCACATATATGGGTAATCTTTTTAACGTATTATTTACAATATTTATAGAATTAATAATGTTAATCTTTGCTTATATTTATCTTTTCACATATACAGTAAGAATTTATAAAACTGATTCATCTTAGTATTTATCTTATTTTCCTTTTGTGTAAATTATAATAATCAAAATGTAAATAACAGATGAGACAAAACTCTTGCCACAACATTCATTTTTCAAGAGACATGGAAGTTATATCAGACTCTCTAATAAAGTTAACCAAGAACTTAACCACTAAATACCTAACCCTGTTTAACTCAATAATGTTACTTCCATAACTCATCTAATATTATAATTGTTCATTATCCATATTTTTAATATATCATCCATATTAATTAGTTTAATAAATGTTTTGAGAAATAACAGATGAATTATCTAAAGTAATAAAGTTACTATTTGTTAATTCGAATTTTGATTTTATTGTAAATAAAGATGTAAATGATTTTATTAAACCTACTTTCGCATTTTTTGATTTATTTTATTTTTCGTGTTAACTTATCACAATAATAGATTCTAGTCACATATCATGTTTATAAAGTCAATGTAATATATTTACCCTTGAGATTAGAGAATATAAGATTATTTTAAATATATTTTAGAAATTAATAAAATGTCCCTTTAATTCCAGAATACGTTCTTTAAACTCCTTTGTATCTATAAATATATGTATGTAGGTAGATAACTCCTAGAGATATAAAGAATTCCAGTATTTAACTTTCCTTATGCTCACCATTATATAATTTAGCAATGAACATAGAATGCATATTCAATAGATAGTTCCCGTCTCTCTCTCTCCTGCGTAGCATTACAGTAATTTGAAGAGTCAGCTTCCCAGTACTTACCGTTACAGTAATTCATGCCTCAATTCGTGGGTGTATTGAATAAGAAGAACGTTGCTCATATACCCTTACAGTAAATATATATAAAGAGAACGCAATTTCTTAAGTAACTTTTAATTTTTACATGAGAGATAGAAAGTTAGTTTTGTGGGAATTTACTAAAATATTATAAAAATTTCACCAAGAATGAAACCTATCTCAAAAACACAAATCTAGAAAATTTAAATTTAATACAAAAAAATTCTATTATATTGTGTTTTACATGCTTAAATATACTGATAGATATGTATGTAGATATAATAATATATGCGTGACAGATATAATATATTGGTGAGGCTTACTTTTTTACAATTTTCACTTTCAGTTTTTGATTTATTTCTTCAATATCAGATTAAGATAAAAATGAAAAAAATATTTATATTTATAAGAACATATTTCAAGGTAAAATATTTTTTCATCATTTCTTTTTCTTCTCAATATTTTTTTAATATCAAGACAAATCTCTTTATCTTTACAACATTTATTTGTTTACATGCTCTATAGAAATGTATAGAAACATATGATTATATATACAACAATATTTGATAAAAAATCAACTAACATTTTGCAGGACTGTCAAGCGTTGGTGGCCTAGTGGTTAGCATAGCTGCCTTCCAAACAGCTGGCCCGAGTTCGCTTCCCGGTCAACGCATTTGGCACATGGAAATAAAAAAAAACATCTTACAGGACTTATTTTCTGTCAATCAAATCTTATATCATCAATGGCTCAAGGAGATTAGTTGAGATCTTGTTAAACATAATAAATCAATTTCTATTTAAAGAGATTCAGTATTCATTTTAATATTAATGTCTGAAAATAAATTTTATTTGTACTTTAATTAAAATATCTTTTGTATCATTTTACTGATAATTAACAAGACAGACCTTATAATCCAATTTATTTTTAAATAATAATTTCTTTAAATAAACATTTTAAATATGTAAATGTTGATTAAGTAAATGCCACATAAATATGCCTACTTGTGTTATTTATTTATGCCCTTTATACAAATTTATACAAAACTTGCAATATTATATACTGTATAACAATATTGATTAAAAAATCAATTAAGTTATTGCAAGATATGTATGTATTCCTGTGAATAAAATGTGACAGTATCAGCTGCTTGGAAGAGCAATTGAAATAATATCAAACATAACAATTAAGCTTCTATTTAATTAAATCATAATACTATATTTGATATGATCTCAACTGGTCTCAGATTAGATTGACAAAAACACAATTGCCGTAATAGAGTTGAATTTTTTTATTATCAAACTATGCCATATATAAGAACATACATTTCTATAAATTTCTACAGATGAACTAAATTTATGTGGTATTTAAATAATTAATATTCAGATATTTAAAATATTTATTTGAAGAAAAACTTATAAGCTTGTCTTTGTCAGCATTAAGCTGATACAAAGGAGAATTTTTTTAAAATAACACTAAAATTTATATTCAAAATTTAATATTAAATTGAGAATTGTTGGTCTATCTAAATAGAAATTGAGTTACTATGTTCGGTGTGATTTTAATTGATCTCCTAAGCAACGATGTCAGGCTTAATTAACAGAAATGTGTAGCAAGAGATCTATTGATTTCTCATCAAACATCTTATATAAGTAAAGTTCTATAAATTTTTAGAGATGGCATAGATAAATAACATCAATTACATATTTATATGGTAATTTAATACATATTATAATTTGTACTTGAATTCAAACTATAAAATGTTGGAATTTTTTTCATATTCAAAACAATCGTAGGAGTATGACTTAACTGTTTTTATAAGTTGATAAAAGGGGATATTTAGATAATATTATCTAGAATAAAAAGAAATATTAACTGGTTTATCATTTCTTCTTTACACATAAAGTTTTTAATAAATGTATTTAACCATTCCTTACATATGGATCTAAAACTTAGACACTTAACAATTTAATGAGGTATGGATAACTATATGTTAAGAGTAATAAGAAAGGATTAAAAGTTGGTGAAAGGTATTAGTAATATCATTGAAAAAAGTTGAAATTAAAATGAATCTGTTCTGAGCATATTTCAAGAAGAGTTGATGATAGATGGTTGAAATCCTAAATTGGAATCTAAAGAAAAAAGCACATTTGAAATGGAAGGATAAAATAAAAAGTTTTTTCTCAGTGATGTGGAAAAGAAAAGTGTTTGATTGAAAAAGCTGGATTAAACTTGGAAACACATTCATGCTCTAATGGATCAATAATATTTAAAAATGATGATAATATATAAAGTAAGTTAAACAATATCAAATAATATAAAATATAATTAGAAAGATAATATCCAATGTAATGTACTGTAATCTTTACTGCAATGCTCTCCAGTAACAGTGATTTGAAGCAATCCTTACTTTATAAATAACTTTAATAACAAATAAACAACAAACATCACATGATCACTATTTCTTATGCTTGCTCAACTGCTATTAAAACAGGCAAAACTCTCTATACATATTGCCATTCAGTGCAATCCAGAATAATCAATGGATGCCAGAAGGCTTGGGTATAAAATTCCCATCTAGTACCTACTCATCCAATATCCCCACAATAGTTTCTAGCTTGGAATGAAAATATTATGGTGTTTTCCAATTTAAGTCTCATAGTTTTGTAGTTAAGTAGAGATAAAAGGTGGATGCAGGAGGGTTGCATTAGATCCTAAGATATAGATGCAGTGCTCCCAGATCCAAGGCTCCTCACTGACAAAGGCCACAAGCCAGAAACTAGTCTGAGAATATTGGATGAGTAGGCACTAGATGGAGATTTTATGCACAAGCCTTCTGGCATCCATTGATTACTCTGGCTTGCACTGAGTGGCAACATGTATAGAGAGTTTTGCCTGTTTTAACAAATAAACAACTTATAAATCCTTTAATCTCAGAGTTTCTTTACAAATATATTAATCTTAACGAACATATAATAATATATATGACGCTATAAGTAAGAAAACAAATTTTGTTCATTCTTGTAGCTTATCTTAAGTTTTTTTATAATAAAAATAAAAATAATATAATCAAAATAATCTTAAATATAGAGATAGATACAATATCTGTTTTATATATCTATATGAATTAACAGTTTTCAGCTCAAATTAATTTAAGACAATACCTTTTAAAACATAAAATTCATAAAAAAATCATTTAATTAAATTATCCTAAGTGAGTAAACTCTTCTTGAACTCTACGTTTTTATTTAAAGTTTACAATTACTGAACCTGTTTACTCACTAACGTATACTGTAATTATTTTATTTAAATTTTTAGCATTTAATTACATGTTAATCAGTTTTTATTTTTAAATATACGTTATTGTGATAGAATTTACCGAAAATGTAATAATTTACTACTATAAAATTTACACATACTTTTATACATTTATGTCAATCATCATCTTCATTATCAACCATTATCAGTTCACTTCACGATGAAGGTCTCTCCAAGTTCAATCCATCTCTGATCTTTAGCCTTACTTGTTCACATAAGCACTGCACACTTTCTTATTTCATCCATCTATCTCACATGTGATTTTCTTCTGGGTCTTTTACAATCCCTTGGAATCCAGTTTAAGATTTCAATTGCCATCTATTATCATCTCTTCTAGCAATATATCCAGTCCAATTCCACTTCAGTGTTTTTAATTCTTCTAACAATGTTAGTAGCATCTGTTTGTTCTCTCACCCATATATTGCATTTTTGATATCTCTCCATACTTCTTGAGCAATCTAAAGTCTCTGTATTGCTTTTTTATTAAATATCCAAGTCTCAGATCCATAAGTAAGAACTGGTAAAACACATTTATTAAAACGCTTCCTTTTCAAATACATAGGCATATCTTCATTTAATATTAAGTTATTTCTACCAAAAGCACTCCAACAATTCTAGGATTATTTTCATACATTATGTTTCCATTTGCAGTAACAATATGACAGATATTTGCAGTTGTTAACTTCTTCTAGTTCATCATTATCAATCTTTATTTTCATCTTTTGAGAAAATTAATTGAACATTACTTTAATCTTTTTTAACGTTTACCTTTAGTTCTATTTTTGTACTTTCATCTGATTACTTTTGCAACATTTCCTGAAGCTCTGAAGTATTATTTAAAAAACAACTACATCATCTGAAAAATATAAATGATTTAAATAATTTCCATTTACTCCTAATTTAATTAATTAGACGGTTTCTAAATGATATTACTTTTGTTGAGAAAATTATAAAATATTATGCTCTTAGGGAAGAAACATTTGTTAAGAGGTATTTTTGCCTATGATTAAATTGTAAATTTATTATCATTTTCTATTTATTATTAAAAAGCAAAAACAAAACAAAACTTGGAAGTTAATGGAGATATGGTTCTGCAGTTGTAGAGGTATTCCGGGATGAGTGATGCATATAAGAAAGTTAATTGTGGTTCTGAAATAATATGTGTTTAATGTAAAATTAATATAAAAGATAAAAGGGAATAAATATCAAATAATAAATCTAAAATTGCAGAGCTGTTGTGCCATTCATTATGTGTGCAGAATATTAATTGCAGAAGGGCTTGTCTAAAAAAAAGCTAATAGAATAAAAGATGAGTTAAAAAAACAAATTTTGTTAATAAAGAACAATTCTGACTGATATGCCCTCACTTGATTTTTGGTTGATTGCTTATATTCTTTTTCAGATATCATAGCAATTAAATTTCTGCCAAACAATATTTATTATTTTTGTCTTTATTTACTAGCAAACTGGTTTTAAAAAATTATTGTTAAGAAATGTTTTTGATTTTATTATGCCCCTAGTAAAACAATGCATTGAAAATACATTTTTTATATTTAGCTTCAAAAAATATAAACAAATCAGAGGTTCCTTATAGATTTTTATAATCATTGATCTTTTTATAGATTTTTAAAAAATAGGTAGTAAACAAATCGATTAAAAACATTTTATTAGCTTAGATATATAGATACACAATAGTGATTTAATAAATAAATATTTAATATGAATCTAATAAAATCAAAAACAAGAATTTCATCTTTTTGGATTCTGACTTTATTATATTCTGTTGATTATACAACCTTCTCCAATAGTCTATGGAATGTACTTAATATTTTGAATGTGATATATGAAGACTTTTGTTTGAGAATTATTATCTCAAAAATCTCAATACCTTTATAAGCTATTAATGCTAAAAAATTTTCAGCAACTTTTAACTTGGGTAATAATCAACTCACATCTGTAAACCAATTTAAATATTTTGGTAACTTAGTAGCACACAATCCAATATGTTGTTGCTGCAGCTTTTAGCAGGTTGAAAGATAAGTTATTTCATCACAATGACATAAACTACTGTAACAAAGTAGCTGCATATACTGATGTTATTTTACCAAATTTGTTATATAGAAATTAAACTTAAACTCTTTACTTACAAAGGCATTAGAAAAAAAATTATGTGAGTTATTTTATAAAATTAAGATCATAAGACCAATCAATATGTTTGCCAGCTTTCTTATAGCTATAAACTATACTATATTCTGTTTCAATCCCTCTTTTCTTTATGTTCAACATATATAGTGCATAGTACCTCATATTTTGTTACTAAACATTGATTAGAATAGGATGACTATTGTTTATTGAATTGCAAGTGCACAGTACTTTCCAATATATATAAAACAGATGCTTTTTATGTACAGTATGAGTATATGAATAGTATAAAGAAATTTTTTTAAAATAATATAATTATTAACCCTGCAAAATTTTGCTATTTTTTGATATTTCTGATGTTTTTCTTTGTCTCACACATCAATGTAAAATAAAATAATTATTACTTATCGGAAAATAATAAATTTGACTTTATTTGATAGATATTTTTGTTTACTACTGAAATAAATTTTAAATGTTCACATTTTGTGTTTGTAAATATAAAAAAAAATGAGATCACATTCAAAACAAAAAAAATGAGATCGCATTCAAAACAAAGAGTTCACATGTCATCATTTCTAGAAAGATTAGTTTCAGTTTACAAAATCAACAAAATATCTATTTTTTGTTAATATTTTTAAACATCCAAATGGATATTTATTTATTTATTTTGTATATAATAAATTATGCTTTAAAAGTTTAATTTTTTTGAATATTTATTGCAAAATTGCAATATTTTCTTACTCGTAAATATAAAGTAGATTGTTTACATCAAAGTTAGTCTTCTAATTTTCTTTAGGCTATATTTACATTAGCTGCTAATATAATGTTATATTTTTGAAAATAAAGTATTTCAAGTCAAAATAAGTTATTAATAATTTATATTTCTTGATATCTAATAAATATAGTGTAAATTATTTTAAAAAAAATCTAAAACCATAATAAATTTGCAAATAAACACATTTTTGTGTCATTGGAAACTATAATGTTGTAAAACACTGAACATTTTACAGCCTTGGCAACAGGCAATGGATGAACATGTCAGGGCAAGGCTTATGCCTATTGTTAGAGTGGGAATTTTGAATTTTGTGCCTTTTAGCACAAAAGTTTCAGCAAAAAAAATTATTATAATAAAATATACCATTTTATATGCATTTTAATGTATAGTACTTATAAAAAAATTCACCAGGGGAAGAATTGGCCAAAAGGCAATTTTCTGTCATCCTGAAATAGTTTAAGGTTAATAAACTGAGGAGATACATTTACATAGTTTTTACTTAGTATGTGCTCACTCATGTATTCACAATAAAAAAACTATGGTATTTTTATTTTTAAAATAAGGTAAATAGCAAAATGTCTAACTTTCATCCTATTAAAATATATTCTGTTTTTTTTTCAATACATTTTTATAGAAATATAAGACTAATCCCTTATCAAAAATATAATCTCTCTAATTATTGTAATATTTTAAAATCAATGTTAGCTTTAATTATGTTCTAAAATTTTGTAAAACTTTTAGCATTATGTTCAGAAAATATTTTATTACATAAATTGAAGCTGTAATTTCATCACAATAAAAAGGCAAAAATAAGTATTTGCTAAAAAAAACTTTTGTATTATTATTTTTATTATACATTTATTATTATTGCTGTTATATAAATATATTTTATTTTATGCTTATACTGTGTGATTTATTTAAATACATAAAAAGCAGGACAATGGATTAAATTTTTTTTTTCATTTTTGATTATCATTCATTACACAAAATACTGCACATTAAATTCAAAAAGGACAATAAAGGAAAAATAAAATGTATGTGTTTTCAACATAAACTGTAAAAAGCCTATATATATATATATATATATAAATTATTAATCAATGTCTGTATTCCAATTATAATAAAATATATATAATTAAAGAAGCTATGTTAATAAAAAGTGAAAAGCAACAGTTGATAAATAGACAGACAGCCAATATAAAAATTAATGAATTGTGGGAAAATTGATGTATGACGTATTGCTTTTGTTTACATTTGTAACGGTTTTTTCTAATACAATTTGAGTCTAGTTGACAATGACTACATAGATAGTTGAAAGTACTTCTATTAAATTGGTATATATTTGTTTAAAATATTGTTACTGTATTAATTATTGTATTGTTTTGAATAATTATATATATATATATATGAAAACCAGGCACTCTCCACAAACCTGGGAGCTTAATTGTAAGTACAGGGGATTTGAACTCAGATTTTCAAGCACCCTTCAACTATCCACACTATCTAATACAACTGATACACATGACCACACACATGTAGAAAAGATAAATAACCACCAATATACATATTTTATGGATGGCTGAAAAAGTTGGAGTGGATTAAAGACTGTCCATTAAAGTATGAAGATTTGCTATCTTAATATAAACTGAGCACTGATTATATATATATATATATATATATATATATATATATATATGGAGATGATAATCTGGACCAACTGATGAGTGCTGGTTTAGCATCAATTACATATATTGGCAATTATCTTTTCTACATGCATGTGATCATGTGTATCAGTTGTATAAGATAGTGTGAATAGTGGAAGGGTACTTGAAAATCTGAGTTCAAATCCCCTATGCTTACAATTAAGCTCCCAGGTTTGTAAAGAGTGCCTGGTTTTCAAATATTTACACATCAAGCTTGTATCCTGCCCATCCCTCTTCTATGTATGTATAAGATAAGTCCTATACATGAGGGGTCAGAGTGATTTGAGGTCAACATGGGCATGGCAATAATATTGGTATCAGCATGGGATTTGGGTTTTCATCATCAGATTTTCAATGATATGGATGGCTGAAAAGTTGGAGGTTGGAGTGGATTGAAGCCTGTCCATTAAAGTATGAAGAGTTGCTATCTTAATATAAACTGAGCACTTATTATATATATGGGAGATGATAATCTGGAGCAACTAATGAATGCTGGTTTAGCATGAAATATGTATATTTGTGATTATTTATCTTTTCTACATGCCTGTGGTCATGTGTATCAATTGGATGAGATAGTGTGGATAGTTGAAGGGTGGTTGAAAATCTGAGTTCAAATCCCCTACCATCTATGGTGCTCAGAGAAGGAAAAATGCTGCCAAATATAAAATTGGGAAACTTTAATGTATTTTTGGTTTATTTACATTTTTATTTGTTTGTTTATATTTTTCTTTGGACAGTGTATAATTGAAATCATGCAGTAAAACACAGCGTATTTTGTAGTTGACTGTACAGTGTCCATTATTGAAAAATTGTACTAGATTGGATTGTACATGAAAATAGGTAATAAACAATATTTTCTAACAACTATTTAATGGTAAACTTGAATATAGTTTTTTATGGAAAAAACAGAATACATTTATAATATAAACATTATCTTACTTTCAAATAATGATTGCTTTTATTGGTAAGATGTTGTTGAGAATAAAATATAATGAAAAGATGTAATTGTATAGGTCAGTGAAATCTTTTTAAAAAAAGTTTGCTATAAACAACACCACATTGGAAATTATAAAATAAATAAAATAAAGTAACTAGCATGTTCTGCATGTAGTTTATTTGTTGTTTCAGATTAGTTTGTGTGGTTATTTATATTATTATCTGCCCTTGAATTTACATAATCTTACTGAATTATATTTATAAATGTTTGCTGAAATTAATAATATAGTTGATACTTAGTTCTAAATATAAAGACTAGATAAAATGTTACGGATATTTTAATTATTAGAAAGTACGATGAATTCAGCAAGTTTTTATTTTTATATAAAAACTACATGCAAACATATGTCTACTTTTCGTTCTCACCACTGTTTTTTTATATCTCAACATCTAAGTTTTAAAGTAAAGTAATATTATCAGAAATAATATAAAATAATTTTTAAAAGCAAATAAATTCTTTATTACATTTAATGCATCACTGACAAAATGAGGAGACTTGATTTTAATGGTAAGATTTTCCAAGATAAAAATCAACCTGGTAACTTTTTTCTGACATCTAAAAACCAGACCACATAGAATAACAACATTTTTTAAAACTTTTGTGTTTTCTTTGTTCCAGTTCTATTTCATTAAAATGAATAGTCATAATAATATAAGGTTCAAAGAACACATGAATGTTTTCAGTCAAAGACCTATTAAGTGTTGTTTTCCCATTCTATTTTTAGATACCGATCACATTCATAATTTTGCAAAACTAATACAATACCAAAATTTAAAAACTATACTTTACCTATGAGAAAACCTGAAAATATTAAAAACAAATTAGATTGTTTGACTAAATGTTAAAAATTATTATGCCCTATAATAGTATTCACAATTCTTATTTATCTTCTTCCATCACTCATTAACAATAATTTTACTAAATAAATTTGACAAAAAGAGTTTAAATTGATAAGTTTGGTTTTAACAGACTCACTAGATGGTGTTCAACTGGAATGCTACTGTCTTCTGAGCTCTGTATCTAAAGTGAATTTAGTAGTAGTTAAGTTATTTTGGTGAGTGAAGACTTAGTTTAAAGTGGGTGTTAACTCATTACCTTCTAGTTTATTTCAAAAATGAGCGAAAATCTTTAGCTTTTCTGAAAGTTACAGCGATGTTGTCAACATCATTGTTAATCATAAGAATATGGACACCATTTTAAGCCAGCTATAAATGAAAAAGATAAAAGCATAAAAACATTGATGTAACAGGAAAATTACCTAGTAATAGCAGCAGTAATGAAAAAGAAATCATTCAGATGGACTTAGACAATTGCTCTTATGCAAACACAAGAAAAAATGACATTATAATGGCAAGGTTTACTTTAAAAAGACAGTCTACAATTTCACAGGTTAGTGATAAAGCAAATAAAAATTTGTGGTCTCTAATTAAAATTAAAAATATTAGAAATGACTTAGAAATAAACAATAAAAACAGGTTAAATAATAAATTTAATGATAATAATCAAGAATCTAACATGAATGAAAAAAGTAAATCAGGCAAACAAAGCTATGATAAAATAGTTGAGACTGGAGTGGCATGGCTTGGTACAACAGATAACATTTTTCAAGAGAATTATAGTGAAGTATTTAACTGGTCTGATAAAGAAATAGACCTAACTATATGTTACACAAAATTTAAGCCAAGAAATGGAAACATTATCTGACAAAATTGATTTTAAACAAATCAATAATAATTCTAATGCATCCATTCCTGCACAATTACACAAATACTTTAAAACTATCACAATGATAAATAATTAATCTTGCCAGTCATGGATGAGTATTGTCGACTATTTAAATTTCTGATCGATGAGTTCTTTGATTATTTAAAAACTAAGAAGCTCTGGAGATTAGTTTATAAAGTTCTCACACATCCAAATAATAGGTAACTGATATTAGAATTTCATAACACCATCCAGAGAGATCTCTAAAAGAAAAAATATGGTGCTGGATTGATATGGAACAGCCTGTATTGCTAACTAGTCAAATCTACAATTGTTACATCAATTTTCAACAGAGTGACTTGCAACAGCTGCTCTGTGATTATGGAACTGTTTTAAAATTTCGATATGTTATGGAAAGAATAGCTGAAATCCCAGTCCTGTCAAACATTGCATTCTTCAATCTCATGCTGAAGAAAACTATTTCACTACTAGATATCCCTACAATCTTCTCTGCTGATAACTCTCCATTGGTTGTTTCATTCAAGGGGGTCCCACTGCAATGCTTCTATTCAAACAATAATCACATCTTATCAGAGAATGTCCAGCTAGACTCTGCCTGGTCTGCAGTAGAAGAAAACACAAATGCCACTGATGAAGACAAAATACAAAGCAATGGCCTTTCCATCCTCTCTGAAACTACATAGCTGGGACATCATTCTCAAGTTTTTTACCTAAAAGTACTAAAAGAAAGTCAAAAAATGAAAACGAAAACAGACTCTGGAAAAATCAACACCTGGGCCTCTGCCTCAAGCCTTGATAAAGATCAACAGTTCCAGCCCGGAACTATGAAATCACATTTTCTCCAGTATGGCAACAAGAAAAGGAAAATAATAGATGGGAAGAAATTAACAAAGACTAAAGAAGTTATCTCCAATGGAAAACCCCATTCAGAAATGCTGACCTTCCAAAAAATTTACTAAACTTGAGAATCTGACCCTCATAATCCCACCCTCTCCCCTGCTGCTACCAGAGCCAGAATTACTTGTTCATGATGAGGTAACCAACCCTGGCAGAAATGATCATTTATCTAGTTCTTCAAAGTGTACTGAATAAGAGTTATGGTCATGAGCTAAAATAGCAGTTAGCTATATAAGTTAGTCTGGGTTTTCTTGCTGACTTGTCTTTGATCACAGTATGAAAATCAAAATCACTGGCATCAATGTTAGGAATAAAGTCCCTTAGCAGAGTTTATACAATTAATAACTGGTTAAACTGTACTTGCCACATATTTTATGTATGGTGGAGACAATTTTACATCACAATTCTAAAGATAAAATTAATGATCTTTTAAACAAATTTGTTTTTTTTCTTTCACTCCATTTCCCCAACAGTTCCTGGTGGGGTTTCACTTTTAATTAACAAAACTTATCCTTTCTTTTCATTTAAAATTATCCATATGGACTCCAATATGTTCATTACTATGTTTAATCACATTGCTTTCAGTTACAACATCATATTTATATATCTTCAGAACCTCCAACCCTAATTTATAAAATCATACAGCAGATAAACACCTATCTTGCAACCAATCCATTTCCATTATTTTGGGGACTTTAATGCATATACTATGAGTTCACATTAAAATATATTCACTTATTAAGTCAGAAACTCATGAGTGGTGAAGGGTTCTTTCCTCCAGATACTTTCTCATTTTATAATTAAAAGTATGAGTCTCTAATAGATCTCCTTTACTATACCCCAGATATTTATTTTGTGATTGAAGCTTCTGTATCACCTTTCTCTTTCTTCAACCATCATACTTTGGAGGTAGGGATGGATGTTGACCTTAGAGATGTGACACTGTTTAATTTTAACAAGACAATCAGAATGCTGGTTAGATCATCAATGCCTGAGATGGTAATCTTGGAAGCCTATATTCCACAAAATTAACATTCCATCCCTGCCATTGAAGCATTGTTTTTATTTATTGGAATCCTTCAATACATAATCAAACATTATGCCTACAAAATGAAGGGACTTATAAAGTTACTCAAAAAACTGGAAGAAATTAATGATAAACTGAAAAGGCTTCCATGTAATGACACTAACATAGAGACCATATTGGAGATGAAAACACAATATAGAACCAAACTAAATTTTTTAACAAATTACATCTCAGTAATGAGATCAAAGATTTTCTTAGCTAAAACATACAGATGGACAAGAAGTTATATTAGGTGGGTGCTGAGTTCCAAAGGCAATAAGGCCACTCTCACATCGGTAACTAAATAAAGAACTTTAAACTGGAATCTACATGCTGCAAAAATCTATGAATACTTTAATGGTAAAATTACAGAGATCCTTCATTTGATGAGTCAACCCCAGTGAGGGGGATGGACAGCAATGGGCATGACATCTTCAAATTAGATATCTTAAAATAAAATAAAATCCCCCTAGGCAATGCACATCTGGGTACTCATGCAATCCCCAGATAAATAATTCTCCATTTAAGTAATTTTATCACTATCTATCAAGCTTAATATGATTAACCTGTTATCAAATGGTCACCAATCTATTAAAAATCTCTATCCAATTTCCATGGTACCTTTTTTACAAAACACACATTATGTTCCCAGCTTTCCAATCTCAGACCCATCTCAATGACTCCATTATTAATCAAAATCACACCAAAGATAAATCCAAAAACGATTTTAGCTCCATATTTCACAACCTCAATTTTACAGAAAAGGAGCATCAACTGGTGACACCATCTGTCAGTTTAAACTACTGCTTGATCACATTAAAAGGAAAAGAATGTCATTCCCAGTAGCTGTGCAATTAGACATCTCTGTGGCTTTCAATTTGATTCACCCCTGAATCCTGTTAAGTGTGCTACATGATTACTCAGTCCTAGATGCATACATTGATATCATCAGAAACCTACTGTACAACAGAGAAATCACTGTCATTCTGGATGGTAGAATGGCTCGGGAATTTATGCCCTCAAAACTCCTAACCACAGGGTTCCCCCCTTAGTGTTCTCTTTATATCATCTGTAGATATGCTTCTGTGAGAGATTGAGGAGAGGCTCCTGAGGGTTTTTGTTCCCATAATTTTAAAAAATAATATCCATATTTGCTATATGGTTGAGGTAATAGTATTTCTTCCATCCAAAAATATATATTCACAAACTTGTAGCAATTCTCAAAAAATATACAGAGCATTGTGGACTTGGAAATTAACCCTAATAAATCTTCTACCTGGAAGCTTCTGACAGGTCACATGATAACATAGTGTTTCATGGTCAATCCCCAAAAATTCCAGGGATTCCCAATGTTGGAATCCTCTTCTGCAATGAAGGAAAATACAAGATTCAATCTTATCTACTACTCAGAAAATAACCAGTTCACTTTCCAGGATGTATTTATTTATCCATGCTAAAGATGCATTGTTAAACATGTTAATATATCCCAGAATCAATTAGTTTCTTCCTGGAATTTAATTTACCAAAAGATTTCAAAGGAAAATTAGCACCTTATGTTCTCACCTACTTTGAGAGAGAAAGATGGTCACCATCAGTATAAAAAAACATGCAAAACCCAACTACCCACAATAGGATGTCCTTGCACTCCATTGCCACATTTTCTTACCAAAAGCTTTCAACACATTATACAGACTTAGAACATACTACCCTAATTTAAAAAAACATCATCCCCATTGTTGCCACCAAACATCCTCCACCTAGTGAATGTTCATGGATTCAGCTATTAATATCACAAATTGGCTACCACATTCAAATTTCAAATTACACTTTTATGCAAAAGATCTTCTACTGGGAGGCTTACAAACAATTAAATCAAAACATAGTCACCTCACCCAGTATTCTACAAATCACAAATAAAAAAAAATCATCACCAAATTCCAACACTGGAATCTTAAACCCAAGTTGTTTGATTTTTTTTTATCAAATTAAACATAGAAACCTCCACTACTAATCACTTTTTTGCTTATAGAAGAAGTTACTCTAATAGAAAGATACTCTAACAGACCCCAACTGTCAACTTTGCCTTAAAAGTGAAGAGACCACAATTCATGCCTTATTTCAATGTGAAAGACTGCAAATCCTCAGAAACTTCATCACATCCATTTCTAAAGCCAATGGTCACCAGATGTATACCTATGCTGAAAATATAAGGAGAGGCTTTCCCCCCTCAATAAGGATTATAACATTTTTTGTATAGGATTTGGTTGATGAGGTGTAAATTGAAATTTGATCAATCAATAAAAAAACATACTAATTTATTTCTAAATATTATCAGGAGAATAAAACAGAGAGAAGGCCCTGGCTCCTCCTCACATTCACACAACAAGATAGAGTCTTTGTACCCACTGGATGCTAACCTTGGACAGAGAATGCTCTCCAGACTGTTACTATATCTTGCCCATATGATCAAACTTTATGTTAATCATTATTATGTTTCATTGTTATAACCACAAGCCTTAATAAAATTCTTTGTTTTTTTAAAAAAAAGGTTGGTTTTAACTTGTTAGTTTATGACTATGCAAATTTCTGATGCCAATGAAAAAAAAGCAATGAATGCAAATTAACTATGAAATATACACTCACACTTTTACTATTATATAAATAAGGAACCATCATAATAATTTTCAAAGACAAATCAGCTCTGAAAAAATAATAATTTTTCAAATTATCAGTTTCTCAAAAAAGACTTATACCAACCTAATCCATCTCTTACTGATATGATAATTTTTTTCAATTACTGGATTTCTTCTCTGGTATTCCCTCCAATTGTTTTAATATCATTCATTAATAATATATAAATGCAGCTGTTAACTATTGAGTTCAGAAATGTGTGTAATCAATCAAGACCTTAAATGTATCATTGCTATTCCAAAATATAAGGAGTGCATTGCTGAATCAATATATTTAGTTACTTATATTTGTATATACAATAGCCAGGATGACAAATTTTGCAAGCACTGATTATGTTATTCACTGTCTTTATGGTTAAATCTGAAAAAAAAAATCAATTGCTTTCTTCAGGTTTTAAAAACATAGAAGTTCTTACAAATGATATTAAAATAAATTAAATATTTAATCCAAACAGATTTAGATAAACATCATTCAATAAAACTAATAATATAATTTCATGAGATAGAATTAATTTCTAATCATTTTGATATGCTTGCAAATAAGTAATTTAATATTAAATTTATAATTACTAATTGATAGTTTTAACAATATGTGATCACTGAAATGTTAGGCTTTCTGAATTCTCATATATTATGCATCACCCTCTATTGACACTTTGCTTTGGAAATTAAAACAAACAAGTTTTATTTGTTTTCATCAAGTCTTAATAGAATAATAGACACAACAAGTGATATTAAATAATGTGAGCTAACAATCATTTGTTAAATCTGCTATCCTTATTAGATCTAAAAGCAAATGAAAATAGATTTCTTTTTTTGCAAAGGAAATTCAGCAATAAATAAATACACAAAAATTTTATTATCCTATTCATTACACATTATTATTGTCGCATTAATTGATATATATATATATATTACAACTAATCCATACTAACCAAAGAAACTACTATAAAACACAACTAATTTACTGCTATTGGGAGACTTCTAAAGTGTAAAGGACTAAAGAATAACAAATTTGTACTAAATATTACCCACAACTACGTACAATACACACTTTCTTAATATTAAAAGAACTTTTAAATTAGTTAATTGCTTGAGAATCATAAATTTTTAATAATAAAGATTATTGAATTCTTCTTGAATCATCTTTATTATTAAAAATTTCTGATTCTGAATCAATTAACTTACTTAAAAGTTCTTTTAATATTAAGGGTAGGTGGATTGTAAGTGGAATTGTGGCTAATATTTAATATAAATTTGTTACCTTGTAGTCTCTCTCTTGAGAAGTCTGCTTGTAGCAATAAAATCATTGGCTGTATTTTGTGTTTTAGAGTTTATTTTCTTTGAATAGTCTGGTTGAGTTGTCAATGTGGGATAATTTTGATTATTTTTATTGACTAGTTTAGCTTTAGGCTTTTAATTATATATATATATATATATATATATATATATATATATATATATATATATATATATATATATATATATATATATATATATATATATATATATATACTTTGACCATGTGATTATAAGAAAATATATAAATATTAAAAGAAATATAAATTTATTTTACATAGTGCTTAGTATCTTGAACAACATTTTTTATTTTATTAAGATATTCTTCTCCCTTGAGTAACTTGATTTTGTTTATAAAAACTTATTATAAAAAAATCATAATCCAAACCTACTTTTCATCTTCATTAAAATGTTAACCATTAATGTTAGAAAACATCTCTAACAACTAAACCAAATGCCTAAAATATTGAAATTCATGTATATTTCTAAAATTTGAAAACAATTTATATTAATTAATAATCAAATGGTTTATTGGTTCTGTTCATGGAGCTTGAGCCTCATGCCTGCCATATAAACAACTATGATGCCAAATTATGCAGAACATTTATTATCATTAACCCTCAATAAATACTGAACACATCAGTGATTGTTTATCAAGGATCAATTTAATCTCAACTGAAACACAGTTCTCACCTTGATAAATTTTTTTGGAAATCTGACAATCTTTATTGATTGTAGACAAAATGACAAATTAAAAATAATTTATTGAAAATATAACCAAACAGAATAATAAAGAAAAAGAAAATATTATTAATCCAAGCTGATAACTAATTGATAGTTTAATCTTTTTTATTTTAATATTGTTTCAGCATTTGATTTAGTTGAGGACAGCTGAAATATATAATGGCATGCAACTTGCTTTTATGATTTATTTTGTGGTAGTGTGGAGCAAATTTTTTGTTTAACTATTAATGAGAACTCTAAAATTAATTTTGTTGCTTAACTCCAAATTTTATTCAGCAGGACCCAAGTTAAAAAATCTGAATCTACTTCTTTAACTTCATTGTTAATTTAAATGACAATAGCATTTTTGTAATAATATAAAATTTCCCTTCTGGAAAGTAAATTTAATCCATATAAATTTTTAATATTGCTCTGAAAAAAATATAAAGTATAGAAGGATATCTATAGATCAGTGTTTCCCAAAGTGGCAGTACCGGAGGGGGATGGGTGGTGAAAACTTTTAGGGGGTAATAGTGGTTTCAGAAGCATTGGGGGTGGGGCATTCAGGTGGTCTAATCTTTTCTCTGGAACCACCAATTGTCAGCTTTAACTCAGTCTCAAACCAGTAATTTTTACATTATTTTTCCAATTTTATGGTTATTTTATAAATTGTTTATGTGCAAAAATATATAAAAAAGAGGTATAGTTAGAATAATTGTAAATGTTTTGCACATTTTTGATGGTTTTGTTTCTATTAACAAGTTAAAAAAATGCAGGTTATTATTGTATGACTAATTTTATCTTTTAGTAATAGATAGAAGTGGTTATCCTGTGCATTATATTTTTTGTTAAAAAAAATAAAGTAATTTAAGGCAAATATCAGCTGAGAGAATCTAAAAGATTTGTCATAGCTCAGATTTGTTTTGAATGTTTTGTAAAGATGGAAAAAGCTATTTTCATTGTATTAAAATTAGAAACTATATATAAAATGGAACTCCTTGAAAAATTAAGAGTTTGAGTAGAAAATAAACGAAGTGAAAGATAAAAGTGTGTAAAAAACTATATCAATTGTGTTATAATCAATTATCCAAGAAATTGGAGATAATAGCTGTAATAATGAAAGAAGAGTACTCAATTTGTATTGGTATAGGTATGGTATAAACGGTTTTCAGCAGGTGATGGGGGGGGGTATCTCTTCTGAGTTGATTGTTTTTCTTGCTGTGTTTTGTTTGCTAGACGATTAAGGATTTACTGAACTAAAATAAATATTCTAGTTCTAAAGCAGAGGAGAATTTATGAAAGAAGGCAGAGCTGAGTCTAGCTTTAAATTATAGTCTGTCCAGAATTGTGTGATCGACTTTTGGTTGGCTGCAGTCATTATTATAAAGATTTCTAGAAAAAGCTGAGAAATATAAAAATGCCTAAATTTTATCATTAAAATGCTAATGAAGTAAACTCCCAATGTTAGTGCTCCAGCCAGACTCCTATGCTGCTGTCATGTAGCCACAGATGCTAGCTGATGATGATGAACACCTTAATGCCTATGTTTTTCTGTGAAGAAGGGAAGCCTATTTATTTATTTATTTATTATCATTATGTCTTGTCATTATAAATTTTATTGTATTTTTTTATTACTTGTATTTTTTTGTTCCTCTACAAATTATTATTTGATTTTCCTACTTTAAAACAGTTCTACCAAATTAATTTCTGGAATGCTTATGTATATGCC
>JAQFVV010000452.1:417751-562767 GCA_028023455.1 Epiperipatus broadwayi
ATATATATATATATATATATATATATATATATATATATATATATATATATATATATATATATATATATATATATATATATGCTTGTTATTTGCTTTTAACACACTGCTCTATTTGAGAAAAGAGAAACTTTGTATGAAATAATAATAATAATAATAATAATAATAATAATAATAATAATAATAATAATAATAATAATAATAATAATAATAATCATCATCATCTCTGTATGTGATTATTGAAAATTTATTGACATGCTGATTTGTTTTGTTTTGTTTTGTTGGCAGTGGTATTTCTTTTTTGTAAGTGTTTTTTCTTCTCGAAAGTGGCACATAAAGATGAGGTTTATGTTCAGTCTTTCAAAGATATTCTGCCTAAAACTTTGTGGTATTAATTAGCAGGGTATTAGAGTTTTGGATAGGGAGAAATCAGGAAATATAATCGATTTTGGTTTGATTTCACTCATTTAAACTTAAATTTAATAACTTTAAATTTTTTTTCTTGTTATTGATATTGAGTTTATGTTGATGCCTTATTACGATGCGTGAAATTGACATCGTGTTATATCTTGTGTGCATCGTATAAATTGCGGGATAGGCATCATCCAATACAGTATCATTAGTTACTATTTACGTAAAAAAATATTAAACAGATTGAACATAGAAAACTGTTATACTGAGGGGGGGGGGGCATTACAAAATTTATGGCCTGAAAAAGTTTGGAAACCTATGACATATAAATATATTTTATTAAGATATAAAAATATTAAATGCTTAAAATGTGAAAAGAAAAAACAATAAAAAATAAAATATATTTTAATGTTTTACTAGTGTTATTTTCAATTCTTTTACATTTTAAAAATTTACTAACTAAAACAAAAAATAATGTTAATAATAAAAAAGAATAGAAACGTAATCAATTACTATTATTTTCTTTTGCGTAAATATTTAATGGAAAAAGAATTTTTTTTAAAAAATAAAGGCATACCTACATAAAAATATACAGAATATGCATTAATAAATAAATACTATCATGAAATAAATTATTGAATAGACGAACTAGAACATTCAGTTGTGATAAAGATAAAATGAAAAAAAAAAAAAAAACGAAAGAAAAATGAAAAATACAAAAAGCAATTATATAGAAGACAGATTAATATAGTAGAGAAAAAAAATCTAATTTAAAAGAAATAGTAAAAGAACAGTAAACCAATATTTATTTATAACTAGAAACCCAAGAACTTAAATTTTTATAAATTTTATCAGCAAAAAATGTATTCTTACAGTTCTCAGTATTGCTAAATGTTAAAAATATCTCAACTTTATCAAACAAGATCATCATATTATAAATGATAGAAGTCGATAATGATCAAGATATATTTAAAATTTAGATCTATAAACGGTAGAGAGTTATATTAATAATTTTTATTAGTCATTCATTAATCTACAGGTTATGCATTTAATGAATAAAATTTCTGTAGCATAAATTTCACTATATCACTCTCACACAAGATAGTCCTTAAATAAATCACTTAATGACAAAAGCTTCCCAATAGCTCATCATAAAGAAAAAAGATGATGCTTCCAAATTTTCCAATTGCATAGTAGTGAAGATCATTTTATGCTTCCAAGAAAGGAAAACAAAATATTTATTATATTGGCTGTTTAGATGGGTTGGTTATGAGCTACTGTTTAAAAGAATAATCTAAAATTGACTGAAAATGTTTCAAGGTTTACTTGGTCCATGAAAAAAGAATGTCTTATAATTGCACAGTAAGGCTATGTATATATTTCAGAAATCAAATATTTTTTAGCTATTTGATTGTAGAGCTGTTTTTTGAAAATAATAATAATACTCTGAAAGTAATTTAAATCAACATTTAAAAATAGTTTCTTTCTGTATTAGTTTATAGCCAATATGATGATTTTCCCTAGATTATTGTCATAGAAAAAATATTCCATAAAAAAATCTTATTGTACTTTGATATTTATATATTAAGCTGATAAAACTTTAATCTATCTATCTATCTATCTATCTATCTATCTATCTATCTATCTATCTATCTATCTATCTATCTATCTATCTATCTATCTATCTATCTATCTATCTATCTATCTATCTATCTATCTATCTATCTATCTATCTATCTATCTATCTATCTATCTATCTATCTATCTATCTATCTATCTATCTATCTATCTATCTATCTATCTATCTATCTATCTATCTATCTATCTATCTATCTATCTATCTATCTATCTATCTATCTATCTATCTATCTATCTATCTATCTATCTATCTATCTATCTATCTATCTATCTATCTATCTATCTATCTATCTATCTATCTATCTATCTATCTATCTATCTATCTATCTATCTATCTATCTATCTATCTATCTATCTATCTATCTATCTATCTATCTATCTATCTATCTATCTATCTATCTATCTATCTATCTATCTATCTATCTATCTATCTATCTATCTATCTATCTATCTATCTATCTATCTATCTATCTATCTATCTATCTATCTATCTATCTATCTATATATATATATATATATATATATATATATATATATATACTGAAATGAGATATTCCTTTGGAATATATTATTTCATTGCTGTATAAATTAAGTAATTGTATAGAAATAAACTGTATTAATTTAAAAGGTTGAGGTAATTGATATACTAAAATATAAAGTTGATATTATTATTTTTATTTAAAGGCATTATATACTCTTTTTATAAATAAAAAGATTTTATTAAGTGATAATATAAAAAAAAATCAAGTGATTAATTAAAAAATATTAATTTTAAAGAAATGACAATTAATTTTAAATAATTTTAAAATATGATGGAGTCATTATTTATTGTTCTATTGGCAAGCATGCAATAATGATTTCTTATCAAAAAAACTGTTTTGTTCATGTAAACAGAATTGTCAGTTACTGGAATTTAAAAAAGAAACCATTGGATTTTAACTCTCAAAATGAACCCGTAAATAAGCAGTTTCTATCCCAACATTTGAAAACAAAGACTTAAATGAATAATCTATATTTGCATGTTTTTATTTTTCATAAATAGGGTTAATTTATAACCATCAACTGCTGCCAAAATTATGTTTTTTTCTGCATTTTTGTTTAGGACTATATTCTATATTTTAAATAAAGCATCATTATGAAAAAAGATCATCTGCTTTAGCTTAAATTTGGATAACATTAACATTTCTACTGGTAAAAAAGATAAATTACAAAAGAATATATAAATCTTTATTAAATATTTATTTATTTATAATAAATTGTTTTTCACATAAATATCATGCTGATAATAATTATTTATAAATTGTCAATTCTTAAATATTGGATTGATCACTATGTTCATAGGTATCAAAGCTATATGCAGGTAATATTTTCAAAACATTTTAAATATAATGTTAAAAAATAATACACATATAATAAATGTTAGCTTATTTTTATACAGATTTTGAAATATATAATCTGTGTTATTTAATTATATTTATAATTTTAAACAATGATTGTTTAAATAATAATAAATATTTATTTCATATATGTGGAATTTGACTGATATTGTATGTATTGGCAACTGAAATATTATTGATATGCTGCTTAACTTGATATTATTTGTTAGTTCCAGTTGTAAATTCCTATGACTTTATGTTTGTAGTGAATACTTTTTGGAGCATGATTAATGTATATATCTTTATAAATAATACAACAATAATGAAGAATTAATATTTAAATATTTTATAAATGAAGTCTTCAGATTAGTTGTTATTTTTATCCCATTATCTCGAATATTGTAGTAAAGAATTAAGATTATATATAACAATCATTTCATCCATTGCTTAATTTTAAATCCCTCAGTATATAAGTTACTGTGATACTAGATATTTAGATAAGGATAGCTCAGTATGTTTTGGCAATGTCTTAGATTGTTGATTACATACGTATTTGTTGAATTTTATGTATTAATTTAGATATTGGTTACTATTACAGTGATATTATAGTTATTTTATTTTTTAAATAAATTATTTTGTTTTTTTTATTATTGACTATTATTACACAACCACTATATATATATATAAGACACATTTTGTGGATTTATCCATGTTAAAAAATTTAAATATTGATATATTGATGTTTCGAGTTGATCACACAAGTCATCCACTGGGTGATAAAAGGTATATATATATATATATATATTGTACATATACATATAGTATTGAAAATATTAAAATATATATATATATATATTATATTTAATGTTTTCACGGTTATATGATGTAGATAAATTATAACTTTTTGGGCTGCACTGTGTATTATTTTCCATTAAACACTGATATTTCGATGGACTAGCAACCACCATTATCAAGGTTAACTTTTGAAAGAAAAAATGTTAGGCTTAAAAAATAACGTGATTGTGTGCAAGATGAGAAATGAGATTCAAGTTCAGCATTCACAATATGAGGCTTATCAAAATGTTTATTTCCTTCAGTATTTTTACCTATTAATTTTAAGTTAATATTAGATAAAATGAGAACTTCCACATAGCTGGAATACATTGTGCTTCATCAGCCCTATTTAAATCAATAGGTCTCTTTAATATTTCCATTGACTCTCTCATGGTTCTTAAATCATGGTTCTTAAATCAGTATGATTTAAGAACCATGAGAGAGTCAATGGAAATATTAAAGAGACCTACTGGTTTAAATAGGGCTGACGAAGCACAACATATTCCAGATATGTGGAAACCTGTCATTTTATCTAATATTAACTTAAAATTAATAAGTAAAAATACTGAGGGAAATAAACATTTTGATAAATTTCATATTGTGAATGCTGAAATTGAATCTCATTTCTCATCTCGCACACAGTCACATTATTTTTTAAGATCTAACGGTTTTTCAAAAGTTAACCTTGATAATGGTGCTTGTTAGTCTGTCGAAATAACGGTGTTTAATGGAAAATAATACACAGTACAGCCCAAAAAGTTATATATATATATACACACACTTTTATTCCAGATAGCAATGTCTATTGGTTCCCCAAAATGCCTTGTAAAGTAAAGTCTCACATAAAAAATAAGCAATGATAATAAGTTCATATTGGGGAAAAATAAATTTGTTACTTTATATTTAAAATATAAAAAAGTTCTAATAAAAAAATAAAGCATAAATTGTAAAAAAGTGTTCATTAATGATTATTAGCATTGCAAAAAAATTGCAAGTTTTACTAATTAGAAATTACAAAAATAAAAAACTTTAATTATTGAACATAAAGGGCATAAAAAATGAAAGTATACATTGTGATTAATTTTTATTTCATCATGCTTTATTTTAATTCAATGAAATGTGATTTAGGAAATAATATTCTCCAGCTATTATAGAGGCAAAAACAGCAGATCTTTGATGAAAATTTTTTTAAATTATTAGCTACTAAATATTTTAATATATGATATTTACCCACAGGTTAGTGTTTTTTTAATATTATGCTTAATAAAATGGATATTAACTCTCTCACATTGAGTCAATTTTTTCTTTTCATTTGCTTTAAACTTTCAACATTAATTTTATTATTAAATCATTATTATATATCACAATATAATAAATTTGACTTCAATTGATACACATTTTTGTTTAAAAAATAAAAGTTTTAAAAAATCATATTTTAATTTTGCAATTATTTTAAAAATTAGATTTTAATCAAAACAAAGCATCACTTCATCATTCAGTTGTCAGAAGAAGAAGATTGAATTTGCAAAGTGAATCGTACTTTTTTTAGTATTTGTATTTAAAATGTGAATAAACTTATATCAATGTCTGGTAAATTAAAAAACCTATGGCTTAAAAGTTTACATTTTTTAGTAATTTTCATGATATGATTATATTGTCTAACAGACTGTGATCAATGACATGTTGCTAAACAGCTCATAATTGTCAATCCTGTAATTTCCATTCCTAATGTTGTGCAGAAAAATATAACCTTATATATTAAAAATAAAATTACTTATGTAGAAAACAAATCTTTAATAATATATATTCTTGATTTATAATAAATATTACACAGTTATTGTAATAAATCCACAAAAACATTTCACAAAATCAAGTTTTAAACATTCAAAATATTTTCTCAAAGTAATACCACAAAGTTTTAGTTAGACTTCCAAGAAAACCAATAATGTGGATTTTAACAGTCTTTGATTTTTTTCACATTTGAAAATATCTTGACGTCTTTGAAATTTTTCTGTAATTAAATTATTAAAATAAAATATAAATAAATTTTAACAGTTACAATCAAAAAAAAGTTAGTGGAATCTTTTATTAGATAGCATCTCGTGCAAATTAAATTTTTTAATTTCTTTTATGTTTTGTTAAGACAATAATTAATTTTGTTTTTAAATTATGAATTTTTTTTATTTTATATATATATGCAGTAAAATTAAACAAAATCTACATTTTATTGTATGATCAGCATTATTTTCCTAGGATTATTTTCACATAAAATGTCTATTTGTTTTTGTGCTGTACACAAAAAGCAAGTAGATAATTAAGGTCTACTGTTAAAACTTTAATTGACAACACCTATTTGAAATATATGAATAAAAAGATACCTGAAAAAAGAAATGACTCTCAAGATATTATTCATGCTAAATCTGCACTTTTCAATTGGCCCACATCACAATTTGTCATTCATATCTTCATCATTTATTCAAAATTCATTGTTAAGTTATTAAAACAAATAATAATGATTATTATTATGTATTTAAGCAAAAGAGCATTTATACAAAAAGATCAATAGATAGAATTTTTTAAAATAATATATAAACCTATGAATTTGTATCACTTGCTAAGAATTGTAAATATTTATACTATTCCACTTTGTAAAAATAAAAAATATATAAAAGATTGCAGTAATTATTATGAAATATTACTATCCACAATAACTAAAGTTTTTTTAAAATTTTTTGTTGTTGACTAAGTTGTTTCCATAATTGATGAATTGTCCCCAAATACATTAGTATGGTTTTTATTAGTAAAATGTCTTGTAGATATAGCTTTTCGAATTGTGAGAAAAAAGTCACAAGCAAGGATGTGGTTTAGATATTACTATTATTATTTAGTCAAAGTATTAAATTTAATTACATTTTATGGCAATAGCTGAAAGAGGATCATCGTCTACAGAAATATTATTTACTGGTGAGAAAAAAGTTTAAAATATTTGATATTAAGCAAGGATTCGATGGAAATGTGTACTAATTTCTATATTTTTTAGTAGTGTATAAATGACTATATATAAAAGGCATTAAAATATGATATATATTTGATGATCCATTTGTAAATTAAACTTATTAAAAATCACAGCAAGAATTTTTTTGTGGTCCAATTTCATTTCTCAAGTATTTTTGCCTTCTATAGTTTATAAAAAAAGTTCTATACTAATTCACATAATCATCTTTTTCATTTTTTATCATTTACATATTTATTTTTCCTAATTTCTAAAACTACAGAACGCAGTCTTTTACTTTTATTAATTACAAATTTGTATTGTTTTTGATAAGGATTATTTAATACATATCTTCTTTTGTATGTCAGATACCTATTGGTTTTTGAAGTAGTAAACACTACTGCTTCAGTTTGTCAGTTACTAATATTTATAACATCATCTCCCTTTACATATCCCATTGTTATTATCTGCCTTAGTATTAATCCATTTACATTGTTCTGTCTTTTTGTAATTTTCTTCTGATCAAAACCTTTTATTTTTCAGTATTTTTATTTCTAATATTTTACCACTTTTTATTACTGTTTTTATATAAAAATAATTTTTCCCCAACTTCAGAGATGGATTTATCTAAGTTCAATGTTAAACTTTACTTCTGTATAGAATGAAATTTTTATGCATTTATTATTCTAGTTAATTTGTGAGTGTTAGTTTTTTTGGCTGATGTATTTTGTCTTAACAAAAAGTAGCTGAATCTAAATTGTGATTATCCAGTGATTTTAATATCAATTGACTTGAGAGATTGATGCTTGTCTAACAATGCTGAAAATTTGTAATAGATGTAATGCCACAGTATTTAGTTATTAAGTATATTTAGAAATATCTTTGTGCTGGGAAAAGTAATTACTATCATAAGATTAATCTGTTCATATAATTCAATCAGTTATTCATTGCTATCATTGAACACAATTTTACTAAATTTCCAACTATAGTATGTTTTGCTCATATATTTATATTTATATTATCAATCATAATAATTTTTATTACAGTATTAACTTATGTATTTATCAATGGCAATGATTATGATAAAAAAACATTTTGTTACATATTTGGACATAAAGAACATAAAAATCAAATTGATTAAAAAAACACCATTGAATGGAAAACATAAAGTATTTTAAGCAAAGTATTTGAAATCACATTTGATTAATTAAAAATTCTTTTGACTTAGGTAATGTGATTTTGAAAGAAGACATACTTAATTTTGATAGATTACAGCAGGTTGTTGCTTTTTGCTTAACTTATTATTAATTATACTATAAGTTGTAAAAATAAATTATGAGGTCAAAGTCGCTTAAAAATATAACACTTTTCCCATCAGTGGCCAAAACTGTATTATTTTACACTTCAATAGCTCCAATTGATAATCAGATCATCCATATTAATCTGACCAATCAAAGTTAACATAATATATTTTTCTGTAACTAATAATAATTAGTTAACTATTTTCATATCAGTAACTGGAAGTCATTGTGGGTTATCTAAAAAAATTCCAGTTTGTTTATGATCTAAAATATGGATTAAATCTCAATAAAATTTTGTGGAAATGTCAAGCAGATGGTTTTGCTGCTTATTGTAAAACACAAACAAAAAATAACAATCAAAAATATGCCATTTAAAACGAGGTAATTATCATATATAGTAAATATGTAGTATTTAATTATAAAAATAGCTACAAAGCATTCAAAAAGTTGTAAAAAAAACTTTATTACATAATGTAGATAATCTTGACATTTACAAAAGTGAACAATAAACTTTTTTATTCTTCTCAAAATTATTATTAATTGAAAAGAAATCTGAAAATCATTTATTGTGATAATGGTATTGTATCATATTGTTTAAAATGCTCTTGTATTATATTTATTTTTGCCTATTCACAAAATTTTAATTAAAAACAAAGTTTACATTTAATTTTGTAATTGTGTTTACTTTTTTAAAGACAAGAAACCACAGAAGAAAATAAACTTATTGAAATTTTTATTTCCTTTATAAGTTAAGGTTTGAAATGTTTTATGTATAAATAAATAATAGTAGATTTTATTTTTTTAAATAAAATCTTCAGCGAAATTAATTTATATGATACTTATTTAAAAAATCTAATTTGTAAATATATTTTTTATTAAGCAAACACATTTAATTTAATGTTTGTCATATGTATTGCAAAACAAACAATAATATTTAATCAACTAAATTAGTTAAGATAAGAAATATTAATTTGACTTCTTGCCAAAAAAAATAGAAATTACGATATTAAGAATTCATTTTATTTAAAGATATTAATTCAGGTCATTTTTACATAATTAGATAATTTAATTTAAAATTTTAATAATAAAAATATAATTAAAATTGCTTTAAGTATCGATTTTTATTTATGGATTTTAAATAAAGGAAAATAAAAATTTATTTAATACAATATTAAATATATTTAAGTAATTTTTTTTTTTTAAAATAAACACTTAATATTTTAAACTTAAGAGATTAATGTAAACAGACATATAACAAATTTAAATATGCTTATATTATTAATCAATAAAATATTTATATGAAATTTCAAATATTTACTCATGTTAAAAAAAAGAATTTAAAAAAAATTTGATTTGCACTTTTTTAATTAATAAGTAAATTAATTTATAGTTTTAAACTTAAATGTGCACAAAATAAATTTTTACAAAAATAATATTTAAAATGGTGTTAGCAGAAGTGAATATAATTACAAACAATCAACAATAAAACTCTCAATTATTTTATTATGTGTTTACATTGTTATAAAAAATTAAATATTTCAATTTATATTTTCTAATTAAATTTTACATTTTTCAATCAAACTGAATTCATATTTGTAAATCTATATTTATTTATTTATTAAAATTATTTGATAACATTTAAATATATTTAAATAAACTGTGAACAGCTAATTAAAAAATAAATAAACACGTAAAACAAACAAATCCTAAAAAAACAAAAAATGTTGTAAATTGCTACAAGTATATTATATAAATAATTTTTTGTTCAATAAATATATTATTTAAATTATGAAAATAAAAGTAATTTTAATTATAACGAAATCAAAATATCTATTGTTCAAAACTGTTTTTCCATTTTTTACAATAATCAGAATTATTGCTGAATAAGTTTAATCTTGAAATTGAACATCACATTATACATCTATTTAAATTTTATTCAAATTATGCAATATAATATTTGTATAGATAAATAATATGATGCACAAATTTAAAAATAAAATTATTTAATTTTGGTGTAAAACTTTCTTATAATTATTATTTAACATTTTATAATACATAAGAATATTTTTTAAAGGAATGCTTTTATTTAAAATGAGGACTAATGCTCTAAAAATAAAATTATTTTTCTTAGAGCACAATTTTAATTGTTATGTATAATTTTAAATAAAAACAAGAGCAATTATAAATTAATTATTTCAAACAATAATAAATATTTATCTTGATCACAAACTTTACTGAATAAATGAATTAATTTATGGGTTCCCTTGCTTTTATTTAAAGGTTTGTATAACAATAATGATTGCCATTGAAGATTTTTTTTTTTACTTTTTAATGTACTAGTCCTCACATTAAGTTAAATACATTTTTTAAAAAAAATATTATACGTTTAAGTATCCAGATTAATGCTATATGTCACAGTATTTAAAAAAATAAAGAAGTTTGTTGATCTTGTTTAATTTTCACTTCACTTGATTTATGGATAATGGAGGTTTTGAAATATAATGTTAACTAGAAAACCATGACTATCTAATTCTTTCAAATAATATTGTTTACTGCTAATTCTAGCATCAAATCATAAATCTGTTGTGATCAACTTCAGAAAAAGATATAAACAAGTAAATAAATAAATAGATTTTGGAAATACTTAAGTATATCATAGATAGATCATTTGAATAAAATCAATATTATTATTGTGTATTACACATTTCAATTTCTGTTATTGCAATCATAATAGCAACACCTATTATAAAATTAAATGTTTTATGTTTCATATTTTTTTGTTCATAAATGAGTTATGGGAAAATTATTATTAAAAACATATGTAAAAACATTTATATTCATTAAAATGTATTAAAATTGTGATATGAAATTTTTATTTTGGGTTAAAATGAAAAATAATATTGAACTTGCAAAACAAGATTTTATTTTCACTGTATCCAATTATTTTAAAATCTTTATTTCACTTGTTAATTGGAGACAAATGTTCTTGAACAATTTTACATCATTGAGTGAGATTTGAGAGAATTTCAACAGTTGTCATGACAACAATAAAATCATCCAGAGTATCTTATAAACAAAACCAAAATACTGCAATTTGAGTTCTTGTAATTTTATAATTGCCTAGAATGGATAAATTCATGTCTGTCTTTAAACATTTATCAAATTTTATTGTTTAAGTGGTTAATTTCTAAAACTATAGAAAAATAAAATTTTTAATTATCTCTCCATTCAATTGGTGCCAGTCCATTGATTAAATTCCTGGGGATATGACAAAATGTAAAACAATAAAACAAAACCATTAAATTGTGCAAGTTGGCTGTGAAGAAAAAAAATTCTGTCATCAAACATCTAGAATTCCATCTATTTATTTGTGATGAATGTAAACCCCAATTATGTATATATGGGTATCATATTTCAGATCAATGGATTTCACAAGATCAATCAACTTAACTCATTTGTAATATCAAACAATCTATATTTCACTTTCTTAACCTGGAAAGAAAAAGTTAGCATTTATTATTCACTTGGATATGTCTGAATTTTTGTCAATGAAAAAAAAAATCTCTTTATACATAATCACCAATGAAAAATAAGAATAAAACCAGTGATATGTGATTTTACATCGACTAAGCACCTATTATTTTAAAGGCTTGGATACATTTATATGCTTAAAAAAATATTGGAATTTAAAATGCGAAAGTAATTGGATTGAAATCTGTGATAAGTATCTTTCATGCTCATCTTTTCTACTTAAAAGATAATCAATTCTACACATTAGGATCAGAAATCAGGAACCAGAAGCTCGATGGACTAGTGAGTGAAAATGGAGAGACTTTTACTTAGATGGTATGATTTCTATGTATATGTATTTTTTGTTGTTGTTTTATTAAAAAAAAAGGTTTTACATTTGCTCAGATTTTATTTGAAAAATGGAAGTAAATAGTATTTATTATAGAATTCACACAATAAAATGGTTGGAGAGATTCATTTTTATTCTCACTATTTCAACTCTTACTGATGAAATAGGTTAATATGAGCCAATGTTTTCAAGCATTTAAAATTTTAATATATATGCCAGATTTAACTTGGGGATATTCATATAGAAAAGTGGTTTAAATATAACAGAGTTTTTTATATTACCATAATTATTTAGAAATTGCATTAATGAATAAATGGGGATCAATTTTTATTTGATTACATTTTTTATATTGTTGTATATTCTATTTAAAGTCTCTGGTAGATATTTAAAATCTCTCCTTCAGTTTAATATAGTATTATTATCAAGCAACACATTTTTGGAGTTTTATATACATATTTTATTATTTTTATTGACTCTATACAGTAATAGGCTACCAATTATTTATATATCAAAGAAACCTATGATTGTATATTTTTTAACTGGTTATGATTTTTATTACAAACATCATTTGTTTGTCCTGTTATATTATTTTTGTTATTACTGTTATAAATTTTTATTATAAACCAATAAATTTAGAATTAATTTAAAATCCAGTGAATCTGTCTAATTATTTTTTAAATGTCCATGATAATTTTGGTACTTGAAGTTTGATTCAAGATCAAACCTCTCTTTGTAAGTGAAATAGATTTAGATACATGTACATTTTCTTATATATTACCATTACTCTTACTTTAATTATATATAAATGTGATATTTATCATTATATTGGAATATTTGTTTACTAATCTAAATATTAATACTTATCTAAATCAATATTACTGGTAGAAATAATTTTATTAGTTCAAGATTGATTATTTATTTGCTTATCTTGCCAGGTTACAAAAATTTTAATAGATTTTGTTCTTTTATTATTCAGAATGATTTGTCTTAATTACTTTTAACCTTCTTTAAAGTGGAAATCATAAATTTTATGAACTAGTATAACTTAATATTATATTTTGCTTGGATAACTGCCAATTATTGTCATATATATAGTTTAATTGTTATAAAATCCATTTTTATAATCGATTGATTGGAGATTTAAGTAGTTGAGTAATATCAGTGATTGTAAGTCAGTAAATATCCAATAGAAACCTACAGTATATTTTATATAATATGATTGGGTACTGTAAAAATGTGAAATTATCTAATAGATTTATTGATAATAAATTCTTGTAGTATTTCATTTTAAAGCATAACTTAAACAATAATTACATATCAATATAATGTAAAGTATGAATGAAATCTTGATATTATATTTAGAGTTTTATTAATTTAGATACAAAACTGAATTAGGGTTTATTTTATTTAAACATTATAAATATCGTGTAGTCTAGAAAACATTAAAATGTAATTATAATTATTTAGAAACTGGTTGATTTAAATAGAATGTTATTAAATATTAAAATAAATTTTGCATTACTATAAATAATATTAGATTAGTAAAGTATGTCAGAATTTAGTTATTTATTGATTCAAATTTGATTTTATTCAAATAGGTATTTAGGCATACATCATTGTTTAGGACAATGATATACAATTTCACTGATTATTACAGTTTACTTTGTAATAGTGAATAGATTTGTTGATGTCTGAAGCAATGATCTCATTTGCTTTATTTTATTTTAAATACAATCTGAATAAATAGCTGAAATACACAGGCTTATATATACCTGTGTCTAAATATGTAATAGACTGGGTATGAGCACAGACTTTCACATGACCCATCACTCTCCACACTATCTTATAACACTGATACACCTGAACACACATATGTCGAAAAGATAAATAATCACCAATATACGTATTTCATGCTAAACCAGCAATCATCAGTTGGTCCAGATTACCATCTCTACACATATATGCTACAAGTGCTCAGATATATATTAAGATATCAAATCCTCCTACTTTAATGGACAGGCTTCAATCTACTCCACACTTCAACTCTTCAACTGTCCATCCAATTGAAAATCTGATGATGAAATGCTCAAAGGCCACCCTGAGGCCAATATTATTGTCAAAATTAAATTTTAATAGAGATGGTTAGTATTTTATGATAGTGTAGTGGACAATCTAAATAATTATCTATGGGAAATATTGTTATTGCCTAATGTGATCAATACCTGAGCTAGACAATTTTACATAGGTTCAAACAGAATTACTATTTGTTGATGTGTGTTGTTTCTGTTATAAATGATATAAATCTTAAGGGTATTTCTTCATGATCTTTTATTTCCATATAGTGTTAGTATGAATTGGTTGTCTAAAAACATCTACAGATCAATTTATTTTATTTATGACAAATGTTGACTGAACAAATGCAGAGAGGTAATGAAATAGAAGATCCATTACTATTGTCACAAAGTACCTATCCAATGCAAACCGATGATGATCATGTGCAAGCGGCAATTATTACAAAATGCCAAGTCAACTTTGGGACTGTTAAACAGGGCATTCCACATTAAGCTAGTTGTATATTATTATAAATGTCATCTCAATTCTGGAACAGACTAAAGATATTGGATTATTATCCCATATTATAATCAATATTTCATTACAAAATAGTGACCAATGATTGGTCTATGCTTTATTCAGATTGTATTGATCATTTTCACAGCATCATCATTTTTATCACGTTACAAAATATATAATTTTTTTATTTTTCTAATTTTTAAAAAACTATAAATGCCATTAATATTTTTTCCTCAAAGATTGAATTAATTAATTAAAAATATTATATATATATATAGTTTCAAAATCATTTATTTTTTATTTTCATAAACAGATTTTCATTTCCTTTTTCTCTTTCTATTTTAATTCACTGTAAAAACCTGTAAAATTTCTTTCTCAAATTAAATAAAATCATTTGTTTTAAAAAAATATAGTATTTTTTATTGCATATTACAAAACCTACCAAAATGATTCCAGTGCAGTTAAAACATATCCTGCTAATACTGGTTGGAAGATTTTTGCTTTTTAAATGTTTTTATATTAAAGCAGAAGTTTAAAAAGCAAATTTAACACAAATAATCTGAAGGAAATTAAGCATTTATCCTTCATTTGCTTTTTATTCCTATTTTAATTAATTGTAAACACTCCTAGAAAATTTTCCTCAAACTAAATAAAAACAATTGCTTAAAAATATTGCATTATTTATTGTGCATGACTAAAACTTATACAACTGATTTGAATGTGATTTGAAATGTGATCAGTTAACAAGCTTAGGCTAAATAATCTTGAAATGCTATATTACATTATCATTAAACTTGATCACATATATACAATTTAAAAAAAATCCATTAAGTAAAAGTAGTTAAAAATCCATTATAAAATTTGACCAAAATAAACAGACACTTAAAAAAACTGGATAAAATCTTTACTTCTATCAATTAAGAATTTTCAAATTACCCTGAAATATTTTTAATTTATATTGCTCCCAATTAGGTAGTTTTACATTTAATAATGTCCACTTATAAAATATCAATGCACCATGCATTATCATCATCAGCCATTTGCAAACCAGCAATATAATCACTTTAATTCCAAAATATATATAAAAAAATTAAGAATATCTGTGCAAACTAACTGTTAATGACATATACATCCACATATTTATTTTATTCTGGGTATAACTTCTATAATAAATTTCATTTTTTGAAAAACTTCAATTCCTTGCATAATTGTAGATCTCTATTTTTATTCTCAGCCATATTCTCCCATTGTATCCAATAATAATACTATATATGAGATAATGATTGCAACATAAATAAATTTTATTTTTTAATGAATAGAAAAAAATGCTAATTTTTGAAGACACATAACAAATACTGCTGCTGCTACTGCTACTGCTCCTACTACTACTATGACAACACCACCGCCGCCAACTACCACTACCACTACCACTGCCCCTACCCCTACCACCACCACTACTACCACTACTACCACTACTACCACCACTACTACTCCTACTACTCCTACTACTCCTACTACTCCTACTACTACTACTACTACTACTACTACTACTACTACTACTACTACTACTACTACTACTACTACTACTACTACTACTACTAATACTACTACTACTAATACTAATAATAATAATAATAATAATAATAATAATAATAATAATAATAAAGTTATTAAGACTCTAAGTTTTTATTTTAAATTTAACTTCATTCAAAATAAGGATGGAAAAAACCAACTAAATATAAATATTTTCATTAATGTTATTAAAAAATATTATTATAAGAGAGTTCTGTAAATGGAATTTTTTTTTGTAATCTATATATATATATATATATATATATATATATATATATATATATATATATATAGGAGAAAAAGATTTAAAATACAGTTTATTCATTAGAATGATCTCAAATGTTTGCATGGATCTTCCAAATTATTCTAAAGACTTCAAAGCTGGTTAATGTAAAACCATGAGAGATACATCATATATAAAGAGAATGATTGAAGTACATTATAAAATGTATTTTTAAATTTATACCCATAATAAAAAATAAAAGGAATTATCTGATTGCTTCATGTTAATTGCCAATCACATGTTTGGAAAGAACATTAAATAAATTGTATGTTTTAAAGAGTCATATAACATAAACAAAATACATTTAATTGTAGCTTCATTTAAAGGACAGTGGCTAAGTTTTTCACATTTTTTGGATATTTCTACATAAAACAATTTAAGTAAGAAAGAATCATTTCCTTAAATTTAAATATGAAAATGTCTATTGAATTTATCTTTCAAAAAATTAATTAAGGGCATTTAAATTTTTTTAAATGGGCATGGGTTGTAGTTAGGTATATGTAAATATGTAAATTAATTATGATTATGCAGTATCTACAATGGGAATCATGCAATATGCAATGTATATTATTAATCTAATTTACTGTTAACATGTTATATTTTAATTTGGACTCACAAAATAGTACATGCTCTTGTAATAATTATATTATAAAGCTTACTTTTTTTTTTGTATAAATAAATGTGTTTTTCATATTAAAATATGAACTCCTAAAGTTAAATTAGAAACAAATAAATAAATTGTAAAATCATCTATAGTACTTATTTTTAAAATCATTTATGTTAATAAAACCTTTGACGCAAAACTTTCAATTGATATCACTATAATCCAATCTTATAAAATTTGATCAAATAAACAATAAATAATATACTTCACATGCAAAATATTAGCAACAATCCAATTTAATATACAAATATGTTCTTAAATGGATATCTAAATATTCATTATTTTGTATAAAAATTGTTTTTTGAATTTTTATTTTTTCTTCAATATAACACTATCATTAAAATTAATTTTATGGCCATTATCAGGTCATAAATTCCGAAATGAATTAAGGTTTTTTGTAACCATTATATATATATATCATAATTTTTCAAAAGAGCTAAGGCGACTTTCCTCAAAAGAAAAAAAAAACTTTACCATTTGAAAAAAGAGATTTAGTGAAGGGATATGAATTTATATTAAGATCATTTTTTTGACCTTTACGTTGTTTAACTGAGCAATTTATCTAAGCAACGAATACAGGAGTCTGATAAACCTAGAAATTAAATTTGTGTTTTTGCCTTCTACTGAGAAATATTGCTAACATTTTCTTACAGTTTTAAAATTCATGTACATTTATTTTCTAATATTTTATTTCAAAAAACTTAAAAGATGTCATGAAAATTGAATAAGTGAGAATTTCAATGTAATTGAAACAACACATTGATGCCTAGTTATTGTATATTCACGATCTCAAACTTTGCAAGATTACTTTGAGTAAATATTACAATAGTCTAAAAACTTGATTTTTTGAAAAATTTATAAGTATTTTTGTAACATAATTGTGTAGTAATAATTAGAAATCAATATATATATAATATTACATATTTATTTTTTTACAGAAATGTTTTATTTTTAAATATAAAAAAATATATTCTTGTGAATATTGTTACCATAGAGATTATGGTCACAGGAAATACAAATGTCTGGAAATGTTGTGACTCAGCAATATTATTATATTTAGTGATATCATAAAAATTATAAAAAAATTTAAACTTTCAAAGCATAAATTGGTAGATTTAATAGATATTAAATATAATTTGTTCATATTTTTAAACAAACATCAAACAAAGAAGATTTCATTCATTTTGTAAATTGAATCTGCTCTGCCTTTTGTTTTGATTAAAATCTAATTTTTGAAATAATTCTAAAAATCAAATGTGATTTTTTAAAATTTATTTAATTTCTAAACAAAAATATCTATTGAATGAAGTTAAATTTATTATATTCTGATAAATAATAATAGTTTAATATTAAAATGAAAGATGAAAGCTTAAATCTAGTGAGATCAAAGAAATCTGTCAGAATGTTAGTGGAGTGCAGAAGAGTTAAGCGAGTCACATAAATTTGAACATTTCTTAGAAGCAATATTTTATTTCATTTTTTTCCAAATTTCATCATAGGGTATTAAAAGTAAATAAATTTACAACTATTTAAACCAGAAATTATTTACAAACACAGCTTGTGATGAAGTTGGTTTTGAGACAGATGACCAAGCCATTTTGAAAAAATAAAATTCACAGAAATAGGAGGTTTAAAAAATTACTACTAATAAGTTTTGGATATTCATGGCTTAATATTGATTTTAACATCATTTTGACAAGGCTAATATGCTGTGTTTTTTTTAAAAAAAGAAAAGAAAACATTTGAAAAACATTTTAAAGTAGAAAATAATGAAAGTGAAGCTATTAATTTAATGAAGACTTCTTTCTAATTTTATATGTTTTTGAAAGAGTTTGTGACTAATATTTTATTAGACTGTAGAGTGTGTAGTGTATTAATTATCTATATTGTTATGAATAGATATATATGAAAAAAAAACCAAGTTATTCACGTAACTTGCTATCACTTGTTATTTATGATCAATAGATAGCGTTTTACCAAAACCACTGAAACAAGTGTAAAATTTGTTTACATAAACAACAAAAGAGTCAGAATTAACTATCTCTTTCATTTGCTCACCCTCAGATCAGCTGATTTCAAGCTATTTGCTATCATCAGTGAAGGATAAAGTTAAAAACTAGATCTAAACACTGACTCCAAGCATTTATGCAAAACATTTCTATCAGTTTGCAAGCGTGAGTTCTTCAGACCGGTAAAGTCTTCAAACTCAGCCTAACAAGCCAGATATCTATATGGGTCTGATCTCAGTTCAGTTTCACCACATAGTCAAAGTCTCTGCAATATATTTCATTGCAAGAAGCCTTTAAAGGTACATTTATGAAAAACAAAAACAAGTTATTCATGTAACTTGCTATCACTTGTTATTTATAATCAATAGATGGCATTTTACCAAAACCACCAAAACAAGTGTAAAATTTGTTTACATAAATGACAAAAGAGTCAGAATTAACTATCTCTTTCATTTTCTCACCCTCAGATCAGCTGATTTCAAGCTATTTGCTATCATCAGTGAAGGATAGAGTTAGAAACTAGATCTAAACACTGACTCCAAGTGTTTATGCAAAACGTTTTTATCAGTTTGCAAGCGTAAATTTTTCAGACCAGTAAAATCTTCAAACTCAGCCTAACAAGCCAGATATCTATATGGGTCTGATCTCAGTTCAGTTTCACCACATAGTCAAAGTCTCTGCAATATATATATCATTGCAAGAAACCATTAAAGGTATATTTATGAAAAATTCACACTTGCAAACTGATAGAAACGTTTTGCATAAACACTTGGAGTCAGTGTTTAGATCTAGTTTCTAACTCTACCCTTCACTGATGATAGAAAATAGCTTGAAATCAGCTGATCTGAGGGTGAGCAAATGAAAGAGATAGTTAATTCTGACTCTTTTGTCGTTTATGTAAACAAATTTTACACTTGTTTTGGTGGTTTTGGTAAAATGCCATCTATTGATCATATATATATGGAAAATTTTCATGAGTAAAAGACATTTATACATTTCAAGTTTATTTTGAAATGTATTTACTTATTACTAATATTAATATCATACTATGATTTAACTGGATCATACCTTTATATAGCAGAGACCATTTAATTTATTGGCACAAAAGCGCTTAAAGCAAAGTAGTTTGTTTATTTCTGAAAAGACTATTTGAATGATTTCTGCTGCCAGACCCATGCCAGGTGTGATCCAGAAAAACACTAATACAACAATAATATTAACAAAGGAGACACATACATGAATGAATAAAATGGCATCCTTGCCATATACATTGAGTGCTAGTGACAAACCATTGATTAAAACAGAATACTCTATTTAAAAAAGTGAAAACATTTTTGGAAAAAAACAAAACGATGTGAATAAAGCAAGCAACTCTTACATGTATAGAAATAACTTAGAGATTACTATAGACCAAACTTATTACAAAATATTTAATATAATTATTTGAATTTTTATGATAAAGTATTTTATTTGTAATTATAAGTTGAAATATTTTGATCATCTAGATGAAATAATGATGTTAAAAAAATCAAACTTTATTTTTTTCTAAATATTTTCAATTATTATTAGTAGTTTTCAGGTTAGTATATAGCACAATGTATCAACAAGTGGTATTATTCTCTTCTTTTTCAGAAATTATTAATATAACAGACGACAGCGAGCACAATAATTGAAAATTTTTAAATATTAAATTTAAGGTAATGTTTTAACAACCTAGGCTAGAAATTTATTTGCTTTTGTGTGATGATTGAAACCAGATTGACACTAATAGATTAGTATATAATTTTTTTTTTGTTTTGACAGAAGAACCAAACTGGTTAGAGTATTTTATTAAATTTAACATAATAAAGGTAATTTAAAGTGATTGTTTAATATCTTCACGCTCTCATTTCCAAATGCTTAAACGTTTGGGTTGAAAGGATAGATGGATTCATTCTATCTTTTCACAAAGACTTTACCTTGTGCTTGGAAAGTGAAAGTATCCATTTATAGTTAAAATCTACAAAATGCATGTGCATTAGCTTAATCGCTGATTATTATTACAGTTTAAAAATATCGCACTATATAAAATAAATATCTTATTTAAATTTAATATTATAAATTTAAAGATTTTCTCTAATAATTGTGATTGATCAGGTTACCAATATTTGAAGAGGGGACATATGTGTGTAATTATTAATTGAGTAAATTATTTGAAAACAGATAAAGTTTAAAAATTTTAACAATATCAAATAGCTGGAGAAAATAATCACACATTATTTATAAGTATGATGTCATTGTCAAGGAATTTATATTAATGTGATAGTCCTTTTTTATATATAGGAAAGGAGATAAAAAGTAGATTTTTTTAAATTCATTCAATTTCCAAAAATAATTTTAATATCCAACCAAGTGGCTATATATTACGAATAGAAAAAATAAATTAATCTATTAAAATTGCTTTATAGAAAATGATATTTTGTCCTTATTACAACTTTTTAATTTTATAAATATAGAATATTATGTAATATTCTCAACCCTCAATCTAATGATTTAATATAAAAAATTAATATGTTTGGAGATTATCATAAGAAATATATATTTTCATTTGGAAGAGTCTTGATATAGCATAAAAATATCTTAATTTTTATATTGTGGAAAGAAAAATGAGAATACAAGTATTAGGGTACTGATTTGTAAAGAGATATTTTTTCTTATAAACACTATGGCTAAAACAATTGTATATTATTATTTGACTGTAAAAACGATAAACAAAAAAATCATGTTTGCGAGATACAATTGAAATAGAAGTCTCATAGTAATTTTAAATGAATAATTTGAAATTAAAAATTCTCCTCCCAAAAATTTGAGAGAGTAATTAGAACTTTACGTTGAAAAAAGATGTTGAAAAAAAAAAAAAAAAACAGCAATGCTGAAGTTGGCAGTTATTTCAAGTGGAGAAACTTGATAATAGTTGAGAATATATTAGAAGTAATAACAAGAGTAAATCAGACGGTTAGGCGACTATATACATAAGACAACTCAGTAAGTAATATTAAGAATAGTAGAAATGCAATGATAGTGTATTCTTCAGACTTATTATAGGTAAATGAATATAAATGATAAAAAAGTATGATTATTATATAATGTAGATGTGGGTTAATGAAAAAGGATGCCAATTACTGGAGCAGAAAGATATTAGATAAAATTGAAAGATCGAGAAGGAGTATTTAAATGAAATCATTATATATGTAAATAAATCATAGAGTAGTTCTAACTTGAAATTAACATTTTGATTTGCTAAAATATATAATATTTCTCATGTGTCATAGTATCAGCCGGGAAGCGAACCCGCTAACCCGGGACAACTGCTCATAAAGCAGCCGTCGCTGACCTTTCGACCACCAATGCTTGACAAAATATATAATATTTTAATACAAATATAATGCATATACTGAACTTTAGACGTAATTAAAGGTAACTTGAACACAGACTTTCAAGCTCCTTTCAGCTACCCACTCCATCTTATATAACAAATATACATAACCATATATGTGAAAAAGATAAATGATCTCCAATATATGTATTTTGTGCTGAACCAGCACTTATCAGTTGGTCCAGATGATCATATCCCATAATATTTTAATATAACCTGAGCACTGATTATATATATATATGTGTGGGAAATAATGATATGGGCCAACTGATGAGTGCTGGTTTATCACAAAATATATATTGGAGATCATTAATCTTTTTCTCATGTATTTATATTTATCAGTTATATAAAATGAAGTTGTTATCTGAAGGAAGCTTGAAAGTCTGGATTCAAATTCCCCCTAACAACATCTAAAATATATAATATAGTAGTTTATTGCTCTGGAATTCATAAGAAGTTTGAATACTGAAAGTAAGAGCTAGATCACCAAGTATGGTTTTTAGGCTTTAAAATTTGCATTCAATTACTGCTCTAAAGTGTTCTGGGCTTTGATTTAATTAATGCCATTTAAATAAATAAAATCAACTATAAAATATAAAGAAAATTATCAATACTATATATTTTGTTTTAGAAAATAATTAAAAATAGTTACGAAGTTTTAAATGATTATCAGTTAACTTCTAAAGAATAAAAAAATAAATAAGATTATTATAATACTCATTCATATAATTAATGTAATATTTATTCATATAATTAAGACAAATTAAAGCAAATTAAAACAAAATACATTGTTTTAAACTAATTTCCACATCTTATATTATTATATTTGCCTAGTTAAAATAAAAATTGATAATTTTGAAGAATTGAATTTTGTCTAGATTGTGTAAAACTTGGGTAGTTATAAAAATAAAGGCAATGTTCTTAATTTAGAGATAAGATTAATCATCTTCTAATTAATATTTAGTGTATTGGAAGGATGATGTACATCAATTAATTATATATTACTTAGAAAAAATAGGAATAATTGCTATAGAAGAAAACTTAAATTCGACTCTTAAAACACACTATTTTTTCCATTTGTTTTTTAAAAAAGATTGCTTTTACTTAGTTTAGATATTGAACACATGTATCAATCAGTTAATAGGACAAAAAGTATTAATGTGTTTTTTGATGATTTAAAGAAATTTAAATATTTTTCTGCAGATAAATAAGGTTATTCATGATTTTCTATTGTTATTAGAGAAGTCTATGTGCTTTGAGTGTAATGTTGTGTTTTATAAAATTAAAGAGGATTGAGTTATTGGTTATGTTACTTCTTTAATGTGCTCTATCTATATTGATTTTTTGAGAGAATAGTGTTATTAATCATTTTCTCGTTCTTTAACATTATTTGTTAGATATGTTGATAATTGTTTGTTTGTTATACAGGAGGACAAATTGAAGGATTTTTTTGATAGTTTGAGTGCTTTTGATTCTAATTTTAAATGTAATATTAAGGTGGGGGGGTATATTTGGATTTATTACGTTAAAATTTTAATATTTAAGTGTCAATAAAGTTGATAGTGTTTTATTTTGTAGAAATTTCATTAAATCAAAAAATTTAAGAAATAAGATAAGGCCAGACAGTTATCAACTTTTACTCATAAGAAACTTTCTTTATTAAATTTTTGTTATAGGAATAGAAGACTTAATAATTTTTAAAAATAATAGTTATATTTAGAGAAGCCAATTTGTTTCTAATTGTATTAAGTTAGAATATAAGCATATATTTATTAGGAATATTATATTTAATAAAAATATCTATAAATCTGCTAATAATAAAGATTTAAGTGTTAAGGAGAATAAAGAGTATTTTTTGTCTCATCAGTCATCAATTAGTAAATTGATTTATAATAATTGTTTTTATTGGGTAGTATGAATGTGGCATGGAAGAAAGGCCTGAACTTAAATTCATTACTAAATAGTTCAAATAATCAATTGACTGCAAATATATTTCTGGAATCATTTATAAGATACCTTGCAGTTGTCATAAAATTTATATAGGTCAGAGTAAATTAAGTCTTAATAAAAAAGTTAAAGTTCATAAGAGTGGAGTTAAAAATAGATATCAAAACTCAGCTTGGTATATTCATGAATTGAATACAGGTAATAAAATATTTTTGACAATGTAGATGTTATTTTTTTGAAGAAAGTGAATTAAAAAGTAAAGAAACTGTAATGATAAAATATTTTGAATCTGAAGTCATCAATATCATGAAAACACCATTTGATGTTAAAGAAAGTTGGTTTTTGAAGAGAATGATGGGAATACTATTTTGTTTTATATATGTGTATGGTATGCTTAGTTTAATTTTATTTGAAAAGGCTATTTGTTAATAGATGAAACCATGCTTGTGAAATAATTTTAGTAAAATTTTGTTTTTTTTTTGGCTAGCATTGGAATGTTATATGAATGTCTATTTTATTTATAATTACTAATATAGTGTTAGAAATATTACTGAAAAAGAAAACAAAATGGAATTTGAAAATTCTATAAGAAAATTAAAAATGCAAAAAATAAAAGAGACATTATGAAATAAAACAAGAAGACTGCAAAAAATTAAAAATATATCTTAAGAAATTTAATAACAAGTGAGTATTGATAATAGAGATTGTCATAGAATATAAAAAATAATATGAGAGGTGGAGGAACAGACAAATGCCAAGCTTCTATTAGTGATGAAAATTAAAAATGGAAAAACATACAAAAGGACATTAATATAATGACAGAAATATGGTTCAGATGATCCAAAAATGTATTAGTAAAAGGGAAAGAAGAAACACAGAAATGAATTGGACTACACCAAGAAAAAAATAACTGTAATAAATGAGATTATATATATATATATATATATATATATATATATATATATATATATATATATATATATATATATATATATATATATATATATTCACAATGCAAGAAAGAGCAGTATTTTATAAAGAAAATGTTGGATAGTTTCTCTGAAAGAAATTTTTTTATATGAAAATGAAAATAAATATAATGATAATGTGAGACATAATACTTCATAGAATTAATATATTGAAGTTTGATAATTGTCTACAAAAAAAAAACAGGATAAGCTAAGATAAACATAGTAAAAAAAAAATCTAGGAAATATTTTGATTACTAATAAAGAATCTGATAATGGACTATAATTTTAAATAATGGATTAATATAAAATAAGACCAACTAGTGACAAAAATAATCATTTTAACTTACTAGGAAAAATGAACATCTTAGGGTTAAAAAATGTTGTTGACTGCTAAAAATACAACCAAATAAGAAAAATTCAGTGTAATAGATAATAAAATTGTATATGGAAGAAAATGAAACATCAAGTATGGCAGTCTACGTTATATAATTTTTTTAAAAAAGCCTTCTATGTGACCTAATATAAAATTTAAAGAGTGTCTGAAGAAAATAAAAACCTGAAATGTTTTTTAAATTGTTTTTAGTGAAATAATAAAAAGGAGTAAATATATATATATAAAATAAGAAGTTTAAATCTTTTGACAATGAAGAAAGTAGTAGAGAAAAAAATAAATGATATGTATGGATATTTTTGAGATTACTAGACGAATCAAATATTGTTCAGTATAATGTCTAATTATGTCTTAATAATCATTTCTTTGAATCTCAGGAAAGTTATGTCATTTTGGAATAATAGCATTGAATGAGAATCTTGCTCTTCCCTCACCTGTCAGATGCATATTTCAAAGAATATTAAAAATTTCTTATCCAATTAAATACTTCCTGACATATTGGAAGCTTAACAGAGATGTAGTTGTTTCTAATTTGCACTATTAAAGTGCATCTAAGTTTGGAAGTATCTAACTCAGGATTATGACATGTTATCAGATTATCAAGGAGATACATACTAATAGAGCTTGATCTCATAGCTTTATGAGAAATTGCGGTCTTTCTCAATCTTCACTAAAATTCAAAAGATAAAGAAAATGTAATTTTTTAAAAGTCTCAATTACTTAGATGAAATGGATTTAACGTTATTAGTGAAACATTAAATAATGTTATAAAAGTATTAAATATAAAATATTAATGTTTACGGCATTTGTCAAATTAAAATGATTGTATTAGAATTTTTATGATTATTTTGGTAGATATAATATCAATATATTTAAAGAAATGAAAAAATAATAATAATAAATATAACAAATGTAAATAATCAATAAGATATTAAAAAATTGATCAAAAGGGGAAAAAAAGTATCTTATAGACTATTAATGAATTTGAGAATGAAATAATGGACTACTTTTATTTCATTTTGATGGTGGGGATATAATGAGACTACTAGAGACTCGTGGTTCTCTTAAAATGCATGCAAAAAATAGAAAAGATCATTGATTGTTAAATAGCTATTTAACTTAAAATAAAATCTAGAAGACTAAAGATATAAATTTATAAATATATAAATTATATTTAAAATATATATATATTTAATCAATCGAATTGTATGTAACTCAAAATAATTCTCAATTAGTTTATATACAATTTAATTTAATATCATCAAATCGATTTTAGTTCACAAATGTATCTCCTGAAGATGCCATTTTAAAATTAATCATGTGACAATAAGCGTTATACAGCTTTACACATTCTTTAGTGGTCTCATTAGAAATAAACCCATGAAAAAAAATTTTTTTTATAAATTTACACATATATATATACATCTATTATACATTTCCTTATTCATCTTTTTCTTTCTAATACCTACTGTCTATTGTCAAACAAACAACTCCCCTCTTATATTATGAATACATACACATTCATATATATATATATTACAGCTTCTTATTTTCTAACATTGACAATTTCCCTACCAATTTTATCAAACCATTGACCATATTAATATATATACGTCCATTAACAATTTGCTTATTTACCTTTTATATATGCATTTATATATGTAATATACATCAAATGGAGAGGCAATCATTTTTTTCTTTCAGCACCCCTTATATGAAAACTGAGCTCAAAAAATAGAAATAATTTTACACTTCAATAGTGAAAATATTTCCATTATTCACCCTGATGTCAATTTTTTGTAATAGTTCAACATTTAATTTTAATATTAAACCTTTACTTAGTAATTAGAATTTAATAAATTGGAGATGATTTGTTAAAAATATAAGCTTGCGAACAGAAACCTTCTAAAAATCATATTTGAATTTTGGAAATATAGAAAGCATAATAATAAAGTTAATATATAAAGAGAACAATGAATATTTTTTTCTAATTGGATAGTGTTTACTAATAAGTTTTCTAATAAGTTTTAACAGAATATTCTTTTTAAAATGTAAACACTAAATGCTAAATGATTATAAATCTACTATATTCTTTTTAAAAATTTAAAATTGCATTATAATTTTTAAAATATTACTAACATTACAGAATAACATATTAAAGAGGGCAACAACAATCTTACAACCATAATATTTGGTTCATCACTACGATATAATTTGTTGCCTTATATTTTTAAATATAAAAATATTTGAATGAAATCAAAATGTAATAATATAGACTTTTTTAAAAATAATTATTATATAAATATTATGTAAAAATAACTATAATTACTGAAATAAACTATGACAACAAGGTAATTTTTGGTAATTGTTAAAATCGAAAGAATTAAATATACAATTACCATTGCAATGGCTTTGGAACAATCAGAACTCTAGTAAGGCATGGTTCAGAACTTTTGAAATTTATTTTGGTTGTAGACTTTTTTTTTCTTGAGAATTTTTTGAACGAATAAATCAATACATTTTCTGTCAACAAAATTAACATAACACAATAAAAACTGTAGAGCAAAGGAAAGTTGAATAATCCATCAGCACTCTTTAAAGATTTTCAAACAAAGTAATTTCTAATTATTAATAGCAGTGCAATATTGATGGAAAATAACATGTGGAAGTGAGCATTTTCTAAATAGTTATTTACGATCAAATTAATTAATATTGGAGAACGTATTTTAAGTAATAAATCGTATTTTATATAACCAGAAATAATTAATATATTTTTAAATTCTTATTTTTCTAAAATTATAGCCAAATTTTAAAACAGATATTTAAAAAAATAAATTGATACAAAAATATATTGATAAACATACTAAATATTGAGCAAATAAATATAATTTGGAAAATACCATGATAAAAAACAACTATTTTTTTAGTTAAAGAAAGGCCAACTTAATTAAAGGAAACGTGCTATAAAAGTCATTAAGCAGATTAAATAGTTTTATATAATAAAGGTACTTGGTTTTAAGTTAATTTTATCTCACTTCATTTAATTACTGATTAAACTTTGGCAATTTCCTGACATAATCAGAAATCAACTAAAGAATCAAAAATTATTCATCTATATTTGAGATAAAAAAAATTTCCACTCATATAATTTCAATAGAAGGAAGGACATCCAACTAAATCAAAATCACTTAAATTACTTCTATGGAATCTCAATGACCCTATTAGATTGATTATTGAGGATTAAGATGTTTAAAAAAATTGCTACCTTAGATTGGAAAAGCTTTCTGTAAATTTAATTCAATTAAGGAAACTATTAACACAGACAAAGAAAAAAAATGATCCTATTGCAACCAAACTTCTTGTGAAAATCTAAAGAAATACTTTCAAAAGAAGTCACAAAATAATAAGAATTTGATTATAAATTCTGATATAAGAGAATGTTCTTAAAAGTTATTATTGTATACACCAAAATAATGCAGATTTACTAAGATGAGCAATTTAAGCATTTTTATAAAGATCAGGAATTTTTGCATGAGATTGATAAAACTCAATTTAATCTATTTTTTCTGTTATGCATTGCATTTTAAAACCCTTATTTTAAATTAAGCAAAAAAGGGAAAATGATTTTCTTTCATCATTATTTTTATTAGTGTATAAATTACATTATATTTACAACCATTTTATGTTTTAACAATGTTATTTTATTTTTTCACTCACACATGTTTTCACACCTTCTGATTCAAATTTATTAAAAATTTATATAATAAATTATTGGCAAAGTAGATTATATGGAGTTTATGCACAAGAGTTGGTTTGCTGTACATATTTTGGTAATCCAATACTTGACTATACCTCTCTGATTACTGATCTCATTACATTTATGCATGATTGTATTTCTATGTTCACTGAGTATATTACTCTTATAGAGATTTGATTTATGAAGTTTCATCATAAAATTTTTAGATTTGGCTCTCCTGAGAATGAATATATTATTTCAAATAGTGCCAAAATCATTCTAACAGTTCTACTTGATGAGAGGATAGTTACAAAGAAGGCAAACTTTTAACAATTTCAAACAATTAGGTGCTGAAAATTTTAACAATGTTCCTTGCTTTCTACCTATTAACTTTAAATTATATGATACCATTATTCCTAATATTAAATAGTTGAGTTGTCTATGTGACAAATATATACAAAACTTCTTATACTTGTTTTGAACCATTTAACTATAAAATTTGTGGTGTTTTATATCTGTATTACCACCAGATAATGTTTTGGTCAATAATTAAATATTGATATATTTATTACATACATTTGCAATAATTTACATACAGATATTCACTTCCAGTTATGATAGATGAATTTCAAAAGTTTACTTGTTAATGGCACAACTAACTTTCAAAAAGGTATAGTGAAATTCCCCTTTTGAACCATGACATTTTTAGCTATTGAATGGCTTAACTTGTATGTAAGATAAAGTGATATCAATAGTCAGTATCTTCTTGCTCAAGACTTGAGAATGCCTTACTACAGTCCACCAAAATAATGGACAATATGATTATTGTTGTCCATTGTCTAATAATTGTTTGAGTTTATCTTTCTCTTTTAAATGTACCTCCAATACATATAGCCAGTCTCCTTCTTTACTAAAGACAATAGAATTCATTGATCTAACTCTACAATTGGTCTATTTTTAACTTTAACTATTTACTTACTGTCATTGTTATTTCATTGATTATTTGTATTGTACATTCAATCTGACCTTGATAATTTGTAGAATAAATCTATTATTTATGAGTAAGCCCAGGATGTGTTAGGTTGAGTTCATAACAAGATTCATTACATTAATATATATATATATATATATATATATATATAGTAACAATAGTTGGGTTTGAATCGGGTTACTAAAGGAAGTAAAAGGCACTAATGATTAAAAAAGAGTGTTTATTGTGATTGTTATTATGGCTTGAATTAATAGATGCAGGAAAATTTATAGATATACAGTCAAACCCTGTTACAAAAGAGTGTGAGTGAAACACATTAACCATTTAAAGGCATGAATGTATACATATATATTTATTACACATGTTGTTGTGATATTGCATAGAATTAGTTACTGACAGATAGATTTGTATGTGAAGATGAACAGGAGCAGTTATGCGCTGAGTTGTATTTTATATTTTTGTTTTATATATTTTGATGTTTATTACCGTAAGTTATAGTTATTGAAATAATATCATTAGTAGTGCATGTTTTCTAATGAAAGCAAATTAAAATACAAGGCTGGAGAGATTAATAAAAGGGTGTTGCAAGATGTGCCATGGAATTTCTGTTAATGACATTTGTCATAAGAATTCCAAGAACTGGCCATGGTGGTTGAGGGTCAGCACAGCAACCTTTCAAGCAGTTGTCCTGGGTTAGCGGGTTCGCTTCCCAGCCGATGCTATGACACATGGAAAAAAAAAGAACTGGCCATTTAATATTTTGGGACAATGGAAATCTGATCATGCTAAAAGCATTCCTGAGATAATTCTCATCTGTGTATGGATAGACAAAAAATGCTGAGGTGAAAGAGAGATAAAAAAAAAGAACTATATTATTTTTTTGATTTTGGAGTGATTCAGAAAAAAGACCATTATAGAGAAAAAAGCTTAGAAAGTAAATTTCAATAAAGTGATTTTATTAATTAATAAAAATTAATAAGAATGGATTCCATTGAAATGCTGGGGTAAAAGAATCATCTGGATTACATTAAATCGGCTCAGTGAACAGCTATTTTGTGACCTACCTGCCATAATGACCTTTATCTATGGAGATTTTAGCCATCTATTTCAAGCAAGGGAAGTTATCGTGGAACTCCAAACAGCAAGAAATTTGATGCCCTCAATTTTAGAATCACCTACCTAACATCTAGGATGGATTATCATATGTCAAAATGTTATGGAATTTTTCATCATCTTCTAGACCAACAATTCTCGTTAAGACAATTGCCATTGTAATACTGCAAGCTTACAGATCATCCACCTTAAATACATGAACATTTGCCCTCAAAGGAGGTAACTATGACTTTTCTCTCTCTATATTAAATGAATATATAATAATAAATTAAGAATTATGCATTTTGTCCCAACTTAAAGAAAGAAATTATAAAAAATAGATTAAATCATTTAATAAATACAACTCTGATATATAGTTGCACTCTTTCATGAATGTATATACTGATATATATATATGTGTGTGTGTGTCGGAATGAATGAGTCGTATGTTTGAGATATTAGTGTATATGTGTATTAATAAATATTAGAATTTTAAGCTATAACTTGTGCCTTTATTTGAATTACGAAATTCTTATAACTTCTGGATTATTATTTATAAAAGCTTACTGATATCCATGGCCGTATATCTCTAAAAGAAAAAAAATAATAAGATTCTTAGGGTGGATAGGAAAATTATAAAAATGTATAAATGACGTTTCTCTTGATAGACATTGTATCCCAGACTTGAGACTGAGCTAGTCTGGATAAGGCACCCGATAAGGTCCACTGGAACTTTATTTTTGTTTTTGAGGAGTATAATTCTTATTAATTGATAAGATTGGTGCTTGAGGTCGGACATGTCCAATGCTCATAAATATATCTAATGAAGCATGGATTAATAACCTGTCTCATTTAAATTATTTGAATAAGATCACAGGTAACTGTTAATATATATATATAAATCAATAACAGGGGATTAATATATATATATTATGATTTTTATATATATATATATATATATATATATATATATAAAAATCAATAACAGGGGATATGAATTCCAGAAACATGGAGAGAAATAGCTAATATATATATATTAAAGCAGATGGATCTGTAGGCCAGATCCATGCTTTATGTCTTTCTAGATTACTAGACAAGGATCGAACCTGTTCCATGCATGTTACGATGTTTGTAAAACTTTCCATCTGCCATTTTATCTACATTTAAATTTTAGGCCAGTAAATAAGTTATTAAAGTATTAATTTTCTATTAAAATATTTTATTATAAATATTAGAGGGGCCCATATATATATATATATATATATATAGAGAGAGAGAGAGAGAGAGAGAGAGAGAGAGAGAGAGAGAGAGAGAGAGAGAGAGAGAGAGAGAGAGAGAGAGAGAGAGAGAGAGGGAGGGAGGGAGGGAGGGAGGGAGGGAGGGGGAGGGAGGGAGAGAGAGAGAGAGAGAGAGAGAGAGAGAGAGAGAGAGAGAGAGAGAGAGAGAGAGAGAGAGAGAGAGAGAGAGAGAGAGAGAGAGAGAGAGAGAGAGAGAGAGAGAGAGAGAGAGAGAGAGAGAGAGAGAGAGAGAGAGAGAGAGAGAGAGAGAGAGAGAGAGAGAGAGAGAGAGAGAGAGAGAGAGAGAGAGAGAGAGAGAGAGAGAGAGAGAGAGAGAGAGAGAGAGAGAGAGAGAGAGAGAGAGAGAGAGAGAGAGAGAGAGAGAGAGAGAGAGAGAGAGAGAGAGAGAGAGAGAGAGAGAGAGAGAGAGAGAGAGAGAGAGAGAGAGAGAGAGAGAATTATAGATGGAAACTTTTTTTATAAAAATTAATATATAAATTTTTAATATGATATTTTTTTTAAGTATTTTATTCTGGAAATTTGCTTTCATGATAAAGCTTACTAACATTCCATAGTGTCAAACAAAAGAAAATCCATTAACAAAATGGTAATGGATTTTCTAATTAAAGTGAAGTTAAAATAGAAAAAATAATTTGAAATATAAATTCTGCAAATCTACATTTAATTAAAAATAGATTTGAAACAATTAAATCATTGGGTTTATTGGAAAGTTGATCTCAAGAATACAATACCAATATACTTTAGGTATTCCAACATTGCCACTTAGCCTGGAGTGTATGAAAAAGGAAATTTACCATAAACAGTTAAAAAAAGGTATAAATGGCCAAAGAGAACAATAGAAGTCCAGTCCCACTTTTTGTCAGCAATTGCCTGGCAAATCTACACCAGTCAAATTTTTAAAATAATGATAAAGATGTTTCGAAGTATGGCAACAGAGTAGAGAGCATCAACCTTGCCCATCTCTCATGTCCTAAACATGATCATCAAAATACCCTATGTCAGAGAAACCTTGTAAAAATAAACTGCTGAACTGTTGAACTCTTTGTTTCAATTCATAGCTAGCTATGTCTGTGTAGAAATTCAGTTTTCATCATGGGATTCCAACTTCCACTTGGACTCATAATAAATTAGGTAATATGTTTCCAATTTGTTATTTCTAACCACCTAATTTATTCTTCTAAACTCCAGTGACTCAATAATGTAACTCCTGCTAATTGTAATGTCTTCTAAAGTGGAATCCCCATAATGTAATTTAAAATATTTAATTTAATATTCTATAAAAATATACTTGCTATTACTTAAAATCTAATGTCTTTGCTCTCTTTCTGTTTTAAAATTATGCCTCTTCTTAATGCTAAACCTCCTTCTAATTGCGGTTTAGAAAATATTATTATTAATTACTTAAAATGAAATGAATATATGCCAATTTTTGTTCCATCTCGACAAAAGCTTTACTTAAATAAATATTTTGCTGCCTATTTCCTGACCAATGTTTGTTGGTAAATAAAATAAATAATTCCCTAGCTCTGAAAATTTTGGAGCAACCTTTGTTTTGTCGAGATGAAACCATTTTATATTATTATGTGTTTTTTTATATTTATACGTACATGTTTAGTTGTGGAGAGATGTGAGATTCAAGTATGAGAGTTCATTTAGTTAAATTATTTCATTTTTAAAGAGTGAAAGGGGGGGGATTTATAAATTATATTCATATTAAATAATAAGAGAGTAATAGAATGTTATTTGAATGTTAGTAGGATTTTGTTTTGAAGGGAGAGATGGTTCGCTAATTACAAATATTCGTAATACTAATTAATATTTATTTGATTCTTGTTCTGATCTTGATCAATCCGTATGCATTTATGTAATCTTTATAGCTCAGCACAAGTATATATTTAAATGCTAAAATATATTCTCCAGTACTCGTATTTTGCCTTGCTGGTATTTTGCTTAATTACTTGTCTTGTTCTCTGTGACTGCTAGATCATAACCAGACCATGTGATAATTTCACTGGCCATAAATTTTCTTATCAGGAAATGAAAGCTAAAAATGGGAAAAACTGGGGCAAGGCAAGCTAAGCTCAGCTAGTCTCAGTGATTTTCATTTCTTTCACCTGAAATATTTTTAGGTTTGCTAAAGGCGCAGACCATTCTTTCTTTATTTCTTGGTGTCACAGGCATGGGGGCAGGTGAATTGAGTCTATGTTGATAATGTAACATCAAATGCTGGGATTTGTTCACTTTCCTTTGTCTGAGCACATTATGGTGGATTGACCACGATCTGATTAATTTATGTATGTTGAATCTTGAAATATTTATTTGCGAATATCGCGATCCATTTATATTTTAATATTTTTAATATCTTTTATATTTTAAATGTGTCACTCTCTCTGACACCAGTTCCTATAGTTTGAGTTAATCATTTCTCTCTTAAAATAAAATCAATCAGAATAAAATTATGTTCATCATAGCTCTTTAAAAATATCCATTTCTATATCTCAGACTTGGGCAGGCGCGTCCTACAAATTGATTGCATATAGACTATACTGCTCTCTTGCCAGAGGCATAATAAATGACAGAATAGAAATTTGTGTTAAATAATTTATGAAATCAAATCAGAGACATTAGATAAATTATAAAAATGTTTTATTAAATATATCGGTGAATTTAAGCTACTTGTGGTTCATCTCTATTCCTTCATTCTAAAATTAGTATTTTCTAATTAATTATTGTGCTGCTATCTGATGACTTAAGGTCACACACATAACATTTTATATTTAAATAAATAGATAGTCTAATTAAAGTTAATAATTACAGTTAGACATATGAATTAGTTGAGACTCATGCTCCACCATTGATGCTAGTGGGCTGGAGTGTGGAAAAGATTAATTGCTTGCCTCGAAAATGTTGTTAATTAGTTTGCAGATTTAGAGAATGGGTAAACAGGGCAGAATCCATAAGTATTCTTTATCTTTGATCTCGCGTACAATTGGATTCAAGGTACTTTTACCCAGGCTGTGAATTGTGTTGAGTTAACATACAGTTTCGACCAGTACAAGATATATATTAATCAATAACAGGAAATATGAATTCCAGAAACATGGAGAGAAATAGCTAATTAATCTAATTAATAAATTATTCTAATTACATTTTTGGTGCTAAACACCTATGTCAAAGGCAATAGTTGTATTATGTAAAAAAATACATTGCACAAATCAATACTCCAATGGAAGTTATGAAATTAAAACTTTAAATGCTTTTCGACTTTCTATTCCTCACAAAGTTATCTTCTTTAATAAATCAAGCCTCTTTAAGTTTATGTTTCCATTTGCTCTGAATTCATCGATAGCAAATTTAAAAGCAAATAATAGAAGAAAATTTCTTAGAATCAATTGTACATTTTTGCCATTGTTAATCAAATGGTTTAATATGGCGAATAAAACAAATTATATTCTTTGTTACACAATTTCTTCATTTTTGAAAAAAATACAATTTATAAGGATGTCATCCATTATTATCAGTGACGTGGATTATTACTAAACCTTAATTTATCATAAAAATGCTCAACAGTTTAAATAATGTCTATTTCTTGTAATGAATATTTATAAATATTATCTTTTCTGTCCGATTGAAATTTTACACAAATTATGATTTCTATTAAAAAGAGCTTTAAAATCTGCCTATTTATGTTCTGGATATATAAAAGATTTGGGAATGGTATAGCCTTTAATATTAGTAGACCTAATTCCCATTTTATAGTCCAATGTTGTTGTATGATTTTATTAATAAATCTAGCTATTTATTCTTTTATTAACTTCATGTTTAATAGACCAGTTTGAGATTGGCTCCTCATACAATTTATCAAAATATCTGAAATTATTTCTCAAGAACTTCAACCCACCATCAGCATTATATCTTATAGACCATGTTATTTTTAAAGTTGTATGCAGGTTGAGCAATTTATTACTAAATATGATTAGGTGACAAATTACAGATGAAAGCATTTGCTGAAGTACCTATTGACGATGATTCTTTCATTTTATAAAATTATCCATTGAAGAAAGCTGTAATATCTTGCCTAACCCAATTGAAAAACATTCAATAAATTTTGTCTTTTTCTTTTTAAAACTCTTTTTAATAATCAACATATGAATAATTTTCAGATAGAGAAAAACATGAACTAAATCATATAAACATTTAATACTTATCACTGATTTGAAGTAAATTTACTGAATTTAAAATACGAACAAATTCAAAAGATGATTTAAATGCAAATTTACTGAAATTCAGTTCATCTTGTAAATATCTAAAAAAAAATAAAAATAGAAAGTTTGTAGCTTCTTCATAATATCAATACCCAAACTCTAAGTCTTAAATGATAACTTTCTTTATAAAATATATTATTTGTCATATTATTGATGCAGAGTTTATATCCTTAAATTTATTTTCGGATATATATTTAAATACATTTTTCTAAAACATTATATGTTTGAAGATTCATGCTTTTAAATCTAAGTACTTCAGATTAGCTTGGATATATAGAAAAACAAGTAAAGAGGAGGGTGGAAGCCCTCTTCTTGTTAAATTCTCTGTCTTGTATTTACAATTTGATCGCTATTAATAACACCTGATTGGCTAATAAGGCGAGAGGTTTGCAGTCTCTCAGTTTAATTTAAGACATTATTTAAGTTTTTCATAATTCAGCTTAACAATTTGATCATTTATTTCATTATAATATATCTTTGGATCTAAAAGTATAAATCTATTGCTTTTATCTTTTTTCAGGAAAATAATATTTTTTCTACTTCAGCATATTTCTGAAGTCATGTGTAGAAATATTCAAAGAAAAATGATAATTTCTGGTAGACATACCTTGAAATAAACGAGATACTTGTGAAGAATCACACATTTATTTTGAAATACTTGTTAAGAATCACATGTTTATTTTCTTTATATCATAATCCATTTCAAAATCAGCATTCATTTCCATGTGACTATAATTTCAAAATTGTTTTTGTCTTTCAGTTAAACATGCTAAGGACAAATTTAGAAAATGTTTCAAATAAAATGACCAAATATTAACATCTTGCTCATGTGGTAAAAAAAAAAAAACATAACTTCTGTATTTCTTTCCCAAATTATTATAAAGGTGATTGTATCGTTCTTTAATGTAACATGGAATTAAGTAATTTTGTGTCAATTAATTTTTTCTCTAATTGCTAAATATAATAGTCTTTTGCAGTAAAATAGTCAAGTAAATTAATGTAAGGGCCAGATTTTTGTATATTATCACCCAAATGAGGAAAGGTGAAAATTTTATAATAACTACGTTGGTTGTGAATTATATATATATAAGAATAAAAAGCTATAAAGGTTATTTAAAAGTATTACAAATTTTATAGATCACAAGAGAATTCTTAGTTTTTGAATTACAATTTTCAGTTATCATTTTGTCATTTTTTTATTACATTCTGCCGACATTTTGAATGTGTTGTGATTTTACGGTATTTTACGAATATGCCTTTAATCCGATATTTGTAAAAAAAAAATGACATATTTATAAAGGTATCGGCTGATGAAGAGTTCGCAATCTCTGAGGATTTGTTAGTCATTAAAAAAAAAAAACCTCAAATTTTGTGATTTTTTTTTCTTACATATGTTTCCTGTTTTATCATTTTAACAAATGTAAATGTTTAAAACTGAACTCAAATAAAATCGTTACACATATGTTATAACGGTTATTAGACCAATAAATTAATGAAGAATATTGGTTTTAAAATAATTTTTTTAAAGTTATTGCTTCAGTAATTTTAGCACGTATATATATTAAATAAAAAACAAAGGAGAAAATGATAAAAATAAAATTAATCCTATGAAGCATATTATTTTAAAGCTTTTACTTTTATTTTAGAGATTAAATTGCAAAAAGGATTTTCAATTTTATTCGGAGAATTTGAAAAAAAGTTATTTAAGACAAATTTTAAAAATTATTATAAATAATTTTTAGAGAAAGATAAAAAAAAATTAAGGAAAAAATAATTCTGCATGTATAAAATACTATTGACATTATAAATATCAAAATCATAATGCATCAAAATACATGTATTAACATATATTTAAGAAGATGAATATTTAATTTTTTTTCGATATAAAATTTTCTAAAATTGTTGTATTGGATAGTGCACTTGTCTGCCGAACTCATGATCCTAGGACAAATCTAAAAGAAATCTTGAAGATTTTTTTCTGGTATAATCTAGGCCAGTGGTGCCTTTTTTTTTTTTTACATTTGTGACAAACAAACTTAGACTAAAATTTTAAGCTACCAATTATATTATGTTACCATCCTATTGTGAGCATATAAGGATAGTAATAATAAAATTAATTTTATCATATACAAATATATATCTTTTATATTTCATTTCAGTACATAAGTTCTTTGAAAAAAATGCATAATAACAAAAAGTGTATAATAATACTTGATTCTTAATAGATCTGTTGATTTGGAGCAATTACAACTTTTTAAATTCGTTTTAGAAAATATGTACATTCAAGAACATAGTACCACTAAGTATCAGTATTAGGAGGATACTAACATGAAGAACAAAACTCTAAGAGTGAACAAGAGAAATGAGAGTAATATAAGCAACTTGCTGTTATGAAATGCTTTTTATACAAAACGGATTGGAATATAAAAGGAAAGTGTTTAAACACAAAACTGATCTGTCACACAAAAATGAGTTCAGTAGTTTTCATGTATTTTTAATGGTGTTTAGTTTTTGTTTTTTCAATTAAAATATGTATTATCAAACATGAGAACTTTTCAAAAGATTGTCATCATTGATTTGTTTGTATATGCATTTAACCTAATAGTTATCATAATGTAATGCAATATTCACCATTGTTCATTTCTTTGGTGATCCCAATCTTATAGGACAGTCTTATGTTTGTTTATCCATCATATATTATTATAATTATTTCCTCCTAATCGTAATAAATATTGATATAAAGCCAAGATAATTTTTATTAAAAGTAAACAAACAATTATTAACAAAAATGCATTGAGAAACTATCCTAATAGTAAAACTTAATTGAGATATTTTTTATATCTTTCTAAATTGAGAAAAATAAAGAAAAATAGCAATTTGACGATTTTTTGCTACCTATCTTTATAAATCAACATCATTGATCTTTTGAACATCATTTTCTACCATTAATAATCCATTGCAAGATGAATACTTTCCCAAGATTATTCCAACTTCTCTGATATATAGTTTTCCCCTTTTCAAATCATTCCAACAAAATGATTTAACTAATATATCCATTTCACAAAAAAATTCTTTCTAAATCTGTACAATCTTTTGGGATTCAATTTAAGTTTTTAGATATCTATCTTTTATTATTTCTTTGATAAATATGTCCATCCAGTTCAGTTTTAGCATTTAAAATTTTTGAATAATGTCACAGATCTCTCTTTGCTCTTTTATTATGTAATTTGCTTTTGACATGTTATTTGTTACTCCCATTACATCTCTCACTTTACTTCAATGTGTAATCTGAAGTTTCTATATGACTCTTCTATTATGCATCAAATTTTTAGATCTATATGTGGAAATTTTCATCTCATAGAAATATTTCATTTTAACATTTAAGTTATTTTAACCAAAAGCATTGCTTAATTTTATCATTTTTTTGCATCAACAATTTGATTAAAATGTTTATAATTGTAATTTTTAATTTATTATTATCAATCTTCATTTTTTCTTTTTGTGAAAAGCCGTTAAACATTTCTTTAGTCATTTCAGCATTTATTTTTAATCATAATTTTCTGCCTTTATCTCATACATTTGTAATCATTAATTGTAAAAATAATCACATCATCTGCAAAATTTATATAACTCAATAATCACATTTATTTTTATTATTTAATTTTTCCATTTTAATTTAAAAATATCTTCCTCATAAGAAGTGTTGGAGATATGGACCTCGTTTTATATATTCATATCAATTGTGATCTTTTAGTTTCACTGGGTGATGTATATACTGCTACAGTATTTTGAAAAATATTTTTAAAAATTTAACAACCTTGTTGGCCTTTATCTGTGTTTCCAATTTTATCATTACTACTGCACTTGAATAGCTATTGTATAAAGTTTCACAATATTATAGATCTATATCTTTATGCTTCAATGCTTTAATCATAGGCTAAATATATATAGAGTCAAATGCTTTTTACAATCTACAAACCCCCAGAAAAATGGTAGCTTATATTTATTAGTCTTTTTTATAATTTCTCTTAATATTTAGATGTGATCTACAGTTCTATAGTTACTTCTAACTCAAGTTTGTTTTTTAGGTTGAATGCAATGTTCTCTGGAGACAGTTGTAAAATATTAATAAAAATCTTATATAGAATGAATAGAAAACTTATAAGTCTGTACTTTTTTTAATTGTTCTTAAAAATAATTTCATGAGTTCATTCTGCCATCTACCTAAAATTAGACTTTGGTATTTATTATACATTTCAAATATTTTTAAATTTCTTCACCTGCTTAGTCTTGAAGCAAATCAGTGAACTGATAACTAATATTGTACTAAAAACTGCTATGCAGATAGCTGATACAAAAAAGCAACAGCTTTCTAATTAAGCTTTACAGGAAACAAAACAAAATATGATGAAGGAATGTGAAATTATTTTTAAAATCATTCATTTAAAAAATTGAGTATCCAAAACTCAGGAAAAAAGGAAAAAATTATATGATGTTGCAAAAAATATATAAATAAATTGATAATTAAATTTATATAAATATGTATTTTACATTTTATATATATATATATATATATATATATATATATATATATATATATATATATATATATATATATATATATATATATTGTACCTAACTGAAGTTTCACTTAGTTCCAAAAGGAGCCAAAGGTTATCTTAGCTTAACCTTTTGGTTTGAAATTGTCTGATTTTTTAAAAAAATAATAATGATAAAAATGAAAATTAAATTAGTTAATGACTAAAATAGGATAATCTTGTATTGATTGTAATCATTATTGTATATTATGGAATTATGTCTAAGTATTTGAAAAAAGATATATGAGTTAGGTTGATAAGAGATGCTAGACAATAATTTGAATTAAAAGAAATATCAGAAATAGTTAGGAAATGATAAATCATATTTAATGTATTTTAAAGTAACTATTATATAATCCATTTTGATGCAATGAGATATTATAAATAAGTTGGAATGAATAGTAATAAATTAAAAAAAAAATCTGTAAGTTTTATTAGAACAATATAACAGTATTTATTAGATGTAAGGTAGTAGCGTTCCACTTATAAAATTATTTTAAATTAAATATTTGGTAATATTTATAGTTTTGTAATTTTAAAAGAATAACTTTTAAACAATGGGTGAGCTCATATTTATAGATTACCCATATATGGAAATGTGTGTGTGTGTGTGTGCAAGAAAGATACATAAACATAAGAAGAAAATAAAAATAAAAAATATTTTAATTCTAATATTTATAAAAAATAAATAAATAAATGGATGGATATAAATTTATGAAAGAAATATTTAAAAGTTAATAAAGAGGGATAGTTCTGAATTTTATATTTATTACTATTATGTTTAAAAAAATATTATTTAAAAAGGTAATACATAACATTTGTTAAACAATGGATTTTTGACTTTGTGGCTGTAAGTCACGTGATTTCATATCATTAGAAATTGTGTTAGTAAATCGACTTTACAGCTGATCTGTCAAAAATAGAAAAATGTAATAAAAATAATTTGATTGGTTTACAAGCCAATTGATCAAAAAGAGGGGGGGGGTATAAAAGATTATTAGAAAAAAACCGAAATCCAGGACCATTGAGTTGCTGATCTGTTTTTAATTCTACTTGTGGCTGAATCTTAAAAGTTCTTTAACAAAAAGTAAATTTTTAAAACTTTATATTTTTAAAAAAAAAAATAAAAGTATGTTTAAAATAATTATTTAAAAATTGTCTTGCAATGAAGAAGGGCTAAAAGAAAGGTAATTCCATTTTTCTGACAGTTTTTCATTCCAGTTGAAGCATTAAAATTTACTGTAAAATGTTTGCAGGAAAAAATACAGCGTCTCATATTTCATTTATTTTTTATCTATTCATTTTTCTTTATTTAGAAGTAAAACTTAAATTATTAAGTATTGTTATGGCTAAAGACTTTATTGCATTAAACTATAGTATACCTCCTATCAAATTAAAAATACACGTGAAGAAGAAATTAAAAAAAAAAAAGACATTCAAATATTTTAAAATATTAAAATGGAAATGCGTTAGCGTCTTTATAAATTAAAAGTGACATTAAATTTAATACTGCATTATTAATACATGCTATATACATGTAAATATGCTCTTAAAAGAATAATATTTAAAAAGAAAATATGTATTTTAAAATGCTAATTCTCGTTTATGCCAGTAATATGAAAAGAATTTGTTTGGAAGTAAAACTTTAAATGAATTTAAAAATATTATTAATGAACTTGTCTCTATCAAATGCATAATGTTTGGTTATAGTTGCCAGTACTTATAAGTAACTTTATGACCGTTGATCTTAGCACATAAACCAAGGAGCATCCTTAATTATAAACAAAGTCTACTCTTATGTTTTAAAAATAAATAAAAGGAAATTTGTTTAAAAAAAAAGAAATACATTTTTAAATATTAAGAAACGTTTTTAAAAAAAAAAGCTCTATTTTAAAAAAATGCATTTATCTAAAGAAGAACAGTGAAAGTTAACTAAAAATATATATTATAATTATTCCGCGTTTGAACCTAGGATTATAAATATAAAAAAACATGTACTCAGCTGAAGAATTTATTGTTTTCAATGCCGGCTTATTTTACTTATACTTATGCTTATTATACTTATGCTACTCAGTTGAATAATTTATTTTCCAGTGCCAACTTATGTTTATGCTTACGATGTTTTATTATTTTAATATTTAAAATTATCTTTAAAGATAAAAGAAAGTGAACGTGTTTATATAAAGAACTACTGAACATTTTCGTTTGGAAATGATTGCCATGTATATAAATGTATTAGTTGAAGCTTCGAATTTAAATAGATATCTTAACCTGGATAAATTGTCTACACATTATGAAATGGAAAAATCATCATGGAGCCGAAATATGAACTTAAGTTAATGTATTATTATTATTTTTTTTTATTGGTTTGTTTTATTGGTTTAAAAAAAAAAATGAAACCATAAAAATATTTATGCTATTAAATTTTTATGTAACACTTTTTGCATAAATATACAGGTAAACTAGGGTTATAATTTTAAAACGAAATAGGTTTATTTGAATGAGCAAATGTTTCTTGCCATTCTTAAGTAGATTTAGTTTATTTATCAAGCATTACACTAGCTAGTTTCTATTTAATAATTTTATTATAGAGATTTAAATATCACAGTCTTATTTTCATATAAATGGGATGTTTTACTCAATTTTTATTTTAAATTTACTAAAGAAGTTTATCAGAGAATATCCATTCATTTGTTTTATGAATGTTATATTAAGAATAATTACAAATATTTTATATTCATCGAGAAGTAAATATTCTTGCATTTAATTTACCATTTCAAAAGTCCACTAGTTACTATATTTTTAGCATTTAATATTTTGTTATGTGTGCATTGTGCCTTGCCTAGAATTTTATATGCATTTAAGTTTAAAGTATTTTCTACAGTAGTCAGTTGACACATAGTTTGCTTTGTTGGTTCGAATATTGGATATACGTTTTGTATTTTATAAATTTCTTGGAAATAACTTAGTTAGTTTAAGTGAAGTATATATCTTGCTATTAGTTAGTATTTGGTAGCCTCAAGAAATAGGCTTAGTTCATAATTTTTGAATATGTTTATGGAGTTGAGAGTATCCTCCATCCTTATTGTAATGTAATTCCATGATTTGATAGTGCTTGTCCCCAAAAGAGGGTTATTATATTGTATTTTTCAGTGATGATAATCACATTTATAAGCATTGAAAATTCCATGAGAGAGGATTATGCTTTTCTGGTGGGTGTTCCTGTTCCCAGATGTACTGAAGATAAATACCAGACATCTTTGTTTTGCCTCAAGGTTAGGTAGTTTTGGAAGCCACCAATATTCTTTTCCAGCTCTGAGGAGCCTAGTATCTTTATATTTTTTGCCTATTATTCATGATGACTTAATGCTAATTCCACCACAGTAGGTGATGTTGCATTTGTTTTAGATTTGTGATGACAAGATATGCTTGTTTGAGGAAATGTATTTCTTCAGGTAGTTGTAGCTAATTTAAGGCTCATAGGTATATCAATGTTTGAATTGTGTTGCTATGATAGTTTTATCACACACAAGCTAACCAACAATAAGTTATATTTATTTTAAAGTATATTAAATATGCATATGGTATAAGTGGCAATTCACACATAATAATTTAATATTTTCATCCAGAATTTTGCCGCTGGATTTGTAAGTCTGTTACATCATTATCTTTAAAACATTGAGGGAATAATTTTATGTGGACTAAAGTTATTTTAAAAAAAGTATAACTGATCTCTGATGAATGATTGTCCCATACACTTAATTTAGTTTAATTTTAATATTAGCTTAATCTAATTTAAAGATATATCTAGCTGTGATATTAGTATATCTGTGAAACTAGTGATGATATTTTAAAAAGTATTGTTGAATATGGTTACTCCAACTTGGCGTTTGTTAAGTTGAGGAGTATAAAATTAAGCATAGGGTTTTCAATATAAACATAGTTCTGTGTGTTATTCTGATTAGTAGATGACACAATAATGTTATTAATTAGTCCAAATAATTATATAAAATCTTAGTGTGGTATTGACACTGTTTGTATTCCACTATATTTATAAACATTTCTTCTCATTATTAATAAATCAAATTATTATTATTTCAAAAGTTTTGTTTGTTTGTTTTGCTTTTATATGAAAATATATTATTGTCTTGGGTTCCAAGTTCACAAAATCTTAAAATTTTAAAGTTATTGAATCTTCAATTCAGACATTCACAAGGATATTCTAAGTTAATTTGGTATAGTTGATATTGTCTTAAAAATTAAAAAACTATGTTAAAGTAAATGATTATCATATGGAATTACAAATACAGATAATTGCATTATGGCAGATACACAGTTAAATACTTAGTTAAAAGTTTATTTTTTTTAAATTATCAGTATATCTTTCAGATTAAAGATTATGCAATATCAGATTAACAATATTAGTACTTCAGAAGAATATTTTAATTAATATTATTTTAGGAGCTGCACCTTATCATATATTGACTGCACATCATCTATCATCATCTCAAATTTGATATATTTAAAGAATTCTAATTCATTTGCATTTGAGGTCTTTAGTGGATGTCTGTGAGTATGGAAAGGCATTAAAAGTACCCTTGCTCTTTTCTTTGCTCAAGTAATATCTTAGATAATAGGCCATTATTAGTTAAATTTAAATTGATTCATTAAATTATTTGAATTAATTTTTGTTTTGTTTATTTTTTTAAGATTGAACATATTATAATTATTTTATGATCAGCTAAGATGTCACTTATTTATTTATTAATCATAGTAATTCTTTATTAGGCAACTTAACTTAAACTTTAATTTTATACAAGAGTGTTAATTTTAAAATCCCTGAGGTTATTTACTCTTGTTGTTTATTAAATATAATTCTGTAAGATAATATTTTAAAGCAAAGCATCATAGGTCTTATTCAGAGAGTGTATGATTTATTGGTAAGACTAATCTGGTAAGCATTGAGTAGTGATTTAGATAATCTTTGGTATGGTTTAGTATTAGATTATTATTAATATACTATAGTTGGTATAGTTCAGCAGTGTTGGATTTGAGCTTTATTTGATTATACATCTCTGGATCATCATCTCTTTTCTTTAAATTTATTGTAACCCCACTGAGCCAAGTCGTTTAGAGTCTCTAATTTATAGTTCATTTTATATCATTTCAATTTTATTCCATTTCTTTTATGTCATTTCTTTTTATCATCTCATTTCATTTTTCTTTCTCCTTTATTCCATCTTCTTCTTATATCTCTTCTTCATATATTCTTCTATGATCTTATTTCATTTCTCTTTCTCCTTTATCCCATCTTATATCTCTCTTCCATATTTTTCCCATCATCTTATTTCATTTCTCTCTCTTTTATTTTATTTTCTTATTATCTCTCTCTCTATTTTATTAGGTTACAATTGTCCTCTCTCATTTCATTTTCATTATTTATCTTTATCATTATCTCTTCTTTATTCTATTTTCTTCTTATCTCTCTTTCTCACACCCATAACCCTTTTTATACGGTTACAATTGGTGCCCAACTTGGGGCCTCGATTAAGCATATAGGTCTTGATATATGTTGAGTAGACCTGTAGTAGATGTTGATGGATTTTTGTTAAATTTTATTGACTTCATTTGGAGTCAATATTTTTGTTATTGCCCAAATGTGTACGCTTGATTAAGCAGGTTGGCCTCGATTTATGTTGTGAAAACTTGTATTAGATGTTGATAGATTTTTGTAGATGTTGCTGACTTGGTTTGGAGTCATTTTGCTATTAATTCTGATTTTATGCAAATTTTTCAGTTTACTAGATAACATTGAATTAGATAAGATAGTTAATTACTCTAGTTAAAGCTAGTTAGAATCAACATGTCTAAATTACAAGACATGTTTTGAAGATATCAATATATTACCATTGATTAGTGCAGTTTGTGAATTATCATCATACAAATCAATAATTAACTCTGTATTGCATTTACTGATATTATATTATTGAAGTATGTGAATTATCTGTTATATAATGCTTATGGTTTTGTTAATCAACTGTATTAACAAATCATTATTTTGGTATTTGATATTTGTTGAACATTTGTGAAGCAAGAATCATATAAAAGTGAATGAAACATATAATGATGGGAGTCATAAGAATAAAATATTCTTTATTGTAGCATTGTTGCTGTAGTTTTAATTGTCTTGATTGTTAGGAGATGTCAGGAAATGGATACCTTATTATTATTATTATTATTATTATTATTATTATTATTATTATTATTATTATTATTATTATTATTATTATTGAAATTAAAAAAAGAGTATCATTAAAGTCTTAAAGAAGTAAAATAATATGGATAGCCACGTAGAAACCATGGAGATTTTCCATAGTTCAGGGATATCTCAAGATTTTCCCACACCAGACACTCCAACCCTCAATTTAGAGGATGAGTTATTAGGTGAAGGAACAAATACCAGTATTATTACTCCAGGAATTATGAGAACTGAGGATAATATATTATTAAATCTGAAGGCATATTTTGATTTAAAATTTAATCAGCAAAAAGAAGAATTTATGACAATTAGAAAAGAAGATAAAGAGGAATCTCAGAAAGCAAGTAAAAAAATGTTTCAAGGTTTAAAAAAAAGAATTTATGAGAATTAGAGAAGGAGATAAAGGGAATTGTTTTTAAAATTAGATAAGACTAGTGAAGAAGCTAGTGAAAAATTAAATTTAAAACTAAATCAGCAGAAAGAGGAATTGAAGAAAATTAGAGAAGAAGATAGAGATGAATTGTTTTTAAAATTAGATAAGACTAGTGAAGAAGCTAGTGAAAAATTAGCTTTAAAATTGGATCAGCAAAGAGAAGAATTTATGAGAATTAGGAAAGAAGATAGAGAAGAATCTCTGAAATTTAGAATTGAATTTCAAAAGCATTTTGAGAGAATAGATAAAAATTTAATAATTACCGACAAGAGATATCAGGATTTAAAGATAGATTTTGAGGAGACTCTTAATAAAACTGAGCAAAATATTCAATGTCAGTTAGATAGGGTTAAGTCAACTGTCCAATAATCCAAAGAGGAAATAGGATTTATAAAACAGGAGTACCAGGGCCAAAGAGGAAATAGGATTTATGAAACAGGAGTACCAGGGCCAATATAACCTGTTGTTGAATCAAGTTGAAATATTAACCTTAGCACCTAATAATAAGGTTGATAAATATATGGAGCAAGTAAAGGAATTGACTGATAAGATGGAGGAACAAAGAATAAGTCAGGATAAAATAATCCAAGGAATAGGGAATAAGTTCATTCAAATGCAGGAGGAAATAGATAGTTGGAAAAATGATGTTAATGTAAAAGTTAAGTTACCCTTGCAGGATTTTGCCAAAGAAGTAGAAGTAGTTAAAATTCAAATAGAGGAAAGATCTCAAAAGATGGAAAAGGGAGTAGAACAAAAATGTCTGAAATATTAGAAGAAGTCCAAGGTATTATATAGGTCCAGCCAAATCTTAGTGTAAATATCTTCAAAGAAGAGGTTCATAAAGGGTTAAATGAAATGGAGGACTGATATCAGAGATTAAGCAAAGACATAGAAGATGTAAAGGATATTATTGGGGAACATATAAGAAAAACGTTATTGATCAGGAGAGAAATAAAGAAGTTTTTGATTATCAATATGATATATTTGAGATAGAAAGGTTAATGAAAGGTAGAAAAAGTAATGATTTTGAAATAAGGAACGATGATAGTTTTGGGAAAGAAACCTTAGTAGATACTAAACCAAAATTTATTGAGCCAGATAATTATTAACAGAACCTGGAGGTGAATAATGCACAAGGGCAAGGAAAGATAGGCTTTGAGAGGGTGCAACAGGAAAAAGATAAGAATTTTTATAATATAGATTGTCAAAATTCAGTAGCCCTAAAGTTCATGCGGGTGAAAATATTCAAGGGAGAATATTTAGAAAACCCCTATGAATATTTGCAGAGTTTAGAAGGTTTATTTACTCTGTGTAGGTTATCTGAGGAAGAAAAGATTGTGATTGCAAGCAATCATTTGTGTTCAGCATCAAGGGATTGGTGACAATCTATGTTTGATAATCCCCAAACCTTCGATGATTTCAAATACTTAATCTTGGCAAATTTCTGGGGGGAGGACCACAAAGATAATATTAGATATCAGGTTTCCCAGGAAAAATATAATGTGCATAAAGGTAGTTATACACAATTTTTCAGGAACATGGCAGTTAAACTGAAAACTTTAATGGCTTATCCATTGTCAGAGCCTCAAATTGTAAAGATCATCAGACATAACTTGCCACGCCACGTAGAGCAAGTCCTGATTGCTGCTGATTGACACACGATTAATGATGCAGTAGAGATCTTGGATTCACTAGAGGTGAGTGATAAGCTGTTAGAGAATAGAATTAAGGCCAGTAGGGAACCCTATCCTCCTATGAACCAAGTTAATATGTTGTCCATACCGCCATATAGGAATAGAATGATGTATAGAGGTAGGGATATAAGATATAATGGGAGAAATTCACATCTTAATCAGCCAAGATTCAAGAGGTATATAGATGATAGTCAGCCCTCCACTAGTGGAATACAAACTGTTCCAAAGAAGGGGGTATCTCTTAAAAAGAGTAAAGTGGCATTAAACTAAGTAGGACCTTGCAGAATCATTCCTCACTTCAGGGCCCTATTCCTAATCAATGGGGGAACATGATATTTGATGTGATAAGTAATATTGATCTTGATATTGATTACCTGGAACCAATTAGGACAATTGAATCTCCTATTTGTATCAGTGTCCAATTATCAAAATTACTATAGCAGGGGTTGTAATAGATGCACTTGTTGATTCAGGCAGTCAGGCCTCTATTATCTCCCATGACATGTATTTAAAAATTAGTGAAGTTAACCAGGATATTCCTATTTTGCCATTAAGGGTTATCAAAGTCATTTTAGCTAATGGGAAAAGGTCAAAATTATTTAACAAACAGGTATATCTTACCTTAAAAATTGATTCAAACAGCTTTGAACATGTCTTTTTAATTATGCCCGGCTTAATTCATGAAGCTATTATTGGATCTGACTTCATGATTCTTAACAATTGTATAGTCAATTATAATGATAGAACTTTTAAATGCCAGGAGGAAGTTTTTCCCTTCCCTGTTAATTTTATTGGTCAGACAAGTCAATTATTAACTGTACAGGAAACTTCAATTGATGTTAATATCAGAATTAAGTTGGAGGGTTCATGTATTACTGATACACAATATTATGAACCATTATTCCAATTGTTGTTACAGTACAGACATATATTTTCTAAAATATCTGGCATCATGGAAGAATATGTTCACTGTATTAAATTAAAGGATAATGAACCCTTTCAGCAAAAGACTTATACCATTCCATATCAATACCAGGCTGAGGTGGAGCAACAAATTCAAAGGATGATAGAATGGCAAATTATTAGGCCATGTCCATCTCCTTATGTCAATCCCCTCATGATAGTTAAAAAAAAGATGGTTCAGTTAGGGTATGCCTGGATGCACAACAATTAAATTGCCATAATGTTCTAGAGCATGATGTACCATAACCAGTACAGGAACTGTTGATTAAGTTTGAAGGGAGAGCCGTATTTTCCACAATTGACCTTACAGCCAGCTATTGGCAAATCCCATTCCATAATTCTGATCAAAAGTACACTGCATTCTGGTATAGGCCAATCATATGTTTTTCAAAAGATGCCCTTTGGTTTAATAAATAGTGGCACTGGTCTTATCAGATGCCTAAATATGGTCCTCTCAAAAGAACTTCGAGACATATTAGTCATGTATGTTGATGATATAGTCATTGCATCTGAGAACATGGTAGAGCATATGCATCATCTATCTCTTTTCTTACAGGAATGTTCCAGATGTAATATCAAGATTAATTTAGAAAAATGTACATTAGCAGCCCATGAAATCACATTTTTAGGGCATTTAGTTTCTCAGGAGGGAATTAAACCCTATCCAGAAAAAAATATAGCAATTCAGAAATTTCCAGTTCCAAAGACTAGGAAACAATTGAGGTCGTTTTGGGGGCTGTGTAATTATTATCACAGATTTTATAGGAATTTTTCTGCTGATACAGTTCATTTATCAATTTTGTTGAAGAAAAATGAAAGATGGAGGTGGACCCAGGATCATGATTTAGAATTTCAGGCTATAAAGGACAATTTTCTTAAGACAGTAATTTTAGCTTACCCCAACTTTAACAGGGTTTTCTATCTACAGACCGATAGCAGTGGGTTTGGTCTCAGGGTTATTTTGTACCAATTAAGTGATAAGGGAGAGCCCAGGGTTTTGTATTTTCTCAGCAGACATCTTAGGGGGGGGGGCAAAATTAAATTATACTACTACAGAAAAAGAAGCTTTAACTGCAGTATGGGGGTTTCAAAAATTAAGACAATTTTTATTGGGTTCAGAGGTTGTTGTACTTTCAGACCACCGTAGCTTAGAATTCTTAAATAGGAGCTACTTAAATAATGAAAGATTAGAGAGGTGCTGATACACTTAGCTGCCATCCAGTTGTTGTTCATTACCAGAATCCCAGTGCAGAAAATATTGTGGTTTGTGATGTATCCCCTTCATTAGAAAGTGAAATAGTTCAGGATTATCAAAATTTAAAAATATTACAAAAGCAAGAAGCTAGGCTTAAAAGAATTATAGATTTATTGGAGGACCTGGTTAGGTTAGCTAAAAATAATAATTTTACAATCAGAATTAGGGGAGGATATAAAATACATAATGATTTACTTATGAAGAAATTAAGAAAAGGGGATGAGACTTCATGGAGGATTATAATTCCTAGTGTTTTAATTAATAAGCTTATTTACTATGTCCACTGTAGTTATGGCCATTATGAAATACAAAAGATTGAGCCCATCATTAGACAATTCTTTTGGTTCAATAAAATCCATGAAGCTATTACAAATAACTTATGGGAGTGTGACATATGTATCAGAACTAAATTTAGTAATAGATCCTATGTGGGTACTTTACAGCCAATTTTGCCTAATGAGTTATTAGCTATTGATTTCTATGGTCCTCTTCCACCCTTCAATAAGCAAAAATTTATTTTAGTCATGTATTACTTATTTACTAAATTTGTATCAGCATACACAGTGGCAAAAGCAGAAGCCAAAAGTGTAATTAAATGCCTGGAAAATTTTCAGATTCCTTTAGTAGGGAAACCAGTTACAATTCTTTTGGATCATGGGACCGCCTTTATATAAGATATGTGAAAAAGATGGGGTCAGTGGAATAATGTCAAACAAATTATGTGTTCCATCAGAAACCCCCAGTCTAATCCATGTGAACAGATTATGAGGGAATTAAGGAGATTGTTTAGAGTTTATGTTAAGCAGGATCATAGACAATGGGTTCATAAATTACCACAGGTTGTACGTTATATCAATACTACCATTAATGAGTCTTCCAAATTTTCTCCTATCAGACTCCATTATGGAATATCAGAACCTTTGCTTATAAAAACTCCATTGCCTGCTATTGTATAAAATTTTGATTTAGGTAATGATCGAACCATAGCTCATGTTAATATGAGAAATATGGGTGAAAAACACACTCAATGATGTAAGGCGAGTCTTCATCCATTTAAAATTAATGATTATGTCATGATTAGGACACTGCATGTCAGTGATTCCCAAAAAAATTTGTTTAGGAAATTCCTTGAGTTGTATAAAGGGCCTTATCAAATAATAAAACAGGTAGGAGAGAATGCTTTCCTAGTGTCTAAACCTGAAGGAACGAGAGGTATCTACAATGCCAGAAGTTTAATACCTTATCCCAAGAAAATCTAAATTTTTGTAAAACTTAGTATACTTAGTTTATAGTGCAATTTAGAGACCATGCTTGTCAAACTTAGCCATTGATTGTTGATTTATAATAAAAGAGTGTATATGTTTAAATTATAATTGTTGTTATTTTTATATTATTATTTTTTTTTCCAATGGTGGGAAAATTGTACCTAACTGAAGTTTCACTTAGTTCCAAAAAGAGCCAAAGGTTATCTTAGCTTAACCTTTTGGTTTGAAATTGTCTGATTTTTAAAAAAAATAATAATGATAAAAATGAAAATTAAATCAGTTAATGACTAAAATAGGATAATCTTGTATTGATTGTAATCATTATAGTATATTATGGAATTATGTCTAAGTATTTGAAAAAAGATATATGAGTTAGGTTGATAAGAGATGCTAGACAATAATTTGAATTAAAAGAAATATCAGAAATAGTTAGGAAATGATAAATCATATTTAATGTATTTTAAAGTAACTATTATATAATCCATTTTGATGTAATGAGATATAAATAAGTTGGAATGAATAGTAGTAAATTAAAAAAAAAAATCTGTAAGTTTTATTAGAACAATATAACAGTATTTAGTAGATGTAAGGTAGTAGCGTTCCACTTATAAAATTATTTTAAATTAAATATTTGGTAATATTTTTAGTTTTGTAATTTTAAAAGAATAACTTTTAAACAATGGGTGAGCTCATATTTATAGATTACCCGTATATGGAAATGTGTGTGTGTGTTCAAGAAAGATACATAAACATAAGAATAAAATTAAAAAAATGTTTTAATTATAATATTTATAAAATATAAATAAATAAATGGATGGATATAAATTTATGAAAGAAATATTTAAAAGTTAATAAAGAGGGATAGTTCTGAATTTTATATTTATTACTATTATGTTTTAAAAAATATTATTTAAAAAGGTAATACATAACGTTTGTTAAACAATGGATTTTTGACTTTGTGGCTGTAAGTCACATGATTTCGTATCATTAGAAATTGCATTAGTAAATCAACTTTACAGCTGATCTGTCAAAAATAGAAAAAATGTAATAAAAAATAACTTGATTGGTTTACAAGCCAATTGATCAAGGGGGGGGGGTATAAAAGATTATTAGAAAAAAACCGAAATCCAGGACCATTGAGTTCCTGATCTGTTTTTAATTCTACTTGTGGCTGAATCTTAAAAGTTCTTTAACAAAAAGTAAATTTTTAAAACTTTATATTTTTTTAAAAAAAAATAAAAGTATGTTTAAAATAATTATTTAAAAATCGTCTTGCAATGAAGAAGGGCTAAAAGAAAGGTAATTCCGTTTTTCTGACAGTTTTTCATTCCAGATGAGGCATTAAAATTTACTGTAAAATGTTTGCAGAAAAAAATACAGTGTCTCATATTTCATTTATTTTTTATCTATTCATTTTTCTTTATTTAGAAATAAAACTTAAATTATTAAGTATTGTTATGGCTAAAGACTTTATTGCATTAAACTATAGTATACCTCCTATCAAATTAAAAATACACATGAAGAAGAAATTAAAAAAAAAAGACATTCAAATATTTTAAAATATTAATATTGGAAATGCGTTAGCATCTTTATAAATTAAAAGTGACATTAAATTTAATACTGCATTATTAATACATGCTATATACATGTAAATATGCTCTTAAAATAATAATAGTTAAGAAGAAAATATGTATTTTAAAATGCTAATTCTCGTTTATGCCAGTAATATGAAAAGAATTTGTTTGGAAGTAAAACTTTAAATGAATTTTAAAATATTATTAATGAACTTGTCTCTATCAAATGCCTAATGTTTGGTTATAGTTGCCAGTACTTATAATATGTAACTTTATGACTGTTGATCTTAGCACATAAACCAAGGAGCGTCCTTAATTATAAACAAAGTCTACTCTTATGTTTTAAAAATAAATAAAAGAAAATTTGTTTAAAAAAAAAGAAATACATTTTTAAATATTAAGAAACGTTTTTTTTAAAAAAGCTCTATTTTAAAAAAATGCATTTATCTAAAGAAGAACAGTGAAAGTTAACTAATAAATATATATTATAGTTATTCCGCATTTGAACCTAGGATTATAAATATAAAAACATGTACTCAGCTGAAGAATTTATTGTTTTCAATGCCGGCTTATTATACTTATACTTATCCTTATTATACTTATGCTACTCAGTTGAATAATTTATTTTCAAGTGCCAACTTATGTTTATGCTTACGATGTTTTATTATTTTAATATTTAAAATTATCTTTAAAGATAAAAGAAAGTGAACGTGTTTATATAAAGAACTACTGAACATTTTCATTTGGAAATGATTGCCATGTATATAAATGTATTAGTTGAAGCTTCGAATTTAAATAGATATCTGAACCTGGATAAATTGTCTACACATTATGAAATGGAAAAATCATCATGGAGCCGAAATATGAACTTAAGTTAATGTATTATTATTATTATTATTATTATTTTGTTTGTTTTATTGGTTAAAAAAGAATGAAACCATAAAAATATTTATGCTATTAAATTTTTATGTAATGCTTTTTGCATAAATATACAGGTAAACTAGGGTATAATTTTAAAATGAAATAGGTTTATTTAAATGAGCAAATGCTTCTTGCCATTCTTAAGTAGATTTAGTTTATTTATCAAGCATTATACTAGCTAGTTTCTATTTAATAATTTTATTATAGAGATTTAAATATTACAGTCTTATTTTCATATAAATGGGATGTTTTACTCCATTTTATTTTAAATTTACTAAAGAAGTTTATCAGAGAATATCCATTCATTTGTTTTATAAATGTTATATTAAGAATAGTTACAAATATTTTATATTCATCGAGAAGTAGATATTCTTGCATTTAATGTACCATTTCAAAAGTCCACTAGTTACGATATTTTTAACATTTAATATTTTGTTATGTGTGCATTGTGCCTTGCCTAGAATTTTATATGCATTTAAGTATTTTCTACAGTAGTCAGTTGACACATAGTTTTGCTTTGTTGGTTCGAATATTGGATATATGTTTTGTATTTTATAAATTTCTTGGAAATAACTTAGTCAGTTTAAGTGAAGTATATATCTTGCTATTAGTTAGTATTTGGTAGCCTCAAGAATTAGGCTTAGTTCATAATTTTTGAATATGTTTATGGAGTCGAGAGTATCCTCCATCCTTATTGTAATGTAATTCCATGATTTGATAGTGCTTGTCCCCAAAAGAGGGTTATTATATTGTATTTTTCAGTGATGATAATCACATTTATAAGCATTGAAAACCCCATGAGAGAGGATTATGCTTTTCTGGTGGGTGTTCCTGTTCCCAGATGTACTGAAGATAAATACCAGACATCTTTGTTTTACCTCTAGGTTAGGTATTTTTGGAAGCCACCATATTCTTTTCTAGCTCCGAGGAGCCTAGTATCTTTATATTGCCTATCATTCATGATGACTTAATGCTAATTTTACCACAGTAAGTGATGTTGCATTTGTTTTAGATTTGTGATGACAAGATATGCTTGTTTGAGGAAATGTATTTCTTCAGGTAGTTGTAGCTAATTTAAGGCTCACAGGTATATTAATGTTTGAAATGTGTTGCTATGATAGTTTTATCACACACAAGCTAAACAACAATAAGTTATATTTATTTTAAAGTATATTAAATATGCATATGGTATAAGTGGCAATTCACACATAATAATTTAATATTTTCATCCAGAATTTCGCTGCTGGATTTGTAAGTCTGTTACATCATTATCTTTAAAACATTGAGGGAATAACTTTATGTGGACTGAAGTTATTTTAAAAAAAGTATAACTGATCTCTGATGAATGATTGTCCCATACACTTAATTTAGTTTAATTTCAACATTAGCTTAATCTGATTTAAAGATATATCTAGTTGTGATATTAGTATATCTGTGACACTAGTGATGATATTTTTAAAAGTATTGTTGAATATGCTTACTCCAACTTGGCATTTGTTAAGTTGAGGAGTATAAAATTAAGCTTAGGGTTTTCAATATAAACATAGTTCTGTGTGTTATTCTTATTAGTAGATGACACAATAATGTTATTAATTAGTCCAAATAATTATATAAAATCTTAGTGCGGTATTGGCACTGTTTGTATTCCACTATATTTATAAACATTTCTTCTCATTATTAATAAATCAAATGATTATTATTTCAAAAGTTTTGTTTGTTTGTTTTGCTTTTATATGAAAATATATTATTGTCTTGGGTTCCAAGTTCACAAAATCTTAAAATTTTAAAGTTATTGAATCTTCAATTCAGACATTCACAAGGATATTCTAAGTTAATTTGGTATAGTTGATATTGTCTTAAAAATTAAAAAACTATGTTAAAGTAAATGATTATCATATGGAATCACAAATACAGATAATTGCATTATGGCAGATACACAGTTAAATACTTAGTTAAAAGTTTATTTTTTTTAAATTATCAGTATATCTTTCAGATTAAAGATGATGCAATATCAGATTAACAATATTAGTACTTCAGAAGAATATTTTAATTAATATTATTTTAGGAGCTGCACCTTATCATATATTGACTGCACATCATCTATCATCATCTCAAATTTGATATATTTAAAGAATTCTAATTCATTTGCATTTGAGGTCTTTAGTGGTTGTCTGTGAGTATGGAAAGGCATTAAAAGTACCCTTGCTCTTTTCTTTGCTCAAGTAATATCTTAGATAATAGGCCATTATTAGTTAAATTTAAATTGATTCATTAAATTATTTGAATTAATGTTTGTTTTGTTTATAATTTTAAGATTGAACATATTATAATTATTTTATGGTCAGCTAAGATGTCACTTATTTATTTATTAATCATAGTAATTCTTTATTAGGCAACTTAACTTAAACTTTAATTTTATACAAGAGTGTTAATTTTAAAATCCCTGAGGTTATTTACTCTTGTTGTTTATTAAATATAATTCTGTAAGATAATATTTTAAAGCAAAGAATCATAGGTCTTATTCAGAGAGTGTATGATTTATTGATAAGACTAATCTGGTAAGCATTGAGTAGTGATTTAGATAATCTTTGGTATGGTTTAGTATTAGATTATTATTAATATACTATAGTCGGTATAGTTCAGCAGTATTGGATTTGAGCTTTATTTGATTATACATCTCTGGATCATCATCTCTTTTCTTTAAATTTATTGTAACCCCACTGAGCCAAGTCATTTAGAGTCTCTAATTTATAGTTCATTTTATATCATTTCAATTTTATTCCACCATTTTTTTATGTCATTTCTTTTTATCATCTCATTTCATTTTTCTTTCTCCTTTATTCCATCTTCTTCTTATATCTCTTCTTCATATATTCTATCATCTTATTTTATTTCTCTTTCTCCTTTATCCCATCTTTTTCTTATATCTCTCTTCCATATCTTTCCCATTATCTCATTTCATTTCTCTCTCTTTTATTTTATTTTCTTATTATCTCTCTTTCTCTCTATTTTATTAGGTTACAATTGGCCTCTCTCATTTAATTTTCATTATTTATCTTTATCATTATCTCTTCTTTATTCTATTTTCTTCTTATCTCTCTTTCTCACACCCATCTCCCTTTTCATAAGGTTACAATATATATATATATAATATCTCAAACATATAGCCAACCATATTACTATTGAAAAATATTATTTTAGCAATGTTGAGAAAAGACGGGTCCTATTATTAAAAGAGAAAAAAAATTGACATCATCAATGTGTAGAAAAAATGTAAAAAAAAAAATCTATATAAGAAAAAAACAAAAAAACAACAAGAAAGTAATAACAACTTTTAAAGTGCCAAACCATATTAAGTAAAGCAATGTACATCAGATAGTTTGTGAATCATCATCATAAGAAAAGATTTCTAATGGAGGAAAACTAATGCAAGCTATAAAATCATTGTTTTATCTAAAAATGGAATTGTGCAATTAAAGGAGGAATATCAGAATTTTAAATAAATGATATTATAAATATAATACTATCATTATTGTACTATTGAAGGTATCACATGAAGTTACAGAAAAGCTGTTATGATAAATCACAGCAAAGAAAATTTGCAGATAATTTTGTAACGTATCATAAAAGAAAAAAAAAGATTTAGGTACTAGATTAATAAACTATTGTTAATAAAAATATACACGGAAAAGGTGAAATTTTATTAAAATGTTGAGCTTTATTATTGATTAGCATGCTTTCGACATAACATACACATATCATATTTATAGATTTTCTATACATAGAAGTCGCTGTGTCACAACCATATGGTAAATAAGTCTAAGCCAAAGTGAATAATTATTTTGAGTAAGAATATCCCACAAGAATATGAGTAAAATGAAATTGAAATTCATTAATATGAAACTTTAGAGACTACAGAAAAATAAATAGATTTAAATAAACATTAGAAACTGAAGTATTGGATGAATGATCACTTTGGTTGATTATCTTTAGGAAAGAGGTAAAATGATCAAATAATGTAATATCAAAATATGGTTTGAAAATTAATAATATAACAATACTATGGAGTAAAATATTGTAAAATGATGTAAAATTATTTGATTCTTATATACATTATAATATGCATTAAAAGGTAAAGGATTAACTTCATTATCAGTTTCAGTAATAAATAAATTGTAGTTAAATAAACAAAGGGAAGACAAGATAATATTTAATTTCATAAGTTAGTTGAAATACTCTGTGTGTTTTAATGCAATGATAGATTGATAAGCACTGGATTTAAAGATCTATAGATTGTGTTTCTTATAAATTCTGCCCAATAAAGCCATTTATTTGATTATTTATTTATAGTGAAACCAGTTTAAATATGCCATATCAAATTACATGACTTACATGCTATCCAATTAAAAATGTAAACAAACAAAATTTAAATAAATGGAACCAGTGAAATTCATTCATGTAATACATTTTATAATGTATTAAGTAACAATTCTCCCAACTCTGAGAGCTGTACACAATCACATAAAAATTGTAATTATATTTTATAATAGAGCTCAAAGTAATGTGAAGTATTACATGTGATTATATTTATTCAAAATATTTCTTTTGTTTATGTTGAAAATTTATGTATTTTATTTGTTCTTTATTGAAATAGTTAAGATTTTACTTCATTAACGCCATGAATATGGGACTATAAACTGTCCCGAAAGTGCTTGGCGGTAAATTTTAATAATTTCACAGACAATTAATAGCTTCATTATCTGTGTGCAGAGCACATATATATATATTAATTTGTTCATTATTATTCTTTCTGAATTTTAGGTACTATACATTCATTGCATAGTAAAATATCTTCTAAGCTTAATGCTGAAAGTTTAACAAACATTTAGGACATATTAAAAGCTTATACTGACATAAAGTTAAAACTGTTAGAGAGATCCAAATTTATTGATATTAAGACCATTATTATGGTTTTGTTAGAGAAAAAAAAGAATATCACCCAAAAGATACTTAATAACAACAAAATCTGACACTCCACTATTTCTTTACTTTAAAAATAAATAATTTAGTATAGTTAGTTTTTTATTTTTATTATTTTAGTCCATGAATTTGTGAACACATACTCATTAAAACGTATGTAAATGTATCCCATCAAATTAAAAAAAAAAGGGAATATATAAATTGTAAATAAAAAGTACCAATTATGCATAAGATGGCAAGTTTAAGATCTTTTTTGTTTTGTAAAGAAAAATTATGTTGTTACCAAAGTGATAAACTGAAAAATATTGAGATATTTGCCAAGGAACTGTGTGATGTTGGTTATAAAATGGAACAAATAAGCAATACTTTATGTTAATTTAAAAAAAAGTTATAATGATTTAAAGGAAATGAAGATTAATAGTAAACAATGTATATCTATTCCATTTATTTCAAATCCACAAGTGAAATTTTTTAAAAATATGTATAAGAATGTGTTTAATGTTTCAGCAGAAAAGTAATGTCATAGGTCAATTTTTTTGTGATTGTATGCTATCATATATAGGTGAATCTAGGTGCAGTATTGAGAAGAGATTGAAGGAGCATGAATTGTTATATAAGTGTGTAAAAAGTAAAAATAATGGTGATTTAATGTCTCCTTCAGTTTTCTTTGATCATGAAAAAACATGTAAATATAAATTTAAATTTGATTTTGAAAATGTGAAAATTCTTTAAGAAGAGAGAAACCATAATAAAAAAAAATTAAGGAGGCAATTTTTATAAATAGGAATAAAATGCATTTAATAAATAGACAAGCTGCTAACATTAAAATACAAGATTCATGGCATTTGAATTGATGAGTTTGCTTTCACTTTGTTTTTTTTCTTTTGAATTTAATGGCAGTTGAGGCAGGTTTAAGAAATTAACTGAAAATACTTCTGCAGATTTAAGGATTGTTTATAATAGTTTGTAAACTATTATATATATATATATATATGGTCACTAGATGGAGCTTCACCAATAGCCCACTATCAAACTTTGTTTACATAAATGCTGAGAAAGATAGAATTCAATATCTCTTTCAAATTGTCTCCAACCTTTAAACCATGGTTCGAGCTAGTTGGCTCACATAAGTAAAGCCAACTAGCTCGAAACCATGGTTTAAAGGTTGGAGACAATTTGAATGAGATATTGAATTCTATCTCTCTCAGCGTTTATGTAATTAAAGCTTGATAGTGGGCTATTGGTAAAGCTCCATCTAGTGATCATAAAATGCAAGCTATTAGCAAGTTACAAAATTTATAACTTGTTTTGTTTATCATATATATATGTGCGTGTGTGTAAATGAAAGATTATAACCATTCAAAGCTAAACAAATAGATGGTTCATTTTATTTTTTATTAACATATGAATGGTATGATCTAGCTTCTGGGTGGGATGTTGCTACTTTGTTTAAATTTCATATACATTAAACTATGCACGTTTAATATATCTATATATTCATTTTCTTTTAAGAAAACAAAAGTAAATGGAGATTATTTAAGCCATTTAAATTTTGCAGATGATGTACTTGTTTTTGAAAATAATTCTTTAGAACTTCAGGAAATGTTGCAAGAGTTATCAGATGAAAATAAGAAAGTAGCATTAAAGATAAATGTTAAAAAGACTAATGGATTTTTGTCAAAGAAAAAAGAAAATAAAAATTTTATAATAATGAATTAAAAAAAGTTAATAACTACTAATATCTTGGCCAGATTATTACTACAGATAAAAATGTAATGAATGAATTAATCATAGAATTAAACTTACTTGGAATGCTTTTGGTAGAAATATTTTAATATTAAAAGGAAATATGATCATGTGTTCGGAAATAAATGATTTTAATAAATGTGTGTTACCAAATCTTAGTTATGGATCTGAGACTTGGACACTTATGAAAAGAGCAATGCAGAGACTTAAAACTACTCAATGAAGTATGGAGAGATGTATGTTAGGAATAACAAGAGGAGATCAGGAATGAAATACATGGGTGAGAGAACAAACAGGTGTTAGTGATATCATTGTCAGAATTAAGAGACTGAAGTTGGACTGAACATATTATTAGAAGAAATAGTAATAGATGGACAATTAAAATCTTAAACTGGATTCCAAGAATTCTAAAAGATTTAGAAAAAGACCATGTGTGAAATGATTGAATGAAATAAGTAAGCTTGCTGAGTTGATATGGCAAAGAGAAGCTAGAGATAAGAGAAAATGGATTGAACTTGAGAAGACCTTCATCCTGCAGTGGATTGATAATAGTTTAAAATGATGATAATGATGCATGTTGAGTATTTACATTTACACAAATATATTTCATTAATATTATGAGGTAATTAAAAAATAAGACTACACTTTTAGGATTTAAATGTTCAGTCACAATTTTAGAATGTTACTTACCGCAATTAAGGAACACACAATGCAATTTAATATTAGTATTTAGTGTTTTCATGAAAGTTTGTGATGATGGTATTTTAGTTGTACTGTTTTCATCATCTAATATAAGTGTTGAATGTCTAGAAAAATTAAACTTTATTTAAATAATCCAAGTACTGTACATTATGTTTAAATAAAGTTTAATTTTTCTCAAGACATTCAACACTTATATGTATACAGTATTATAGATTCAGTAATTATATATATTTTACATTTATACATTCTATATTCAAAAGACTGAATGCGGCACTAACATTATGTCTTATGAATAAAATATTGTATGTGCTATACAATTATAGCAAAGTCATTACCTGTGTACATATTACAGTAATGTACTTTTGCTTTTGGGTAAAATGAATTTAAAATACCTATTTTCTGATGTTACCAGTGATGCAAAATTGAAGATAGCTGCCAAAAAAATTAAAAAATATTTTTTTTTCCGATCGTTATAGTGAATAATCGATTGTAAATCGAAGTAGTGGGTACAAATTGATGATGATGCTATTGTGAAATATCGCTAAGTAGCCAATCACTAAGCAGGGTAAAGGTGTACTTATATTATTTGTTATTACATATTTTATCTGGAATTTCTACATGCCCTATAGTAATATGGTTCTGTGGTTATTGACTGAATGGCAAATGAATTATAAACGTTTTATTAAACTTTCTCAGAGGATTGAATTTTTAAAATTTTGTCAAAGCAGTAATGTTTATCTTAACTTTTGTGTAAAAATTAATGGCATAATTGGTGGACGTAAAATAGTAATTAATACAGTTAAACAATTGATTATTACTGAAGTAATAAATTCATGTTGCCAAAAATTAAAATCAATGGAAAAATATAAGACTGCTTTAGAAAAATTTATTTGTGATAATGAATTTAAAAATTGTCTGGATGTTAAGGATAATTTTGCTTCTTATAAAGAACTTTTACAATGGAGATTAAATACAGAAATATAATAAAAATATTAATTTTTTGTTAAATAAGCAGTTTCAGCAGAGGAATGACTTTAAGAAAAAGGAATCGAATATAGTGAGTTTAATTGATAAACCTTTGGATTTGCTTGATGTTTCAGTTTTAAAGAAAGAAATAAAGTTTGTTGGAGGTCCAATTAAAAACTATAAAATGGATATTATTGCAGGATAGAAAGTGCTTATGAGGTGCATCATATTCGAGATGAGGTGATTTCTAAAATAACTTTGTTGAATATTTCTAATGATTCGTGGTATAAACAAATTAATTTAATAAGGAGATATTTATCAGATAATAATATTACATGTATTAAAGAAAATAAAGGTGGAAGATTATGTTTGATGTTTAAAAGTTTATATAAAAAAGGTTCATCAGCAAATTGAAAAATTTAAATTTAAATTGATAAATGCTTATTCTATTGATACAGTGAGATTGAAATTTATTAATACTATATATAAGCCATATTTAAAAAAGTGTTTGATAGAAAGTTGTATCTATCAGTTTATTCATCAGCTGCAACTATGCCCAGGATTTTTGGAAATTTAAAAGAACATAAAGAAAAATTACCTATTAGACTGATGTTGGATTTTTGAAGATGTATGTATTATCATGTAGCAGTTTTTGTTGGAAAGTTTTTGCAAGATGAATTGGGTTTTGGTGATTATACAATTGGATCTTCATTAGATTTAGTTAAAAAGATTGATAATATTGTTTTGGATAATGATGATGAATTATTTACATTGGATATTGGAGATGTATATAGTTCAATAAAAAAGGAGTCTATTAATATTATTGATCAAGTTTTACATGAAAAAGGAGTGTACAAGTTTTATCGTATGTTTGTAAAGAATTTATTATTTATTGATCAGAATTTGATAGCTACATTTGAAGATCAGTTGTATATAATGGATGAAGGTTGGCCTATGGGTTTGCCTGTTTCAGCAATTATATATAGTTATGTGTTGTCATATTATGAAGGGTTGATTTTAAAAGAATATTTTTTGATCGGTGTTAAAAGTTATTTTAGATGTGATGTGCTTATAGTAGGATCAAATATGATAGTACAAAAACTGTTTATTAAATTAAATGATATTGATGGGTTAACATAGACTATTACTTCTGAAGATAGTGAAAAGAGTATAAAATATCTTATCTGATTTTATGGAGAGAAGGGAATATAATTAATAATAAAATGGTGTTGAAACCATTATCAATTAGAGGAGATGTACATCCAAATTCAAATGTTCCAATTACCTATAAATTGCATGGTTTTAGGTCATTTCTTTTTAGAAATGATGTTCAGTGTAAATTTCAGAGTGATAAAATGGTTAATATTGAAAAATATATTAATGATTTATTGAGGTGTTGGATATAGTAGAAAAAATATTTTATGTGCACTATATAGGTTTAGAAATAGATGGAGAAGAGATAATATGGAAAAGAAAAGATGGATAGCATTGCCTTATGTAAAGGATATTGTTTGTAATAAGATTACATCATTGGTATCTGCTGATTTTAATGTTGCATTTAAAGTGGGTACAAATACTGGAAGATTAGTTATTAATGGTAAAGATTGTGTTGATAAAATCAACAAATGTAATATTATATATAAAATGGTATATCATTGTGGATATAGTCCATCAGGGAGACTAAATGTGCATTGAAAAAGAGGATTAGGGAGCATGAATTATTATATAAGTTGCATTATTTTGCAGACAGGTATAAATCTGTTTTTGCAGAATATGCAGTAATTTGTAATGGAGAATTCTGCTTTGATATAGTTTTTATTTTGCATATGGAAAATGATTTGAAGAAAAGAAAAATTAAGGAGTCGTATTTTATAAATAGTACAGATAATATATTGAATAAACAGTGTAATTGTGTTAGGATTTATAATTTATAGAAAGCAGGTAAATTATGTGGGAGCATTACTGGTGTGAGAGTTTAATAAGATTTAAATATTAATGTATTGCTACTCAAGATGGCAGAATATGCCATAAGTTGGCTGTAGCATAGGATATTAATCTTCAATTTTATATAGGCATTTTTAAATTTTTGTAGTTTTATTCTAGTGAATTATATATATATATATATATATATATATATATATAATTCACTATATATATATATATATATATATATTCATTAAATCATATATTTTTTCTTTAAGGAGACATTCATTCCTGCTTTGGCAAAATGATTTGCCACATATTCCTAATATAATCTCATTAAAGGCAGATTTATCTCATATTTTCAAACTCAGAGGATCTTTGCTGTTTATTATTCATAATATTATCATTGTAGACAATCATTCCTGATTCATATGACCCTCTTATCCAATGAAATCCTTGGGTAGGGCTTCACCAAGATGGGCATGCCCCATATCATCATTATTATCAGATATTGTCTTTTATTGTCCATAATCTAGCAACATTCTCTGTTATTTTATGTATTTTAAAACCTGATATTCCAAGCATGCAATCTAACATAATTCTAAATATATGGTGGTCATCTATTCATGATTGTAAATTTTAATATCGTTAAGTATATACTTCTCCATTATTCATGCTTTCTTGTTAATTAATTTTTAAACCACTGTAGAATGTTCACTCCTGAGATTATTAAGACATATAAGGCCTATAGTCCTTCTTTCATATAAATTAATGATAATTAAACTATTGAGTCATTAATTAAATTTATAGTCTGCAACAAACTCAATTAATATCATCTGTAAATCTAGCTATATAAACTTTTAATTTGTTTTAATTCACTTTTGCTTTTATTGTTACTAATAAATTTTTTTACACCCATTACCTCTAGAATTTTGTATCTTGTTTACCACACTAAATTAGTTTTGTATAGTTTTAAGAGTCTTTTGTGTCTCCCTGACCTCAGCAGGATATAGAAAAAATAACATGTATGTTAACATAAGATGCATTGGTCAAGTGGGAAATATCCTGGATACATAGTTAATGAGGTGCAATTTTGTCCTGTTCATGGTAATGTTTATAGCATTGCTACAGAGATGTGAGTTAATGGGCATTGCTTGATTTCTAAGATTAGTTTTGCTGACTATACAAATCTGACCACTACAATATATATATATATATATATAATTATAAAATCATTCAACACTTAGCTAATCTCAATATCGATTAACAATCTCAATCTATTATCAATGCATGATTTTTCCAATCACATTGCGCTTAAACTTTATAGAGTTTCCAGGAATATAATCTCATGAATTATCAGAAGACATCTGATGAGAGAAAGTTTAATCTTGAAATATTCATGCTATTATTTTGAAATAGCGTTCTTGACTAAAGAATATATTCACCATGTTAAGAAATTCAGTACTTATTATATAAATGATGCATATATAAATGCAGTGAGTAAAGTCATTTACACTTTTGTTTATGTTAGAGAACCGAAAATTCTAAAAAGTATTAATATATTATATTAAGTGTTTACTTTAGTACTTTAAGCAAATATTTTAGTTACAAAAGCATTTATATAATCCAATATACATGGCAGTTACTTTTAATAAGGCTGTTAGAATAATTAAAGAATTATAGTTTATATTTTATTTTATCTTTAACACACTCAAATATGATTTAATATATTCTAAACTAATAAACATATACACATATAAACATATACACACAACGAGCCATTACGTGCAAGTTGAATCTTTTTGATCTAATTGAATATATATCTATGCATAAATGATAAATAAGATTAAGTTATCGATTCTATGAAGAAGAATTAAATATTTTAAATTGCAAAAGCGCTATATAATGTTTTTTAAAAAAATTAGGCTATCAAGATAAAAATTCATTTAAATAACAAATAAAATGCGCTAGTAATTTTGATAAGGCATCTTTAAAAAGTGGAGGGGATGGCTTATTGTTAAAAAAAAAAAAACACCGTTAAATTCTGCTGCTTCCTTTCGTAAATCATTTAAAATTTTGATTTTATACTTCATGCATTATTTATTAATATGATTATTTTAATTTATAGTAATTAAATATAATTTAAGCACTTTTAGATAATTTTTATAATTCTAGCGAACATGTATATTGTATGAATATACTTGGAAATCTAAATAATGAGATTTTTATTCCTACTTAACATTTTGGTTTTTAAACTAGTAATAACGGACATATCAAAATCTCTATATTATATAATCGATTTATGCGTGCGTGGGTAAGAAATCAAAAAAATAATCTATTGCCCTTATATTTTAGAAATACATATATTAATTTTCACTTGAATAAAATCATATTCTAAAAATGAATATTTTGTATAGATTATAGAATTAAATTACACCTAGAAGAATAAACTTCTTGTAATAGCAAATAATGTACATATAGAACAGTATTTGTTTACTTTAGTTTTAACATGACTAATGTTAAAATTTTGCCCATTAGAATTCATGAATGATTGTTGCATTTATTTTTAAACAATTTATTAATCATTTCTCTGTCATTTTCTCTGACAGATAGCAGAATTTCATATTAAATTTTTTCAATCATTACAATAACTGATAAATAACTAGAAGCACTTAATAAAAACTTTACTACTCAGTGTCATGACGTTACATGATGAAGCTGGTCAGCAAGATGATGGAGGGGATCTGTGCAAGAGGAATATAGTGGTAGAAGCATGCACTACAATATGATTGCTCACAAGAGAACAATTCCAGGTTTTTTTTTGGTATCCCCTCATATATATTCATAACTCAATCAAATAAAATGAATTGTAGTTTGTCTAATCCAGAATTTTTACCAATAAAGAAGACAATATTTTTTGGATATAAATTAATTTTCACAATGTATATATATATATAGTATATAAATTAATATTCAAAATTAAACTATACTTTATATGACTAAAAACAAACATTTTGGAAATATGTTATTGTATTTATTTAAAAAAATAATATAAATATTTATTTACATATGTTTTCAAAAAAAATTTGAATAAATTCCGCCAAAAATAGAAAGTAACTTAAGCATTTTATTATGGATAAAAATCTATTTGTTACTTATATAACCAGCATTCAATGTTTTTTGAAAGTTTATTTTTATAACAAAAAAATATACAAGTTACAGCCAAGAAGCAGACTTTAAAGATAGTTAAAAGCTTCTTTAGTGAATAATTTTTTCAAATTGATTTTTTCTTAATTTGTTTTGTTTGATATAGCTCTATTGTAAAATATTTAGAAAGCATAACAATACTTTTAAAAATGGAAATAAAATAATTATATAATGAATTATTAAGACTGTGCAAAAACCATAACTTCAAAATAGCCATCTTAAATTATTTATTTATTTGCAAATAAATAAATCAATCTACTATTTATTTGTAAATGAATAAATAAATTTATTATTTGTTCTTTTATAATTTTTAAAATTATCAAATGAATTATAATATAATGTTTAACTTCTGCTAGTTACAGTAAGTTATGCTATTAAATAGTTTGTCTCTAGGTAATATATTATTCTTGATAAGTAATACTATTTGTTTTTACTAGTCTACCATAGCTTGCTACACTTTTTTAAAATTGTTTTTTTTTTTTTTGCAATTTTAAAAATAATAATATTTTTTAAAATGCTTAAAACAGTTTACAAACAAACCACATTAGAAAAATGCATAGTGACTGAAGTCCAATGCCAATATGGTGCAGATTTTTCTTATGCAAACATCAATATTTACCTAGAATTCACTAGGAAGTTAAGAATTTTATCTATACATTCTGAAATGTTTGTGTGATGCTGTAAAATACTAATGTCCTGATTTGTGGCAAAGTGGGGATCACAAGCTTCATCATGACAATGCAACAGCACACAAAGCCTTGAGTGTGAAACCATTTTTAATCAAAAACCACCTGATTCAGTTTATCCATCTGCCATATTCTCTTGATTTCATTCTGTGGGACATCTTTTCATTCATTCAAAAAAAAAAATGCCTCAAAAGAAAAAGTTTTGCAGACTTGAAAATGGTGAAGATAAAAATGATGGAGGCATTAAAAGGCATTATTTTGCTGCTTTCAAAGTGGAAAACATATTTAATTGGATGCAATGCATCAAATAAATAATAATTTGAAAGAGATTCAATTTATAACACCTAAAACCAAATTCACAATTTATTATTACAAAAAGCTGATTTTTTTGGTGTATCTCCTTATATAAACAATAATATTTTAGTGCTACATCAAATGTATTATAGAGAAAACTTTTTAGCAATGCACTAAATATCTATAAAAAGTTAAATTGTTTGACAAAAAATAGAACTCAATACAAAATATTCTAATAATCATAAAAGTAAATATTATATTAATTTATAATAATACACAAAGAGTTTATAATTCTTAATTTTTTATACATGAATTGTAATCAAAAGTATAAGTCTACATTTTCTATTATCTAAAATTTTAATAGTGGTCACATATTAGTATTAGCAATAATAATAATAAAAATGCAACAACTAGTTGTTAGATTATTGTTGGCAATAAAAAATATTATTTTATAAAATGTAGGAGTCATTTTATTAACCTAAAATAAAGTTAGATGACTCATTTAAAAAAAAAAAGATAAAAAATTATTTTAAATTTCACAAATATTAGTTGCAATCTATACATTTATCTGCATATCTATCTATTATATCTATCCTTCTGTCTGCTTATCTATCTATCTATCTATCTATCTATCTATCTATCTATCTATCTATCTATCTATCTATCTATCTATCTATCTATCTATCTATCTATCTATCTATCTATCTATCTATCTATCTATCTATCTATCTATCTATCTATCTATCTATCTATCTATCTATCTATCTATCTATCTATCTATCTATCTATCTATCTATCTATCTATCTATCTATCTATCTATCTATCTATCTATCTATCTATCTATCTATCTATCTATCTATCTATCTATCTATCTATCTATCTATCTATCTATCTATCTATCTATCTATCAATCCATCTGTCCATTCATCCATCCATCTATCTAATCTCTATCTGTTTGCTTTTATATTTATCTATAAGATCATCTCTGTCTATTGGATAAATAGATTAATGACTTTTATAATCAGGCAAAAAATAATTTTCTTTAACATTAAGGTGATTAAAAAGGAAACAAAGTATTAATATTTTATTAATGATAACTATGTTATCATTTTCTTTAAAATTTTAAAATGGATTAAAAGTATTAAATAAATATTGAAAACAGTTGGAGTAACGTTATTTTATTTTCAATTTAATATTTAACTTTCTTCATAAGTAACAAATATCAGAAAATTTTATAAAATATTACAGGCTAGATAAAATCTTGTGGGCTGGATTAAACCTGCATGCCATAGTTTGAAATTCTTGTACACGAATAATATAATTTTTAATATAAATTTTCTGTCTCATATAAATGCCAAAATGTTTTGAAATCATGAAAACTTAATATTTTTAAAAATTAAATTAATTTTTTACAATATATTTTTATTATAGTAGTAAATTAAAGGAATATAATATACGAATACTTTATAAGCATTTTCACCTGTTAGTTTTATACAAAGTAATATTTTTATTTCCATAGTGATTTTTTTCCGCTTAGAAATATTTTTGTTTGTAATCAAATAAACATAAATGGACAATAAATTTATTGTTTTTAAATTGGCAAATAAACTTAAAAAAATTGTAAAGTCCCATTTGAATTACAGTATTAAATCTGTTTAACATAAAAATGCAAAATATTTTCATAACCAAGTTAAAAAAATTTTTTTTCATGAAATCAAATTTTAAAATAATATTTACTTCAGTAATAAATTAAACTAATTAATATAGTGTAAGAATATGAACTTTTGCAGCATTTTGACCTATCACCATTACCTTATATGCATTGGTAGAGTGACAAATGCTAGAGTTTAAAGTTGCCAGATAATGCTTAGTTCAGTCACTTCCTCACTCAACCTGATGACTTTTATATGATTTCATCTCTGCTACTGTGTCAATTTTTTTAAACTTTAAAAATGCAAAATTTCTTAGCTATCAAATAAATATAAGCAGTAACTTTAAGTATATTTTTTTATTAAATTATTTATATTTATATATTTGGAAATTTGTATTTATATGTTGGACTATTTCCAGGTTCGAATGACCTGGTAGTACCCTTGTACAGCAGCTACAATATGACTCCAATGCACCCCGACCGTTATAATATATATATATATATATAATAAAAATTAAATATATTCCAAACAACGGTAAACAATTTATAATACAATATAAATAAAAACTCATAAAGAAATATTTTCAATTATATTCATAATCATTTTCAACTGAACTTTAAAAATGGAATCATCTATTACTAACCGCAAACACATGTCGATTTAAATATCCCACAATTCATTCATCCTATCATTTGCTGACTGTCTGTTTATTATCATATTTTTATACCTACTAATAAAAACTGCCTCTTTAATTTTTCTTTTTTCATTATCTGTCTCTTGACCTAAAATTTTTATTTTATTTATATCAAAATTAAACTTAAAATTACAATTTCTATCATGATCATAAAAAACAGATTCAGTATATAACTTGACTTCATTATTATTATCATTACATATCTGTACATTTTTCAAAACTCTTTTATATAACAATTTATGTTCTTTAAGTCTTTTCTCCATATTACATCTAGATTCCCCTACATATGATAAGTTACACCCACAAAAAATTCTATAAATTATATTACTCATGTTATTTTTTTCCAACTTATCTTTTGAATTATTAACCATTCTATTTAAATTACCTGATCCATAAAATGAAACACTATATATACCATTATAAACTTTTTTCATAAATTTTACTTGATTATTATTATAAAAAGGCAAAGAAATCCACTTCTTACTCTCAATTTCTTCATCACCAGTATTTCTATTAATTTTCTTACTAAATTGACAAACCACTTGATAAATTTCTTTTATATTATAACCTACACTTAATAATTTACTTACATAATTTTCAATATTTTTCTTTTTATCATATTTACACAAAATATTATTTCTATACAAAAAAGACCTAAAACCAGCCATTTTATAATTATGTGGCACTTTAGATAAATATGGAATATTACACAAAATATTATTTCTATACAAAAAAGACCTAAAACCAGCCATTTTATAATTATGTGGCACTTTAGATAAATATCTAAAGTGCCACATAATTATAAAATGGCTGGTTTTATGTCTTTTTTGTATAGAAATAATATTTTGTGTAAATATGCATGTGATAAAAAATATTGAAAATTATGTAAGTGAATTATTAAGTGTAGGTTATAATATAAAAGAAATTTATCAAGTGGTTTGTCAATTTAGTAAGAAAATTAATAGAAATACTGGTGATGAAGAAATTGAGAGTAAGAAGTGGATTTCTTTGCCTTTTTATAATAATAATCAAGTAAAATTTATGAAAAAAGTTTATAATGGTATATATAATGTTTCTTTTTATGGATCAGGTAATTTAAATAGAATGGTTAATAATTCAAAAGATAAATTGGAAAAAAATAACGTGAGTAATATAATTTATAGAATTTTTTGTGGGTGTAACTTATCATATGTAGGGGAAACTAGATGTAATATGGAGAAAAGAATTAAAGAACATAAATTGTTATATAAAAGAGTTTTGAAAAATGTACAGATATGTAATGATAATAATAATGAAGTCAAGTTATATACTGAATCTGTTTTTTATGATCATGATAGAAATTGTAATTTTAAGTTTAATTTTGATATAAATAAAATAAAAATTTTAGGCCAAGAGAGAGATAATGAAAAAAGAAAAATTAAAGAGGCAGTTTTTATTAGTAGGTATAAAAATACGATTATAAACAGACAGCCAGCAAATGTTAGGATTAATGAATTGTGGGATATTTAAATCGACACATGTTTTCGGATAGTAATAGATGATTCCATTTTGAAAGTTGAGTTGAAAATGATTATGAATATAATCGAAAATATTTCTTTATGAGTTTTTATTGAGTTTTTATTTATATTGTATTATAAATTGTTTACCGTTGTTTGGAATATATTTAATTTTCATTATTGTATTATTGATATTAGTGGACATTTATTTTGTTTTATTATATATATATATAAGACTTATATAAACAAAAATACCCCCTCCCCTAATAAAGTTTAAAAGCTTTACTACAAATTTTTTTTTGCATATAAAGTTATATATATATACACACATTAATTTCAGTTGAACTTTATATCTAGATGGTAATGACGTTTTTCTTTACCTCAGTTTGATATTATGTCTGGGTAGCAAGGATTTATTTAATCCTAATAAAAAGATAAAGAGGCACACTGATAAAGAGAATTCTATATACTTTCACACACATAAATTTGAAAAATTGGTGTTATAAATTAAAAGTTTAGAAAACTTATATTTATTCAGTCACTGACATGATTAATATTTTTTAAGATTGCTAAGGTATTAATCTGTAGATTTTGTTTGACTTTTATTTTGCATAAAAGTCAAGTTACAAAGTGCTCCAATCAACTATTTTTGATCAAATTCACAATCTTTAAAATAAATCTATAATTATGGCCTTTCTTTTCATATATACAACTTTACTTCCCTAGCAAAGATAATTAGAACTTTAAAATGCATAGTAAATCAAAGACCTCACATAAAAAATAAAACTTATAATGAGTTCCTATGAGAAAGAATAATTTGTTTTTTTTTTTTATAGTCAAAATATATAAAAATTCAACTGAAAAATTAAAGTTAAAATGGAAAAAGTGTTAATTAATAAATAAACATTTTACTAAGCATATTATTTTTAAAAAATACTAATCAGTGGCTACATATATGTGTAAAAACATTTTAGTAACTATAAAGTTTTTTTAAAAAAAAACAAACAAATTTTTCTTTGACAATCCACCATTTTGTATTTTTAATAGTGAGAGTATTTTTTTTAATTTATGATTCATTAAATTAAAATAACGCATGGATAAAAAAACTAACTATAAAGTATATTTTAAAATTTATTTCTGATATATTTTCTGTTATCAAAGTTTTTTATTTTTGTAATTAACAGCATCACTGACATTATTATTTTTTTTATAAAAAGACTACATGAATTATATTTATTTTATATAAATGCATTTAAATGAAATAAAAACTTTATAAAGAAATATAATATACAGTTGATTGTTTAAATTTTAGTAATCTATGTGATTAATTTTTTTTAAAGAATTGTTATTATCTTGAATATCAGAAACAATTTACAAGACTATTAACTTAAATTTGGGCAAATAAATAATATTTTAAACTTATGTTTAAAAACTTTTGATCATATAAAGTTGCTTATTAGTACAGATGCACAGAATCATTTTTTTCTTAAAATAATTTACAATATATATATATATATATATGTCATATTATTATTACTATTTGCGGGATATTCCATGTAGTTAAAAAAAGCTAAATGCTGACGTTTCAGTACAATATCAAGAACCTTCCTCAGAGCATTCTCTTTCTCAAATTATAATAAGAATGTACATGAGATTTAAAATCATTTTTATTGTTTTTTTTCTCCTCATATATTGGTTGAGAAGTTTTAAAATTTATTTTCTCTTCCAATAGCTTCTTCCAAATGTTGTTAATCTTCTTTAATTCACATCTTTCATTAAAGAAGATTAACATTTGGAAGAAGCTATTGGAAGAGAAAATAAATTTTAAAACTTCTCAACCAATATATGAGGAGAAAGAAAACAATAAAAATGATTTTAAATCTCACATGCATTCTTATTATAATTTGATAAAGAGAATGCTCTGAGGAAGGTACTTGATATTGTACTGAAACATCAGCATTTAGCTTTTTTTAACTACATGGAATATCCTGCAAATAGTAATAATAATATGACATCTTTTATCCGTGAAAATATTAGAATTAATATATATATATATATATATATATATATTAATTCTAATATTTTCATGTGTGCTTATTTATATATATATATATATATATATATATATATACTTAAGCAAAATAGCACACAGGAAGAATTTTTGATTCATAATATTGGTTAAGTGAATATATTTTACTTAATGTACACACTTTACATTTTAATATTGATATATTTTGTTAAACCACTAAATATTACATGATCACCATTTCTTATGTATTAAATCCTAAAATCTAAGTGTGCTGCTCTCAAATACAAGGCTCCACACTGACAAAAGCCACAAGCCAGAAACTAGTCTGGGGATATTGGATGAGTAGGCACTAGATAGGGATTTTATGCACAAGCCTTCTGGCATCCACTGAGTGGCACTACTGTATGAAGAGTTTTGCCTATTTTATTATATTTGTTGTTATATGTGATGAAAGTATGTTTTTAAGTACTGTAATGAAGGAAACTGACAATTTTTTTTTGCTTTTATAATCATTAATGATGAAATTTTTTTTTACTTTGGATATATCAGAAGTGAAAGCACGGACTTTTTTGAAAATACATTGGATTGGATAAAAATTAGGTAAAATATATTAATCATATTTTAATTCTATAATCAGTACACTTTTGTAAGCTGAATAACAAATAAATTCTATATCAACTCTGCCATTTTATTTTCTGAAAACTTGACTTTAGTGTGGCCATTTTTCAACATGGTGGTTGTTTAAAAAATGTTTTAAAAATTTTAACGATCATAATAGTGAATAATGGATTGTAAATGAAAATACTGATCACAAATTGATGATGCTTACTATGACAAATATTCACATAAAAGTTCATTACTAACCAAGATAAAAATGTGTATTAAAATTTGTAAATAACAAAGTAAATTTATATATGTTTTTCTGAAAATTTGTGATGATGGTTGTTCTAGTTGTATTTTGTATATTGGACTATTTAGATGATGGAAATAGTCCAATATAAAAATACAACTAAATTTATATATGCTTCTTTCTAAAGACAGATTAATATATCTACACAAAATTGTTATAACCAAATAACAGCTAATCACATATGGGGGCATTTTACTACTGAGTATGGCTTTTTTAGCTCATCAATATTTAAAAGTACATTACAAATACAATGATTTTTAAAATGTATGCATGTTTGTATGAAAATTTGTGATGGTAACATTTTTATTGTAATTATGTATTGGACTATTTTCATCAATCATTTAATAGAATTATTAAATGCTTTTAGACAAATGCAAATTTTACTAACACTTTTTCAAATATGTTCAACTATTAAAAATACCAACAAATTCTTATATACCACAACATATCAAGTAATATTATTCTATTCTTTCATGTATTATTGATTCAGTCAGTGATATTTTATTATTGTATGTATTCAATAGTTTTATATTCCTGAAAACTGAATTTAAAATTATACTCTAATCAATTAGATTGTTATGCAAAAAACAATAGTGAAAAAAAATGTCTATGCTTATTTATGATGGTATTCCTAAAGTTTTTATTTTTATTTAAAGGTAAGGTTAGTGAAGGTTTTTCAAAATATTATGAATTTTTATATTTAATTTTATTTGTAGTCTTATGTCATTGCTATGTTAGCAGCTTTTGTATTTATTTATTTTTATAATTTTTTCTGTCTTGTGTTTCCCAACAAAACATAGTTAAGAACATAAAAACATTGTCATAGAGGAAAAAGAAAAAATGAAAAAATTCAAAAAGCTGCCACATGATAATAGTAAAGGAACTTATGAATCAACTTTAAAATGTTTGGAAATCACTTATTAACTTAGTTCTTAAGAAAATGGAGAACCAGAAATAGAAAAGTATAAGAAATTTCTACTGACTGTTGATTATGGCAGAAGAGTCAGATAAAGTATCACTTTAAATTCAGTATTACGAATCTTAAAGTTAGGCTAATAACACCTGAAGAACAGAGAAGAATAACACTAGTTGATAACTTACCTCTTATAATAGTCTGCAAATTATTTCTTACAGTTTAATGTTTTCAGAAATATATAAATAAAATTTAAATGTTCAAAAAAACAGTTAATTCAATTATATGATATATATATGTTATTTTGTACCATGTTATAATTAAAAAAATAAAATGTTTTTTTTTATAAAATTAATTAAATTGTTGAAATTAATTTATTAAATTTTATTATAAATAGAAGAAAAAAAATAAATATATATTGGATTTAAATGTTCATTTTAATCTCAATTAAATTTTATTTTTAATATTTAAATTCAATTTTTTTAAAAATTGTTAACTCTATTAATAAAATATAATGTGTTATAGTTTATTTTAAGTTATATTGTTTTTTTTTTTTTTGTAATTTGTTTTATTTCATATCAATTCATTTTATTGTAAATTTTAACCATTTAGTGAGGTCAAAAAAAAAAAAGACAAACAAAAAAAACAAAACAAATCTATACACTTACCTATTAACGGCAATGTTTCCGATGTGGGTGGCATACTTTCACCCACTACCATTAAAAATACAGTCATAGATAATAAAGTTGTAATCCCTAGAGTTACTTTTTCTCCAGAGTCTGAGGGCATATAAAAACCTAACAAAGCAAGTCCCGTGATTAGCACGCAAGGCAGGATCAAGTTAAAAACGTAGAACATGGGTCTTCTCCTCAACTGGATCGTATACGTGATGTCTGGATATGGTTCTACACAGCACGAATAATAAACAACATTACGGTCCACTAGAAGATTGATTACATCCCATTCCCCATTTGGCACGTAGTTCGATAGATCTCCTTGTTCTGAATTGATTAGAAGATTTACCTGGAACCCGTCATATGTCCAAGAAGCAAACTTCATGGTACAGTTCTGTTCATCAAAAGGGAAGTAACGGACGTTGATCTGGCAAGAGCTTTTAAAAATGGCGGCCGAAAGCCAAGTAATATTGCCGTCGCTACTGATTATAGCGTTAGTACTAATAATGGCCGAGTTGTACTGCGAGTCGGCACTGAAATAAAAACAAACAAGATCATTTTGTTGTCTCAAACACAAATTATATTTGCTCAATGAATAATAAAATAGCATAATGTTTTTGTCTTTTAATAATATTTAAAAAAATATAATGTTTTTAGTACTTACAGAAATAAGCGGTTACTGAAATAAGCGGTTTAATATAAAGTTCACTTTTATAATTAATCTAATACAAATAAAAATAATCAAGAAAAATATAGATTTATATGTACTATGATGATGTAAAGTTTAAAATTATAAACTTTTCTAAATAATAATACAGATAAGCATTACACACAAAACACGCAAAAAGCATAATATGGACTGCAATAAAAGTACATAACTTAATGATTGTTATTATGTTCAGTTCCTTCTGCACTTTCTTATAATTAATAATCTGGACAGTAAATTGAAAAAGCTTCGCAACAATTAAAGAATTAGAATTTTGCTTTTTAAATCAAATAGTTGCAATTGAAAAAGAGATGTTTGGCAAAATAATGAATATGAATATATAAATATGTATATCACAATAATCTCAAGTCATCGACCGGGGGTTGCAATTGATTCAATGGTACCTTTTATTTAGTTGTCTAGAAGTGAAGATCTAATTTTAACAAAGAAAAAGGCATAAATAAAAAAAACTATCTAATGTTAAAAAATGCATAGCCAGAATTAAAAAAGTTAAAAAATGTTAAGACATAATTGTTTTAAAAGTAAATATGGGCTTTACTATAAAAACACAAATATATAAAACTCCCGATAGAATAGAAAGATTATTTATAGACATAAAATAGAAGAACAATATTATAAGAAATGTTGGTGGATCAGAAAGAAATGCAAAATTAATTATTCAAGTTAAAAAATATATACCAAATTTATAATTATTCTATGTTAAACTATTTCATCCACTAATTGAATTATTGAATGTTTTTTAAAAAATTCAAACTTTGTTTATACTTTTCCAAATACATTTAACTGTTAATACTAAAACAAAAGCATGTATTTTTTTTCTTCTTCAAGTGTTGCTGGTCTGACTAATGATAATCTAAAACAGGATATTAAACTATAAAACAGTAACTATGATCTATAAACTAATAACATTTAGGTTCATGAATATTAGAGTTATAGGAATGCTATAATGAACTAGGCTATTTTGACAAAATTAATAATAAGAAATTATATAAATATTTATGAGAGTTCAAATGATGACTTTATTATTTTTCTTTTAAGTAAAAAATTAATAAGATGTTTCCAAATGTTAATGATAATCACAATAGGCTGATTTATGATATTATTTGCTTTTGTCATATAAGCAATGTTTTATTTAATTGTCTTCTTTTTACCTTGTTCTCTGCCACATATTTTTGATTTTCCTAATCAAACATATTTGCATTAGTATATGCATGGTCTACTGCTTTAAATATAAATATATTCTCCCTCCTTATCATTATTTCATACTTTTAAAATCATTTTTAGTAAAATAAATAATTTCATTGATATATTTTCTGTCATATTCACATGGAACTTTAAAGATATAATTTTTGTATTTCAGCTTTCTATCTTTAGATTTTGTAGGGGATAGAATTCCTTGTTTATACCCTGATTTTAGAAAACTGTTTTCAAGATATATTTATTGCTACACTACAATATATTTGGCATAATTTTTTAATGATTTCTTTTTGTTGATGTTGATTATTTAAGGCTTTCTTAATGATAGCTGATAAGATTTTATCATAAGTTGAATTTTCTTTTTCAAATATCTGACTTCAGAATGCATCTTCTTTTTTGCTTTTTATATAGTGGTGATCATCTTTAATTTTTTTCTTGACTGATTAATCTTTTTTTAATTATAATAAGTTTCTAATTCATTTATAAATATTGAGGACATTAACCCATTAATTGCACATTCTGAAAATTTTTAATACTTGATTTATTTAATATTATACAATCCAATGATTGATTAAAATTATTCTAACAATTAATTACCTTTTAAAAAGAAATCTACCAATTTAACTTTAGATAAACATGTTTTATTCCATCGAAGGGATATTAATGCATGTTTATTAAAAATCAAAATATATAAATTACAATTATTTAAACCCAAGCAAAACATAAAAATTATATCCTATTAAGAGAGTATATTTATAAAACCTTAATACATATCAAACAATTGTTAATTTAAGCTTTTAATACCGAAAATCTTGATGCTTGATGTTCTGCATCGAATGTCAAATTAGCAATTTTTTGACGTTTATTATGATTTGTTTATTAATTGATGATTTAATCTTAAAGGAATATAATTATCGTATTTTACTTCCCTTTAAATATCATTAATATATACATAAATCTAATAATGCTCAAGACTAGATAGGTTAATAAATGTAAATTCATTGAAAACAGTCAACACTTAGACAATAATAATATCAATACCAATCAATAATCTCAACCTGTTGTTATAGCAACTTCCTTATAACAATAAAAGTGGAAATTCATCTTTATTTATGGTCTAATATGTTTATATAGACACTAAAGATTGCAACTTGATCGCATAGAGAAAAATTATATATATATGACACATCATTTGCTGATTGATATTTAAGCTATTTTCTGAGCCCAGAATTGAGTGGATAAATTATCTTCTGCTGCTTTATATGATACAAAATTGACTCAAAAATTAGATCTTGCTTTTGATAAGAGATGTTTTGCATCTCTCTCTAAAGCTTTTTTTTTATAAAATTATTTCAACTTCTTCACAAAAATGTGTTCACTCATTTAAATGGGTAGATTTTTCATTCATTGTGAAATATTTACATTATTAGTTATACATTTGCACCAATAATGTGTGTGTTTATGGTACCACTTTTTTTTGCTTACGTATATAGAAACTCTAACTCAGTTTCTTTTATAATGCAAGTATGAATGAATATGCATTTTTAATTAGTAATAATATTCAGAACGTATTAAAATATGTATTGTAAAATATCAAGTAAGCTGGAAAACATGCTAATACATTCTATATGTAGATATATGGCAGGATTCAATTCTAAAGTATTTTTTCTCTCTTAATTTTTTTTTTTTTTTGAATTGAAATGACTATACTCATGGACAAGGGTTTTGTGGTTGTTGTTATTGTTAAACTTTTTATAACTCTAAAAATAAAAAAAGGTGCAGATCCTCATGGAGTTTTTGGAGAAGTTTTAAAATAAGAGGAATGATATATTAATGCCAAAATCATATAAAATTTTCAGAAGTATATAGACACATGAAAGTGTGCCATTTAAACGAAAGATTGTAGATAATGTTGTAGTTAAAAAAATAAAGTAGATAGAAATATTAATAGTTATTTTTATTATGAAATATGAATTCTATCTGTTATAGCAAAACTACTATTAACGTTTTTATTGAATAGATTGATTGCAGTTATATTACTAATAGTATGGTTTTTAGGTATCAGAAAAGTGCATAAAAATGCAACAACAAAAATATATTATTGCTTTTATCAATCTGAACAAAGCATTTTATTCAGTTATTGAAAATCTGGGACCAATTTTGAAAAGTAGTTTCCATAAAAAATATTCATATTATACAATGCTATATGATAATATGAATTGAAATATTATTCTGTGGTAGAAATTATGTGCAATTTTAAATAAAAGTGCTGCTATACAAGGATATACAACAGTTTCAACAGTAGTTTTTTTGGAAAAAAATATAAACTATTTTATGAAGGAAGCATTAAAATGTAATACAGAACTTCAATTTTGTGAATCCTAAATTTATCTTATTGATGATTGTGCTTCATTTGCTACTTCAAATGATAATTTTCAGATTCTTTTTAATATACGGAATGCAATCTATAAACACAATTGATTTAATAATAAATGTTGAAAAATGGTAGTCACATTAGAAAGAAGCCAGTATGGAAGAAAAATCTTCAGTAGTTTATAACTACAGAAATATTATTCATTAAGTGGATAATCTCTAGTCTAATGGATGACTAATAAAAATATTATTAATATACTTCCATTAAGTGGTTTGTGTCAAAGTTTTTAGAACAGTAAGTTTGACAAATCAATTAGACTGTAATAATTGGTTATCTCTATATATACAGAAGAATGATAAAGATATATGAAAAAGATTGTAATCTGGGACAACTGATGAGTGCTGATTCAGTACAAAATATTCATCTTGGAGATTGTACATCTTTTCAATGTCTTTAGTAATATATTTATGATTACACTATTCAACAAGGTATTAAAAGCATATAGAACCCAGTCTCTACCTTGCATGAGAGTGGTGTAGTAAAAATCACATTACGGAAATGTTCATTAAGTTGAATGACCATTATCTTGAAAATGTAAAATATGTTAATTATCCTAGCAGGTTTTTGGGTTTAAAAGAAATTTGGATATTGAGGCACAGTAAAAATTTCAGGTTCCTGTTGCATTTAACAAATTAAATGATAGATTATATCATCATATTAATTTAATTACTTTATTAAAAAGAATTCTACAGAGAGTGAAAAAATAAAATAAAATAAAAATATAATAAAAGCTAGTAAGGCTCTAAAATAATGTAGGAAAAATAGTGTAATTAATACATAATACTGTAATGTTTTACAATGAGTGCTTAAGCCCTTAAATAATATGGAAAAAGTTAGTTTAATTAATACATAATATTCTAAATTATAACAATTAACCCTTATAATATCAACAATCTCAACATGTAGTCAAGACAACCTCCTTTAACAATAAAGGTAATACCAGTTTTATCTGTGGTCTGATATGCTTATATAGACACTAAACATTGCAACTTGATCAAGGGCACTCCTTGGTCAAGTTGCAATATTTAGTGACTATACAAACATGTCATACCATATACAAAGGTGACACCATCTTTATTGTTAAAGGGAGATTGCCTTGACAACAGGTTGAAATTGTTGATAGCTTAGGGTTGATTGTTATTATCTACATTTATAAACTCATTAAAGTCTTGAGTAATTGACTTTACTATCTTACTCGAAACTATATATATGATTATATCTCCAATTGGTATATCATCTTATAGAAATGGTGATAGTTTATGTATAATTATAAAATAACAATTTTATTGTTGAGATATAGGCAATAAAAGGGGAATAACGGATTTCTAATTGAAAGTATTTTATGATAAACATGAATAATAGTTTTTACGAAGGAATCGGACTCTGTTTATATTACATTTTGTACTGATTCTTTTCTTTGAGAAAATAAGACTATTGATTGAATACTAAGGAATTCTTCAATTAAGCAAGGCATTAAAGTATTCTGAAAAGAAAAGTTTGTTTCTGAAGGAATTTCATAGATATCATTAGAAAACACCAAACAAAAAGTTTTAAACAGTAACAATGGATATATATATATATATATTGTAACGGGCACATACGTACGTTACATTGTTTTTTCTTATTAAACATGAAAAGAATAAAAGTTCGCAAATAAAAACTTATTTTTTAAGAATTAAAAATTGAAAATTAAAAAATCATCTTAAACTCGTATATATATAAAATCGCACAGATAAAAAAAAATTATTAAAATAAAACTTTATTAAAAATAGAAAAACTAAATCTTTCAACAAAAAGATTTAGAGATAAAAATATATCTTTAAGTTTGGAAAACACATTAATTAATCAGAAATGGAAATGATTAATTTAATTAGTCAAAGTGAACTAGCCTTTGGGCATTTGAATGTATAAGCAACGGTCAGATAGAAAAACAATAGAAACTAATAGCAAATGAGAGAAATCCATCAGGAAATCAGACCTCAATAGAAGGATCATCATCATTGATGATGTAATGTCCATTGGATCCTTAAAATTAATATAAAAGGAAAAGTTTGGAAATTATTAGTTATTACGATGTGACTATAGGTGTTAGTGCGAAGTTGAAGGAGAAGGGATTGAAAGATGCACTTTCAATTCCTTCAGTTGTTCAAAAAAATGAAACATCATTTTCTGATATTGTGGGCCACATTATATCAAGGCCCGGAAGAATACCATCAAACATAAAGGACCAGCAATTAATTGCACTCCGATCTCCTTATGACTTCATGGGATTAGTACCCTCCATTACAAGAAATCAGAGAAAATGGACATTTTTCAAAACAGTAAGGAATATATAATTTATGAACATTTCTAAACAAAAGAACTCTAAATACTAAACTTTTCAATATTTATAAATATAAGAATTTCCTATCTGACTAAAGTAGTTAAAATGTTATTTGATGTATTTCTTTTGTAAAATCATTTCCATTTATATTTTTTTTTGTTCTTTAAGTTTTATTATGATTTCTGTTTTCCCATAAATTAAAATATATCAATGATAAACTTAAGTCAGGCGTGAATGGCTGTATAGATTTGTAAAGTTATATTAGGGGAGGGTAATCTTAGGTTATTCATGTCGTTGTTGAATTGGGTCAATGGATTGGATATATTTATGTAGTTAGTAAATGTAATGCAAGATTCACTATGGGAAGAATCACTTGTATATGCTGCACACTTCCTCTTGCCTAGGGAATGCGATCGTAAGTCAGCAAAATGACCGCAGTCCGTTTCTATGGAGTTTTTTTTTTATTGTTCTTCTCATTAAATAGATGTAATATTCCTATCTGATGAGAGTCAATGTCTTATCTTAACCTATTTTGTGTTGCCGTATTCATATTACATTGAATACATCGATATATCAGATGGATTGACTGCCAGTTTGACTGCGAATTTTTAGCTAAGGTTAAATGGGAATAGAATGTTTTATCTTCAAATGCAAATCTATGTAGTCTATTCATACTCAACACTAAATAAAAATGCATTAAATTTAAGTTGTTTATAGATGCTTGCCTGTATTCGTTATTGGTTAATTATGTTTTGGGTTTTCATATTGGATCAAAATATATAGACATTCGATAAATAATGATACCTTACGGTAAGTATCTAAAATGTATTTATTCGGTTGTCTTTTAAGTTATTGGTGTCAATGCGGTGTCTTATGATGAACACCATTGGGTTTCTTGTATTCCCTATGCAATTGACGGTATCAATGACTTTGTATTTTGATCGTTTATGTTTATTTTGAAATGTTTTTTTGACGGTGTAATCAATGTAACCGATCTATACTCAACATTAAAAACACATTTTATAAACCCATCTGTGCGAACTTATAAAAAATTAAAATGTAAACTTATAATATTATAAAAATTAAAATGTAAATTTAACTTCTAAAATCAAGTTAAAATCCAAAGTAAAAGTTATTCTAAAATAATGCTAAATTTTATATATGTGCATAAATAAATGTTTGTGTGTTAATTACTGGCAGTGGCTTATTTTATTCTTTTTTTAAAATATTCTTAAATAAGAATTTATTATAAATATAAATCTCTGCTACTCCCTGAGCTAGTGACAATGGGCTAATGACCGGATATCAAAAAATATAAAATAAAAAAAAAATTTTTTTGACTTACGTATCTGCCTACTTTATAAATTTTCTAAGTTTAAATGCCTAGATGGGGCCCTGTAGTGCAGATGATGTTAAGCTCACTTCTCCAGATGTAGTTAGTAAATGTAATGCAAGATTCGCCACAGGCAGAATCGCTTGTATTCGCCACACACTTCCTCTTGCCTAGGGAATGCGATCGTAAGTCGGCAAAATGATCGCTGTCCATATATATGGAGTTTTTTTTTTTGTTTATTTTTTTTAAGCAAGTTTACTGATATGATGTCAATCTCTGTTTCTCCAGATCATTATAACTGGTGTCCCAACTTGGGCTCATGTTTAATAAACCACGTATACCCTGAACAAATTTTTTCAAAATGAAATATTTTTATCTGTTTACATAAGTCGTATACTTTAAATCTTATAAACGCACTGCCAGAAAAAAATTGCACTTATATTAAACACGAGAAAGTATTAATAATTTTAAATTGTATTTTGTTAAAAAGAAAGTCAAAAGGTTGCAATTGATATGTTTTTTTTGTTAATATAAATTATGCTTTAATGTGTATAGGAGCGCACAGTCACGTAAGTTTATGATGGTAAATGGGCTACCTTACGAAGAGTACCATTGGGAATTTACTTCAGTGTAATCCTATGTAAGCATTTGATTCAGTCATAAATAAGTTGGTGGTATTTATAATTGAGCTGCAAATATACACGTATAGACCTATTATTTCTTGAAACATATTTACCTCAATGCAACCTTCTTAAATAAATAATTTATATAATTTGCTTGTCAGGCCGTTTGTTAGAAATGATGTATAAACAAATAGAACTCTTGGGGGAAGGAGGCATAAACATAGATGGTCCTTAGGAAAATGATAGCCAACATTTTTTTCTCGTATATTGTATAGTCTTTTTGTAAAATTACTAACCGGATGTTTTTTGTAAATGTCTTCATTAATCGTGTACCATAATTACTAACCCTAAGTAAAATATTTTTTTTTGTTTATTTTTTTTTTTTTAAGCAAGTTTACTGATATGTAACGGGCACATACATACGTTACATTGTTTTTTATTATTAAACATGAAAATAATAAAAAGTTCGCAAATAAAAACTTCTTTTTTAAGAATTAAAAATTGAAAATTAAAAAATCATCTTAAACTCGTATATATATAAAATCACACAGATAAAAAAAAATTATTAAAATAAAACTTTATTAAAAATAGAAAAACTAAATCTTTCAACAAAAAGATTTGGAGATAAAAGTATATCTTTAAGTTTGGAAAACACATTAATTAATCAGAAATGGAAATGATTAATTTAATTAGTCAAAGTGAACTAGCCTTTGGGCATTTAAATGTATAAGCAATGGTCAGATAGGAAAACAATAAAAACTAATAGCAAATGAGAGAAATCCATCAGGAAATTGGACCTCAACAGAATGATCATCATCATCGATGACGTAATGTCCATTGTATCCTTAAAATTAATATAAAAGGAAAAGTTTGGAAATTATTAGTTAGTTATTATGATGTGACTATAGGTGTTAGTGCGGAGTTGAAGGAGAAAGGATTGAAAGATGCACATTCAATTCCTTCAGTTGTTAAAAAAATGAAACATCGTTTTCCGATATTGCGGGCCACAGGACATCAAGGCCCGGAAGAATACCATCAACCGTAAAGGACCAACGATTAACTACACACCAATCTCCTTATGACTTTGTGGGATTAATACCTTCCATTACAAGAAATCAGAGAAAACGGACATTTTTCAAAACAGTAAGAAATATATAATTTATGAACATTTCTAAACAAAAGAACTCTAAATACTAAACTTTTCAATATTTATAAATATAAGAATTTCCTATCTAACTAAAGTAGTTAAAATGTTATTTGATGTATTTCTTTTGTAAAATCATTTCCATTTATATTTTTTTTGTTCTTTAAGTTTCATTATGATTTCTGTTTTCCGATAAATTAAAATATATCAATGATAAACTTAAGTTAGGCGTGAATGGCTGTATAGATTTATAAAGTTATATTAAGGGAGTATAATCCTAGGTTATTCATGTTGTTGTTGAGTTGAGTCAATGGATTGGATATATTGATGTAGTTAATAAATGTAATGCAAGATTCGCTACGGGCAGAATCACTTGTATATGCCACACACTTCCTCTTGCCTAGTGAATGCGATCGTAAGTCGGTAAAATGACCGCAGTCCATTTCTATGGAGTTTTTTTTTATTGTTCTTCTCATTAGATAGATGTAATATTCCTATCTGATGAGAGTCAATGTCTTATCTTAACCTATTTTGTGTTGCCGTATTCGTATTACATTGAATACATCGATATATCAGATGGATTGACGCCAGTTTGACTGCGAACTTTTAGCCTAAGGTTAAATGGGGATAGAATGTTTTATCTTCAAATGCAAATCTATGTAGTCTATTCATACTTGACACTAAATAAAAATGCATTAAATTTAAGTTGTTTATAGATGCTTGCATGGATTCGTTATCGGTTAATTATGTTTTGGGTTTTCATATTGGATCAAAATATATAGACATTCGATAAATAATGATACCTTACAGTGAGTATCTAAAATGTATTTATTCGGATGTCTTTTAAGTTATTGGTGTCAATGCAGTGTCTTATGATGAACACCATTGGGTTTCTTGTATTCCCTATGCAATTGACGGTATCAATGACTTTGTATTTTGATCGTTTATGTTTATTTTGAAATGTTTTTTGACGGTGTAATCTATGTAACCGATCTATACTCAACATTAAAAACACATTTTATAAACCCATCTGTGCGAACTTATAAAAAATTAAAATGTAAACTTATAATATTATAAAAATTAAAATGTAAATTTAACTTCGAAAATAAAGTTAAAATCGAAAGTAAAAGTTATTCTAAAACAATGCTAAATTTTATATATGTGCGTAAATAAATGTTTGTGTGTTAATTACTGGCAGTGGCTTATTTTATTCTTTTTTTAAAATATTCTTAGATAAGAATTTATTATAAATATAAATCTCTGCTACTCCCTGAGCTAGTGACAATGGGCTAACGACCGGATATCAAAAAATATAAAATAAAAAAAAAATTTTTTTTGACTTATGTATCTGCCTACTTTATAAATTTTCTAGGTTCAAATGCCTAGATGGCGCACTATAGTGCAGATGATGTTAAGCTCACTTCTCTGGATCGTTATAATATATATATATATATTAGTGGTTCACTTATCTTCTAAAAAGTTTCTTTATTTCTTTGTATGTGAGGAATTAGTTTGTCAATTTTCATTTGAAAATGATCGCTCTTGGCAAGACATATATATATATAAAGAATTCGTTTTTTTAATATTATTAAAAATGGACTCATATTACAAATACATTTTGTGACCGCTATTATTTGTTGCTGATTTTTAAAACAGTATTTAAAAAAATATCGTTTACAAAATGAATTTATTATAGTTTATAGTCACACATTATTATTATATTTATATCTTTTTCTATTTTGATTATTTAGTTTTACTTGTTAAATGGTTTTTTAAAAAAATCAAAGTTTATTTCAACTTTTCATTTACCTTTAAGTATTAGGAATAGCATACTGATTAGCACATAATCTAGCATTGCAAATAATATAATTTTTCTGTCTTCTTGAGGGTCTGACCAGTAACAATATTAATATGGGAACAAACCTGATGATTGTTAGATTGTGGATATTAAATATCAGGTAATGCTCTAACAATTTAAGTTATTCTGCCAAAGGTAGAGACAAAATAGCCTACTTGATTAGAGAATAATCTTAAACTTAATATTCACAAATCTAAGGGTCTCCAATATGATTCCTATGCTAACACAAATGCCAGAAACCTTTAAAAAAATATCTTATTAATAATTTAGTTAATTAGAGAATTATCTAAAATTAAATGTTAGCAAGATCACTGATTTGATGTCTATGCTGGTTTGGCTGATAATTCCTAAATGTAGAAAAGAGAAAAATAACATCATTTGAAACGTTTTGTTATGCAGTAAATAGTACGTATTTATTACAAATAAAAAGATTTAAAAAGTTTGTTTAAATAATCACATTTAGATTAACATTACTTCATTAAATTTTCTACGGTGTCATGGATTATCTTTGTTAATTATATCTAAAAAAATATTAACCAAGACATGAAATACAGTAACCGGTTATGTAAAGTTATATGGAATTTGTCATTTATAGATTTAAAATAGTTTAAAGAATATAATGTCTTAAAGCAAATATTTATCGGTCAATTATAATTCAACATTAAAAGCTCGTTCTAGATTATTTGCATAAGTAGCCAAATTTTATGAGTATAACTAAATTCAATCACATCAAGAAAATACATTTTACAACTCATTGTTTGAACATATATCATACTCCCTAATTCATACTTTGGTCAATAAATTCTTCCCTCTTCTATACTTTGTCTATTGTTATTATTATTCTCTATATTACCAAACACACAATTATTCCAGCAGAATTAACTATGATATAAACATGAAGTCTTAAAAAACACCATAGATAACCTTTTCAATATCATCAAGCGCTAAATTATTCCAGAAGAACTAACTGTGAGACATATATAAAGTTTGAAAAAAGTAGCATAACCTTTTTTTTAGAATTACATTAATATAACAGGTGGTGTTGCTGTTGGTGATACGAATATATTATATTTGAATTTGATCTACGATAGCAACTGGTTCTACATATCAGACAATTTTATAACTATATCAAAATGACAAAATAAATAAATTCAAGAAAAATATATTTATATAGATATTTACTACAAATAATGAATATATTAAAAAATATATAATTACTTATTGTACAAGAGTATATCCGGCCGCCAGATAGACTCTGCCGGGATCCTGACCACTTTGATACCGCCGAAATCAGATTCATTCCATTGTAAGCTGTAATCTATCCAAGCCTGTAACATAGACAAACATAAATATATATTAATATTTCAATATAAATTTTTTAATGAAATTTACTTTATTAAAATACATATTTTATCTGCGGAAAAGAAATATATCCATATACGTTTTCGCATATGCTACATATATACATATATATACACACAACTTTAAATAACGTACTGCAAGCCAAAAGTTTCTCTAACAGGAACTAAAAAGAGGAGAAGGTATTATTTGCTCGGTTTATCAGCTGTCAAGAGGTAAAAGTTTTAATATTCTATCCTAGCCAAGAATAGTCATAAATCTATTTACCAACCAATCATTGGATGGGTAAATAGAATAGTTTATAATAGACTGGCTACATAAAGAAATATTATAATAAATGTTATTAGACTGTAAAAAGCTTTAACTTTTACCTGGCGCCAATACTGGAGTTCAAATCATGGACACACACATCTATGTATATATCATATTCAAAAGACGATTGTTAAAATAATAATAGAATTTTGTCTAATTATTTAAGATAGTTAAAGATAAATAAAAGGATTTAGAGATATTGGGGGGAAATTTTCAAAAGTAAATGTTAAAGAATGTTAAACATGTTTTCACCCCATTATCAACTCAAAGACGGAAAACTATACAAAATGATTTTAATAAAGTGGAAGTATTGAAAAATCCCAGGGAGCTAAAAAGCAAACTAACTATCAGTAAATATAATGACTACACTTTAGATCTTATCTTATTTATGAAAGCACAAATTCTGAGATATAAGATGAAACTATCTTTTAAAATTCCCATATGACTTAATTATATAATAGTGGATTTCTAAGTTGATGACATTAATTGAATTAACATTATATTATGCATTCTTTATTTTCAATATAAGATGATTTTCCTCTTTTTACAAATGACAATAACTAAAAAAAACGATTTTAAGTTAATGACATTAATTGAATTAACATTATATTATGCATTCTTTATTTTCAATATAAGATTATTTTTCCTCTTTTTACAAATGACACATTATTAATATTATTCATGTATGGACTATCTCTCTTTCCTAGTTAAAACAATAGTGAACTACTTTTAGGATTAAGTTTTGATGAATGCATAGATAAGTATTTTGTTTAATCCTTGCATTTAAATAAGCTATAATCTCCTTGCATTATACATGTTCACACGACACATATTTGATGTCATACACAGCATTTGCTTTATTTAATTTAATTTAGATTTAAAATTATTAATGAATTTATTAAGATTGATTATTGATCTAAAACCAGCATTATAATCCTCCTTGATATATTTGTTTAGTATCTTTCTGTGTAGGTTAAATGAGCAGCATTGAAAGCCAATGTTCTTCATTTATATTAAACTTTGCGTTTTATTTTAATTTATGATTCATTTCAGGAGAATTAGATTTTAGAGAGCCAATGATAATTCAGATTTTCGTTTGTAGATAAATAAAAAAATAATTCTGAATTTTGAAATGGTTTTTTTAGATCTGTCTAAACTATATAGATCTGTTAATAAGCTAAGCCAATAAATATTATTAAATAGCTTTTGTTGCAAAAGTAAATGAACATTAATTTTTATCACTTGATAAAAATTACTAGTAATTTAATTGCAATATCTGAAGGATGTTTAAAAGATTACCTGCAAGTCATTTAATATGTAAGATTGCATAAGTTAATTTGGAAGATAAAATTATCAGAACAAATATTGGAAGTAAATTTTAATTATGTATAAAAATTATTTGGATGGCTTTTTTTAATGCTAATAAAATGAAGGTGTGGTGCATCAAACCAGTTGTGCATAACCTTTTTGTAATTGTGATTTCCTTCTTTGGAAGAAAGTTTGATATGACCCATTATTTTTTTTTATTATGTCTAAATTATAAGTTGGAGTATATAAGAATATTTATAACAAAACAATAGTAAGTTTAATTAATATAGAAATTTATATTTTCTAATATTTTTACTGGACCCCTTCCCCTCCCAGGAGTTGTGATCAATTCAGATTGCTCACCTCTGTATTAAACAATACATCAGAGATTAAGCAGATTATGGAATATAAAAAAAACTCAAGTAGTATAAAATATTTAGGTTTGCAAATAATTAGATCTGTTTTTTAGAAAAGCTTTATCCAAAAAGGTGGAAACTCAATGTAGGAGATTGTGCTGGGGGGGGGGTCATCTGTCATCAGATTCAACCTCCTTCAGAAGCCTAAGTCACAAAATGGACTTGGGTTACACTCAACTTCCCTTTTTTTAATACAATGGGCTCACAATGTTCTAGTGAAGTTGTTTCATGAGGTTGACCCAATTGACTGACTTTCCCAAAAAAGATGACTATGGTAATCAAAAATATTGTGGACTCCAGTTCCCTTTTCAAGAAAAAGTTGCATTAGTGGAAAATTTATGGGCTAACACATGCCGATGATTTGAAAGTTGAAACAGGGTCTTTCCATTGTAATTTTAAGGTTCACAAGACTGATGAAAAGATGAAAGCTGGTATCCATACTGGTAGACTTTTTAATTAAAATTATCCTTTGGGATCTTCTTACCATGGCATTCCTCTGTCACAAGTGAGGGGATTGACCCCAATATATCTGATGTGCAACAAAGCAGAAGTGACAGTTTCCCACATTTTAAAGAACAGTGAATCATGGAACAAATTACAGTTCCAGGCTCTACAAAAACCACAGACAAGGAATGATCATTCTGGCAATGCACATTAACTTTGCCATCTGGTTGGTCAAAAACAAATTCAATTTTGAAAAAGGAATAGACTACTTCATTAAATGGCTCTTTTATAACTTACTTAGTGAGGCCAGAGACTAGAACAAAAAACTTGCCAATCCTGGCTTGCATGGTACAAATTAATTTGGAAAAATTTCCCATCTTCTAGTTCCTTGCTACCAAAGACAATTAATAAAGGAGGAGACTGTGTCAAAATAAACTGAATGACTAAATTAGAACTATTGGAGATTTGGCCTCACCAATTTAATTTCAATTAATCTTATGGACATGTAATCAAAATTAATAATTCTTTAACTCAGTTTTCTTTTAGTTGACCAGGATTACTTTTAAACTTTGTAAACAATGAATATCATCTTTTATTGAAGTATCTACAAAAGTTAATTCCAAACCCTATTGGGTATACACTAGGTGATTATGATGGGCAGATTGACAGTTTGCAGTCACTGCAGATCTGGACCCCTTAAATCGATATAAAATCATTCCTATTGGATTAACATTGGCCTGGCAAAATTATTAGTTCACCTTGTACTAGGACACCAAGGAACATGCTTGTTTTAATAACCAGTTAATTCAGTCCACTTTAGTTGACCTTGATTGCCTGTAAACTTTGTAACCATATATATTACCATATTGTTCATTTTTATGTTAATTAGAAAACTTAATTCCAATTTCTATTGAATGCATGCACTGTGATCTGGGTGGGCAGGTGGACATTTTGTAGTCTCTGTGCATCTGGTCACCTAAAATTAATGTGATATTCAAATTGTCTCATTGTTGTTTTGTAAACTCATTCACTCAACCTTGTTATTGAAATATGAATAAAATTTGGGGGGAGGGGTTTGAAACAACAACATTTGTAATCCATGTAACACTTTTTAATTAATAAAGTTTATTGTTGAAACTAAAATGCTAATAAACCTTTAGTAGTTACATTCACATTAAATAATAAATTTTTATTTCTTATAAGTTTTCAGGCATAAAGCCCTCGGAAAAGAAACATTTTAGGCTTTATGAATTTGAATTAGTTAGAAAGAGAAATATTAAAAATATAATGAATGTTTCATATGATTAATTATAAGAAATACATTATTGGACAATGAAATTTTTTTTTATTATAAAATAAAATGTAATATTAAGTCTACTAAAAATAACAGATATTGGATTTCAATGCTGTTCATTTGCTCTACCTAAAAGAATAACAGACTAATATATCAAAGAGAATATAATGTTGACATTACATCACCAATAGTTAATTAATAATTTTAAAGATAAATTAAATCTTATGGATTAGGGAATGAGAGATTATATACAACAGAGAGACAAGAGCTAATTTAAATGCAAAAATTAAAGCAACCCATTCATTTATAAAATTAGTAAAAATTTAGTCTTAAAAATAGTTCAAGGATGCTTATTATGAAAGGAAAATAAAACAGACCAAATATTTCATTTAAATAATACTCACTTATGAAAAGGTAACTTTCAAAGGTAAAACATACAATTTAATAATCAATATAAAGGGGCATCAAATTATATTAGTTAACTAGAAAACTAGCTGCAGGCAAGTAGATATCAACTATTGTGTATTACTTTTTATATTATAAACAAATAAGATTATGCAAAAAAATATACAACATAAAACATAATCTTCAATTAAAAATATTTTCAGACGAAGGAATTGTTTTAAAATAGGTTGAAAAACAAAAAAAATATGGCGTGTCTGCTGAATAATTGAGAAAGAACTGAAAATGTCAGAATAAAAGTCCATCCATACTTTATTAACTACAAAATCTTTTAATTAAGTGATTATGTTAAACGATGAAATGTTCTTGGAAAAGTAAGAGACATATTATAAGCTAGTATAAGAGCTTTAAGATTAATAAATATTATACAAAGGTTCTTCCTCTTTTTCAATTATCTATTTTCACATTGACAAGAAATTAAATTAAGTTTAGTACAATCAACCTATTTATATACTGAATATATAAAACTTAGTTAGGTGGAGACAAAAGTGAATTTAAAATTGATAAAAAAATATTAACAAATCTGATATTCTGCCAAGATAATATTTGCTGCTGCAAATGGAAAAGAAAATATACTGTATTATTACTTTTGAAAAAAAAAATGTAATTACGACTACAAATAGTTTGTGATGAAAATTCAAATCATTAATAGGTTTGTTCTTTTAATTAGCTACAGATATACTAAACAAAAATATTCATCATAAACTGATAATGAATTGTTGAAATAAATATTTTTTTTTCAACACTATGGTATATTTTATAACTCTATGATTATAAAATGTAGACACTAAATTAAAAAAAATAATGTAATGAAGATTTTGAACTGCAATTCAGAAAAAAACTTCTGAGAATGGCATTTACAACAATTAATATTAAAAAAATGGTTAGTGATAGATTAGATATGACTTATTTTAAGACAATAAACAATGTGGATGTGTTTTATATTTGCATATAATAAGACATAAGTCATTCATTAAGGAGGGCATTGATAATAAAAGATGATTCTAATTAGTAGCATTTAAATCGATTTTATCTTTACAATAGAAATGGTTGCGCCAAAGAAGAATCTATAAAAGTAAACAGAAATTATATAATTGTTTCACTATTTATATATTAATTAATAAGAGATTAACATAGTCTTGCCCAATCTATAATATTACCATTATATTGAAAATAGTTTTAAAAAAATCATAACAAAATCATTTAGCATGATATGTTTATTTTTCCCAGGAATCCTGCAGAGGATAAAATACTGAGACTTTTTTTTTTTTAGTAAAGCAAACCAATTAGAATAGCAAAAATAAAATGAAAAAAAACAAACAAAAACAAAGCAAAAATATTAGAATGATACGTTTCTAAAACGTTCAATTTTATAATAATCAAAAAAGCAAGTCATATATAACGTTCAATTTTATATTTAATAATATAACTCATATCTTTTAGTTTGAATACGGAAAATAGATTGTAAGTTGCAAAAAAAAAAATAATATTACAAATAGTGCTTAGACATGTTAGGAATAAGTATAAAATGTTAAAGCACTGTTTAATAATACCGGTGTATTTACCGTGTTATTCTTTATATCTCTGGGTTAAATTGTGTGTAATTAACTACCTTATCCATAATAACCCATTGCCGCATATTTACCTTGAAATTGTTAATAGGTAGTAAGGGAGTATATATTTTTCAGGTCTTTTTTTTGCGGATGATATATTTTTATGTGCAGAAAGAAGAAAAGATATAGAAGTTATGCTGAGGACATGTGCAAGGGTAGGTAAAGAGATGGGGATTAAATTTAGTGAAGAAAAATCAAATATAATGATGGTTAATACTGGGGAAAGAGATGATGTAGAATTTTTATTGGGAGATATTAAGTTAAGTGTGGTGAATAGATATAGTTATTTGGGAATTATTTTAAGTAATCAAAAAAATTATTTGGATGAATGGGAGAAAAAATTGATAAATGAAGCAAAGAAAAGAAAGGGATTGATAAAGAAATTAACAGTGTTTTCATATAATAAATATGATGTAGTTAGAATTATATGGAAAAGAATTGCAGTAGTAGGGTTAACATATGGTAATGATGCATTATATGTTAGTAAAGGAGGTATTAAATTACTTAGAAAAAGTTCAAAGGAAAGTAGGAAGACATGCATTGGATGCAGATGTATGGACAGCAAGGAGGCAATTCAAGGAGAAATGGGCTGGTCAAGTTTTCATATGAGAGATGCAAAAAGTAAAATGAAAATGTTTGGTAGATTGCAGTTTATGGATAATAAAAGAATAGCCAAAATAGTATTTAATTGGGTTATGAGTAAAGGGCAGGTAACAAGATGGGTGAGAAAGGTAATGCGGTATGCAAAAGATTTGGATAAAAAATGTATATCAGTATATTTGTACAAAAGATGGGATGATTGTGTTAAGATGATTGTTGAGTGTTGTAGTAGTAGTAAGGAATGGGATAAAAGAATAGATTTATTAATAAAGAATAGGGAGTTAGAGAGATGGAGAAATAGTATGGAGAATAAAAAGGTTTTAAATAAATATAGAAATAAACAAAATATTAGGTGTGAGTTAATATATGATAATAGTAAGAAAAGTAGTTTATTATTTAAGGCTCGAATGGGATCTTTAGCTACAAGAGAATATACGTGTAAATGGAAAAATATGGGTGATTTATTTTGTAAATTATGTAAGGAAGGAATAGAAAATATTAGTCATTTGTTAATTGAATGTAAATGCTTGAAAACAGAAATGGTACATATAATGAAGTTATGGAAGAATAAATATGAAAAAAGTGATTATATAGAAAGTGGATTGTTGATTTTTATGTTGGGTTTGGAAAAAGATAAAGGGGATTTAGATATAAAGGTTATAGAGTTGACAAATATTATGTTGTGGAAATGGAATGGAACAGAATATGGGAAAATTTAGAGTGGGGAATGGAAAATAAAGTGGCTAACAGGTTTATCTGGGTATAATAGCGAGGTAGTCTTGACTTCGTTTAAGGAGAAGCCACAATACATCACATCATATATATATACTTAAAATAAAATAAAGGCAAATGAATTACGGGCCGGGCTATTCACTGAGTACAATTAATAGAGCAAATACAATTAATTAAGATTTTCCGCATTCTTAAACATATAAAAATTGAAGAATGAAGTACACATTTTTTTATTATAAATTTTTTAATGCGCAGCCTTATGTAAATTTAAAAGTACACACACGCTTTTATGTAAATGATATTGATTTGTTCTAGAAAGTTGATGTCTGAAAATAATAAATACGGAATAAAAAATAATAAAAATTAACTAATTATTAATAATAACATAATATTTTTAAAAAACCCAATCTATTCTTTTTTTAAAAGAATATTTAGTTTTAAAAAGAAAACAACTTTCTTGAAGCACCACATTATGATACGGTCCCTTTTGTCAATTTCCTTGAGCTTATAAAAGCAATAGATAAGTAACTTTTGAACTGAAGATGAGGCTAACAAAAACAGCGTACGCGAGAGGAACAGAACCATATAAAGAGGAGAATAAGACAGTGTTACAAGGTTATAGAAGATATGTGCACTCAAGAATAAAACAGGATAATGGCCATTGAATAATGACAACGAGAATTTAAGAGCTAGCGTCAGAACGGCTCCTTTTAGAAAGAGCTTCACAAATAATACTCATACAATTTGTTTTGAAACTTTAATTTTTTTCTTCTGCTTAACAAGAGATTTAAGACATAAGAATATTAAAAAAAGTAATAAATTCTATATTTATGTTTTGAAATAAAATTTAAGAAAACTAAATCACTCTTTTAAGAAATATAACTACATATAAGTATGTCTACAATGAAGAGAATTAGCAACATTTCTGATTAACTCAAATAAAACAGTGTATTAGGAGTTTAAAATGGATGCTTTCGATTATTCTTTACGCACACATATATATAACATAATCCTTTATATATAAACAGGTTTTTACTAAAATTATATATAATACGTTTTTTTTCTTTTTTCTGCTACTCTTTTTCAGTATATATAAATTTATTTTGTAATTTACCATATTTATTTTTAATTTAATACACTGTCAGGTTTACACATACTTGCACATATATAATGTAATATATAAGGAATTCGAATTCAGACTTTCACACAACCCTCAAATCTCCATGCCATCTCATATTGCTAATCTACCTGATCACACACATGTTGAAAAGATAAATAATCACCAATATACATATTTCATGCTAAACCAGCAATCATCAGTTGGTTCAGATTACTGTGTCCATATATATATATAATCAGTGATCAGCTTTATATTAAGATAACCAATCTTGATACTTTAATGGACAGGCTTCAAACTACTCCAACCCACACTCTTCAGCCGTCCATTTCATTGAAAATCTGGTGATGGAACGTTCGAAGCCCACATTAGCTCTAGAACTAACTCATTTTCATAAATAGTTAAATGATTCATAATCATTCTTTTATAATTTAAAAATTATTATATTTCATCTATTCTTAGTTATAGAATTTAAATTTGATTCATATCAACTATTCAATTCTTTCGCCCAAATAGCCCGATTTATATTTTCTAAAAATTGCGATTAACTTCATTTTTATTTTTCAAGCATATAGTTATGAATATTAAACAAAAATGTGTTTTTACTTTCTTACCAAGGTTGAAAAATTGTATATTAAAAATAGTAAAATAATATTAATCACAATTTTAATCAAGTTAAAACATAACATCATATCTATTTTACATATCCATAGACATTGGCCAAGTAAAATTTAAAACTCCTTTTTCCAAATTTTAATCAAACTTGGAATAATTTTTAGGTATTTTTATCTTTGCTATATTCAACATTGTCAACTATTTCAATATTAGGTGATAAATGAGTGTTTAAAAACGCGTTTGAAAAATCTGTGAATAACTCTTTTTCTTTCGCTGATGTATAAACTTTTATCTTGCTATGGCATATTTAAAGATTGGTTTACCTTTTATCTAGATATCTACAAAAATATATCTAATAATACATTTTATTTTTCACAAAATTGAGAAGGGATGTAAATGTACTACCATATCAATTTTTTTAATAAACACGTTATATATATATATATATATATAATATAACTCTGTTATCTATAGATATATTTACGGCTTTAGTTATCTATTATTCTAATAATGATTTTGTTGTATCACCAATTTTTCCTTTTCCTGTTCACAATTTATCAAATCTATGTTTATTTTATAATTACCACCAGTGCTCATCAAAAGCTTATTTTGTTTATAAAAACTATATCCTTTACTACTATTACTATTTTTGAGTAATTCATCTATTAAATGGTGAACATAAATACTTTTATTTACCATTATGTTCACCATTTAATACAGAAATCATATGATATAATGATGTAGGATTTTAAACCAGATATGCTTTACTGGAAAATAATTATTTTTCATTTGTAATGTTATACATTTAAGAAGCATTAGTTTTAAGTATACTATTATTTTGATTTTTGCTTAATTAACTCAAATGCTTAATTAATAGTGAGGCTTAAAATAATTATTTCATTCTTTTTTTTTTATCAAATTTTCTTTCTACCTAATTTAAAATTTAAAATTTATTTTTCTGTAATTCAAATAAGGCTTAAAATTATTGTTAATTAAGAGAGGATATTATTTTATTTACTTTAATACCTTATAAAAATGATGCAAATTAAAAATTACTACTGTCAATAATGTTTGAATTTTCGGTAAAATAGAGGAGATAGACATACCAGTCACATACATTATCAGTCTCCTGATGAAAATAATAAATATATTGGTGGTATTTCACAATGCAAAGGCATTATTATTAGTTTTAAATAAAAAAAACTTTTCTCATCTCATCTCAAATAAATCTGTGACATACTAAATGACTTGTGAGACAAATGCCTTTATCTCCAATTTTTTACAACATTGTTTATTTTTCTCATTTTCATAATGCATTTCATGTATATTTCAATTTACTAATAAATATGCTTTTCTATATGTGTTGCTTTCTCTTCATCAGTCTGAGTATATTTAAATTAGAATAGATTAGAAAAAAAACAACAGAATATTGTTGCAACCTTATTATAGTTATTGGATTTACGTATTCTACCTCAAATGACAGGTTTGTTATTTCTCTTTACTCAATAAGAAATGGATATAATTATTTTTATTTGATTAATAGTCTAATTTCCAACTGTTTATTTGAATATCAACCAAATCATAATTTCTTTTCCTCATTTTATCTACAAGATACTTTTCTCTAACCAATTCTATCTCCTTTTATCTCTCTATCAATTTAAGTAGTATTTTTCTACCTCATAATTATGTTGTAGATAAAATTTATTTAATTAATAAATAAAATGTCGAAAAGAGATGGATAATGCTAAATACATATATATCAAATATATATCGTTATCAAAATTTATTTGAAATTTTTAATACTTTTGGTATACTTATGGAGGTGGAAAACAAAAAATAAGATATGCTTCATTGTAAAAAAATAATTTAAGTAAAGAATGTAAAAAAAATAATATATTGAAAGCATTTGCTACCCATAAGAATGTAAGAAATTTTATAAATTGAATAAACTCAGATAAGAAAATTAAACCTGTAGCCAAAACAAGAAAAGAAAATATTTTCTTGCTGGATGGCTGTTATAAATGTTCCAAAAATTAGAACTAAAATATAAAAGTTTTAATATGGAAATGCCAAGTGAAAGAAGGAGGGAGGGAAGGTATGTGGAATGACATAAAAAGTGATGTTTTCAAAAGTTATTAATCTTCTCTTTTACCTTATTTTAAGAAGCTTAATGATGTTTTCTGGTGAGATCAATGATGATTCCCCTGGGAGAATGTTGTTCCAATGACTGTTTCTACATCTGTGTGAATGTAATACCATATCCAGTGCCCAAAAAGAACAAAGAACAAACAGTGAGCTAGTTGGAGAATTGTGTCAATGTGCAGTGCAGATTAAAATTAATAACTTGCACATAATAACATATTACTGTTAAGAGCACAACCTTGTTCCAGTGAAGGATTTGAAAGCAAGCCAAATAAATGCATGAGCTTATGTCATACAACCTTCATCATGTGCATCAGACATTGTCAAAGAAAGAAGAACTCAATTTTAGGACTGGATAAATATAAACTATCTATAACATTAAATTAAACTTATTATTTTTTTAAAATAAGACAGTCAGTTCAATACTTTACAAACAATGAAGTATATCATGTAAATAAGTTTCATCTTATATGTACTTTTGTGTGTATATATATATATATATATATATATATATATATATATATATATATATATATATATATATATATATATATTTTTTATATATATATATATATATCATGTACTTGCTATTTATTATTATTTAATCATTATACAGTTCAGTAGAATAAGATTCAATCTATCCTTCAAGGTAGATTAAAAGATAGTTATTTTATAATATTGTGAGTAGTAAAGATTTTTTATAGATTCATTAGTTTTTTTAAATAAGTTCTGTTGGAGAGAGCTTTGTTATTAATAGTTAATACTATTTGATATGTACATCCAGGCCATCTTTTTTCACAACAGGGTTAAATCATTAAATCTCTACATATAAATTAATTAGTTTTGCTAACACATGTCTTGGTGTTGTCTTACATTGATTAATATATAATATTTTACCCTTTTTATATCACTGATTCAATATCATTCTGTACAGTTTGCATATACCTTTCAGGAATGTTATAATATATCATGCTGCGTATAATGTTTATTTAGAGTTGAACTTAGATTTTGTAATAATTGATTGTAAGAGGCATTAAGTAGTGAAAGGGAGAATTTGTGTAGGGATTTAAAAATTTGGATCAAATCACATCATTAGATTATATTAAAAGTTAGAATTAATAAAAGTTTTTTTAACTAATATTTATGTATTAATTAACATTAATTATTATTTAATTAAATTTATCAACATAGCATTATTCCTCTATAATTAGTAGTTCATTGCATTTAAAAAAAAATAATAAGAATTATTGTGTTGTGGGTGTTAGGGTATGTAAATAATTAATTTATTGTAATGTATATTATTGCCAGTAAAAATAAATTAATACAAGCTCTTTTAAAATGGTTAATGAGACTTTTTCTTGAGTCTGGTTTCAGGCTTTGATCTGATAGTGCTCATTAGTGATCACAAGTTATATACATATCAACTAGTACCATTACTTATTATGAAGGTTTAAGATAGAAAATGGCATGCAACATGGGGTCTTAAACATAAACCATCCTGCGAGAAGAAGGGGAGAGAGTAGTCTTCAGCATTTGTAAATCAGTTGTGAGGATTAGATAGGATCCAGGGATAAATTCAAGATAGTTTAGAAAAGTTCATTGACAAAAAAACAACAACCTGATTATAGAAAATAGAATCAAAATTAGAATATTTAAATGAGGTAAGGAAGAGAGTCCGCTTGAACACTTAGAAAGCATAAAATATTGTTTTTGTTTTTATAAATTAACAGAGAAGGAGAAGATAAGTATTACAAGCAACTATTTGGAGGAAGCACCACAAGACTGGTGGAAAGCAATATACCACAGTCCAGAATTTTTGTGCAGTATAGGATGAGTTTATATATATATATATATATATATATATATATATATATATATATATATATATATATATATATATATATATATATATATATATATATATATTGACATACACTGAAACAAGAAGGTATTTTGAGAATTGTAGAAAATTACATATACAAAAAGAAGGAAGGATAACTAGGTGGAGAAGTAACAAATTAAACAAATGTTCACATCTATTAGAAACCCACAGTCTAAGTCCTGTGAGAGGGTAATGAAGGAATTAGGCTCATTATTTCAAATACAGATGAATAAAAACCCTAATCAATGGTTTATTGTGTTACTTAGGATTATAAACATGATGAACTGGATTCACCAAAAAATTCATTCGATTAATTCCAGAACAATTACATTATGGGAGATTAGTTTCCCTGCTCCTTAAATATAAAGTACCCATTCATCTGGATACTGAAAATATATATTCAGATAGGGAAGCTTCTAGGAGTAGACTGAAAAAGAGAGCTGAAATTCATAAGAAGAGGAATCAGCAAGTAAGTATGCCTTTCCAAATAGGTGATTTTGTGTTCATTATGACTCAATTTGTAAATCTAGTTTAAATTAATATAATTTTTTTTTCACCCTGTATGAAGGACCCTATCAAATTATTCACAATTGGGAGCCAAATGCTTTTATATTATATGAAAAGAAAGGGATAATGGGTTCATAAAATGTCCAAAGTTTAAAGTCTTTCAAAAGAATAGATTAGACTGGAGAATGGGGAGTTAAGATGCTTTTTTATTTTTCCTAAGGGAGAAGTGATGATGTAATATTTTTCTACCTCCTACTAGAATAGTAGTAGATTTTTTATATGTATTTTTATTATGTTTGTGGGTAAAATTTATTTAATTAATAAATAAAATGTGGAAAATGAATGGGCAATGCTAAATATAATATAGTTATCAAGATCTATTTGAAATTTTTGTTGAAATTTTTTCTTATGAGGAAAAAAAAGATCTATTTGAAATTTTTAATTATACTTTTGTTATATTAATGGCGGTGGTGGGAAAAAATAAGATACTCTTCATTGTAAAAAATAATTTAAGTAAAAAAGGTAAGAAATATAATAAATTGTAGTCATTTGCTATCTATAAGAATGTAAGAAATTATATAAAATTGAATGAGTTAATTGCATTTAAAAATTGATAAAACCCAGACAAAAATATTTGAGTTGGAGCCAAAATAACAAAAAAAAAAAATTCTTGCTGGATGGCAATTATACATATTCATAAAATTAGAACTTAGGTGTAAAACTTTTAATAAGAAAATGCCAAGTGAAAGAAGGAGGGGGAGGGTTGTTTGGAATGGCATAAAAAGCACTGTTTTCAAAAGTTATTATTTTTTTTTACCTTGTTTCAAGAAGCTTAGTCATGTTTTGTGGCAAGATCAACTGTTATTTCCCCGAGAAATGCATTTTCCATGGATATCTTTACACCAGCAGGTGCATAACACCATATCGAGTGTCAAAAAGGACAAAGAACCATCAGTGAACTAGTTGGAGAATTGTGTCACTGTGTAACTGTGTATTGCAGACTTTTAAAATTATTAACTTGCATATAATAACAGATGACTGTTAAAAGCATAACATTGTTCCAGTGAATGATTTCACAGCTAGCCAAATAAATGCATGAGTTCATGGCATACAACACTAATGGTATGCATTGAACTTTGCCAAAGGTACAATAACTCAATTTTAGGTCTGATAAATATGAACTATGTATAAAGTGCAAGTAAACTCATTATTTATTTAAAATAACACTGTCAGTGGGATAGCTTAGAAACAATGAAGTATATCATGTAAATAAGTTTTACCTATAATTTTTATTTTTATATTTATCATGTAGTTAGTTTTTTATTATTATTATTTAATTAGTATATGGTTCAGTGGAGTAAAATTCAATCTATCCCTCAAGGGATATTAGAAGATAGTTATTTGATAATATTGTGAGTATTAAAGATCTCTTATAAATTTCCTAGTTTTCTAAATAAGCTCTGTTGGAGAGAGATTTGTTATTATTAATTAATACCTTTTTGATATGAGTGTCCAGGCCATCTTCTTTTGCAATAGAGATGAATCTAGTTAGCAGGGTTATCATTAAATCTCTCTATATAGATTAATTAGTTTTACTAACTCATGTCCTGGGGTCATCTGACATTGATGGGTATCTGATAATTTCTTTTTTATATCACTCAATGTCATTCCGGATAGTTTGCATATATTTCTCAGGAATATCATAAGTCATGTTACATATAATGCTTATTTGGAGTTGGATTTAGATTTTGTAATGCTTGATTGTAAAAGGCTTTAATTGGAGAAAGGGCATAATTTGTGTAGGGATTTAAAATTTGAATAGAATCACTACATTGGATTGTATTAAAAGAAATAATTAGTTTTGTTAAAACTAATATTTACATATTATTTAAAGTTTATTATTTCAAATTATTAAATTCATCAACATTGCATTATCCCTCTATGATTAGTAGTTTATTCCATTTAAAGGGGATTAATAATAATTATTGTGTGATAGGTATTCGTATACATAAACAGTTATTGTAATGTATATAATTGCCAGTAAAAATAAATTAAGCCCCACTTTTTTAAAAATGGTTAATGAGACTATTCCTTGAGTCTGGTTTCAGGTTTCGGTCTGTTGGTGCTCTCTAGTAATTATATAAGTTAAGTACACGTTAACTTGTACCATCACAATACTAATTAATCAATGCTTTTATCACTTTATTTAAATCCTTTTATTTTTAAACATCTATCCACTATTCATTCAATTATTTATCTATCTATTTACCTAGTGATTTTTACATTTTTCTACATATCTATCTATTAGAATTTTTTTTTTGTATCTATTAGAAAAACAAATGCATATAAAAAGTAAAACCATCTAACTTCAGAAAAAAACAATCGGAGACAAAAACAACCGCGACAATAAAAAAAGAATTAAAAAGATTTTTTTTTGATAAATATACAAATTAATTTGCTATATGCTAATATGTCAATATTATTATTTACTGATCCTTTAGTCTGAAAATTTAATATTTATGAAGTCATTTTTTAAAATTTCTTAGACGATAACCTTTTTTTTTAGGTGATAAACTTCAACTCTTTGCTTGAGCATAGATTTTAATTATTATCAATGCTTTTTTAGATTATATTTTCAATGAAAATTATTAAACGTAACACCTCTTTAGAATCATAAAATACATTTTAAGTAAATCCATCAAATATATATATATATATACATTTTAAGTAAATCCATCAAATATATATATATATATAATTGAAAGAGAAATAGCTTTACTTCCCACTGAGTTATGTAAAACGCCAACAATTATCTTTTTTTGGTTGTTGAAGTTTTATATAACGCAGTGGGAAATATAGTTACTTCCATTTCAATTACTTATATTTAAAGTAGCTATGCTAATTTATTACTATCTATATATATATGCAATTTTAAATTCAATATCTTCACATCCTGAAGTTAATAACACATTGACTGGATTTAGAACATAACATTGTAATTTAAAAATTATTATAGAACACCTTAAATAAAGTTATCTATATTTGATTGAATACATATATAATTTGGAGTTTTCGAGGTAATTATTTAATTAAGGGATTTGAACACAGACTTTCAAGCTTTTTTCAGCTATCTTCTCTATCTCATACAAACAATACACATGACTATACACATATCAAAATGTTAAGTGATCTCCAATATACATATTTTGTGCTGAACCAGCACTCATTAGTTGGTCCAGATCATTATCCCCAACACATATTATAATCATTGCTCTATTTGTATTAAGATAGCAAATCTCCAAACTTTAATAGACAGGCTTCAATCTATTCTACCATCCAACTCTTCAGTCATTCATACCATTGAAAATCTAATGATGGAATGCCAATTTGGCCACAGAGAGGCAGTTCATGTTTAATTTTCCGACAATAAATTTGTCATAATAAAATATCTATGTATAACAATTTAAGTGAAGTTAATATATCAATGCAATGAAATAAATATTCTATCTTTTAATTTGATAACTAGATCAGCAGGATCAAATTCTATTTTTTTTCTTAATAATTACTGAAATATATTTAAAGTGATTCTCTTTCTCAACGTAATAACTAAAGTTGCTGAAAAAAAAAATCTCATTACCTAGCCAAGCAGTCAAGTTTTTGGAAAATTAGTTACAGCAATATATTTATTAAAAAAACTTACGGTCAGAGACATTATTTAGGACATTTCTTTGAATTTAAATAGAAGCCTGAAATCATTAGTTTACTATATTATAAATTTAGCGATCAATAAGATAAAAATATTGTTCATGATTTTAATTAGTCCAAATTAAAATAATAATTTGATGCTAGTCCTGAAGATATCTAGAACATTGTTATAAAAATGAAAAAAATAAACCATTCTAGTTTTGATACCAGTTTTTAATTAAAAAGCCTTAAATAGTTTCTATATCAATAATAATTCTAATTCTCATACAATCATTTAGAAATTGTATGAGTGTATGACAGGGATAATTTTTCTTGGACAAACCTTGATACAAATCTTAAAGCAATACACAGACCACTTCTTTGCTCAAACAACATTTTCGAATTTGACTGGCAATAAAACTCATCTTTATAGTAATAATTTTTATTAGTCATTCATTAGATGAGATATTATTCTTGTAATTCTCTAAAGCTTCACAGAGTTAATTAAACCCATTATGAGAAAAAGAAAAATGATTACTAAAATCAGTGTAAAGAATTTTGCTGTAATGCGTAATGATGATATTTCACAAATATTTATTGAGGCCTTTTTTTAATTTATTTTATAAAATGTAACAGTAGAAACATCCTTAAAATAAATGTTTTCCTAAAGGTTTGTGATGATGGTATTCTAGTTGTATTTTTATATTGGACTATTTCCATCATCTAATATGTGTGTTGAATGCCTTTAGAGAAATGTAATTTTATTTAAATTTTCCAAATACATTCAACTTTAGTAATATCACAGCAAACAGTTTGTAATTTCACAGCCCACAAATCCATTCCTGTTTTCAAGCTTCCTAATTGTGGGTAATATTTTTTATATTAGAAACCACAACTTTTATATTTTTAAGATTATCAAGAGAGGTTTTTATCTCATCAATCAAATTATTATTATCCAAATGTAGATAAGTATATAAATCAGTATAATATAAAATGCAATTAGTTGAATTCTTATAGTATTAATTCAATGTGATGAAAAGTATCCCCAAGATTAAAAGCATCTTTACTATTTAAAATGATTATTATAAATATTTCAGAAATATATCTTACTTTCAAAATTTTTGAAAAGATCTAAAATAGCGATAATCTCCAAAGAACTTTTTTTTTTTGCAATATTCAACATTTATTTTATTTAATAAATAATTAGAGAATGCCTCATGTCTAATCTAAATCCTGTTTATATATTACTATGACTTTTAGTGCAGAGTAGGAGTGACTTATTTTAAAGTTAAAAACTCTCTTCTCCATTTATCAGCTTAAGTCACTTGGGATATTTTAACTTTGCATGACTTTTCACCACAAACTATTTTATTAATGATTATTATAATTATTCTTATAAAATCATTTACAATTTTTAAAAATAGCATTTTTTTAACACATTATTTAAGAGAATTTCGAGTGTAGATAAATAATCAACTTGAATATCCTAATTGGGAATTTTGGCTTTAATAGCAAGTATCTTTAACTGTTTTTCAAAAACAAACATCCAATTTTCTATCATTTTATTTAAACATATTCTCTTTTAATGCTATTACCATTCTTGCATCATACTAATGAGTTCAGCAATATGCAATACTTGTTTTAATATATAGGGTATATGAGCACAGACTTTCAGATGACCCATCACTCTCCACTCTACCTAATAACACCCAAGCACATATATGCTGAAAAGATAAATAATCACCAATATACGTATTTCATGCTAAACCAGCAATCATCAGTTGGTCCAGATTATCATCTCCCACACATATATACTATAAATGCTCTGATATATATTAAGATAGACAATCTTTGTACTTTAATGGACAGGCTCCAATTTACTACACACTCCAGCTTTTCAACCATCCATCCAATTGAAAATCTGATGATGAAATGCTCAAAGGCCACCCTGAGGCTGAGATTCTTGTCACACCCATGTTGACCTAAGGTCAATCTGAACCCCACATGTACAGGAAATAATCCATTTAATACATATACAAGGATGGGCAGACATTTCTACAATGTAATAACTGAAACACAGGCTTGTTATATACCTGTGTCTATATATGTAATATATAGGGTATATGAACACAGGCTGATGGGTCGTCTGAAAGTCTGTGCTCATATACCCTACATATTACATATATAGACGCAGGTATATAACAAGCCTGTGTTTCAGTTAATACTTGTTTTAATTGATTTCTAATTATAACAATCTGAAAGATACTATTTTCAACTATAGATGCCTTCAACTTTGTTAAAGTGACGTTATGTCTAAACAAAGTCAATCTAAGTGTCAGATAAAGTGATAATAGTAATACACCATTTGAGTTATCATATACTTCAGGTATTTTTACTGCACTTTATTTTTTCTTACTAACTTGAAATTAAAGTCATCATAATGAAAAATTTGAACTTTTATTGGTTTCATACAAAGAAACTTCACAACATGGAATAAAGTTTACTCTAAAATTTTTAAATATAAAAAATGTGCATAATCAATAATAAAATATTTAGAAAGCACTTGCATAAACCAAATTATAATTTAAAATAAGTTTATTGCTATAACTGTCTTTCAATCGACAAACATTGCTTTCCCCTTAAAAAAAAAAAAATTAGTTAACTTACTTCCTCAAAAATATGAGTATACTTAGAACTGCTAAAATAATATTAAATTATTGGAAGATTATTATATTCAAAACTTTTTTATATTACGTTTCTGATTAGGCCACATTCGTCAAATTTCACACAGTAACTGCCTATTAAAACTCTAAAGTGTTATCTTTTATCGTCACTACTTCTCGCTTTCTGGACACTATTCCTATTATTGATACTACAATACTTTTTACCAGTTAATCTACTAAGCATTGTGATCTATGGACTAATTTTCCATTTTTGTTTAATATCCTTTCGCAATTGTGGGTAAAAAAAAAGCCTGTTCAAAACGAAGTTCTCCAAAGATACGCCAATGTTCAGAATGAGTGGCTTTTGCAACTTCTAAGTGAATTTTTTTCATATTATTAAATCTATTATCGTCACCATTTTTTCAATCTTCTTTTAATATATATTTAATAAAAAAAATTTTTTTTATTACAATGGCTGTAAATGTTGTTGCAAAATAATTTGGTTAGTGGAGAAAGATGACCTGTGGTTTAATACACTCATAATGATTGAACTTATTATTAATTAAGATAAATAAAGATTGCGAGATTAAAAAATGAAACAGTAGAGAGAATGAGAGACAGAGAATGGAAAAAAAGAAAAAAAAAATTTGCATAGGAAATAATTCTTAATTTTTGAAGAGCAAATATCAGACGTTTTGAATCAAGAGAGTATATTCTTAATCTCGCCTTAACTTTCATATTTGAAAGTCATTTATATCACTAATAATAAACAAGCAATAGAAATTTTTAGATTTTTTATAAAGAGAACAACAAACAAACAAACAAACGTAGAAGATAAATATATGGGAATCAATTTTTAACCTTTAATGATAAAAAGACAATATTTTATAAACAGAATTTAGTATTAATCTAAAAATGAAAATCGTTTATGGGTTTTTAAAATTCAAAAACTGGCATTCATATCTAAAAGCAAATAAGTAGCGGTTTAGTTCAAACATATTTTTCAACTATATCTTAACTGATACACATTTTCGAAAATTATACTCATTCATCCAATCTATCTATCTATCTATCTATCTATCTATCTATCTATCTATCTATCTATCTATCTATCTATCTATCTATCTATCTATCTATCTATCTATCTATCTATCTATCTATCTATCTATCTATCTATCTACCTACCTACCTACCTACCTACCTACCTACCTACCTACCTACCTACCTACCTATCTATCTATCTATCTATCTATCTATCTATCTATCTATCTATCTATCTATCTATCTATCTATCTATCTATCTATCTATCTATCTATCTATCTATCTATCTATCTATCTATCCATCCATCCATCTATCCAATTTACCTATATATCTATTTATCTATATACTAAGAGTTAAATATATAGATGTTTGGACAACTAAGGGAAACAAGGACCGAATTAAGAAGTTTACTATTAACTAAAAGAAAATATTTTAATTTCATTTTGAAATTTTGAAAAACTTTAGTAACGTTATTTATGTTATTTTAGCTGTCAGTGTTAGGAGATTAGTCATATGAAGAACAAACATTCGAGATCTGCTCACCAATAAACACCCACTCTTAGTGATTCTACTAAATTAAAATCGGACCAAGAGAATATGTTTTGCTATCTGCAATCAAACATAAAATTAAATTATAGTTGGCATTTCCATGTCGTTATAAAGTTATCACTGAAAGTAAAAAATACTAAAAATTTTCTGATTATGAATTCAGGCTGTCATTCAATAATGACTCTTCATTTAATTACTTATAACTGTAAACCACCTTCAAGTAAAAAAATATTTATAAATTGAAAGAATTGCCTTAAATGGAATATTATCATCTTCACAAAGTTAGCAGACATATATAAATGGTAGAGATTTTTTATTTTTGAAAGTGAACTTGTGTTTTATTATAAAGATATACTTATTGAAAAAACGAGTAAAATGAAAAACATTATACATCAAAAATAAAAATGGCATTGTGTAAATTAATAGAAATTCAGACACAATGACAATATATCCCAACAAATTCTCGTTAAAATTTAATATAAAATTATAAAATGGTTTTGAGAGGGCGATACATTTTAAAATTGTCATAGAATTTTTTAATTTTAGAAATAGAAAACAATTCCAATTATTTTCTCTTTTCTGTACCTTTGCTGCAAGTAAATTTGAATATGGAAAAAAAAAAAAAGCTTTGTGATAGTTTTTTTTCTTTTCCATGTGTCATAGCATCGGCCGGGAAGCAAACCCGCTAACTCGGGACAATCGCTTGTAAGGCAGCTGTTCTGACCTCTCGACCACCAATGCTTGACAGCTTTTGTGATATTTGTCGATAAAAAACATCTGTATATTATAAAAACTAAAATAGATAAGGAAATCTCTAAAAATAAATATAGAAGAGTTTCATCACATTTTGACTAATAAAATATTATTTCAAGCCTGTGATGTTTTAATAAATTCGATACAGGAAGTTAATATCAATTAGTGAAACTTAAATATGTATTCATTGCTAAATTAGATAAATAAAATCTATTAAAAATGGTAATACTAACAACTGATACTTTTAACATCCAAAAATATTCCAATGAATTTAAAGAAAAACACTGGTAATTTTTTTTTAATATTAACGTAGTGAAGATGATTTAGACATAACGAATTCAATAAATAAATAAATAAATACTTAAGAAAGGAGGTAGCATTAAATAGAAAATTTTCAATAGAAATAAAAAAATGCATGAGGAAAAGAAAGAATGTGAAAATATTTAAAATTATCCAATTAAAAGAATAAATATTTTGAATTTTGTAAAATAGTATAAAATATATTTTATATTAAAATTGTGAATTGGTAAGAATAATTATAACACCCCTCCCCCCACGAATCTTAAAAGTCTAATACAACATCATGATATTGGAAATAAATTGGTTTCAGTAATAATAATAATAAAATGTCACTATTCCAGAAAAGAGACACATCAAGCAACCTTTGAAGGAGTTCTATAAAGAATTACACAATAATAATAATAAATAAGAAAACAAAGTAAGTTACAACACTATCCACTTTGGAAATGTCAAATATTTTAATAAAAGATGATATGTGCAAAGAAATGTATACAAATTGGAGAAACTTCCAAAGTTGTTTGAATTAAAAAATCATGAGTGTTCTATAAGATGCATAAAATATATTTATCAAATCATTATAAGTCTTAAGAAAACTTTGTGACCCCCCTCCAAAGAAAAAATATTAAAAGAATAAAGCTATAATTTTTAAGACAAGTTATAAAAAAACCCAGTATGAATTGTCAATTATCTTTGGATTTGTAGATTCTACACAGGCATTTCTATGATGATTAAAGCTTTGGAACAACAGAGTATAAATCCCAAAACATTAATATATCTGAAATGATTACATTATTTAATAGCATTAAGAATATAAGTTTATGATGTGGAATTATATGTCCAAAAATGTTTTACAGAAGTTTAACAGAATGTATTTTGCCACTAAAATGAGAATCTAAATAAATAAAAAAAATAAATGGAGATTAAGCCATCTAGATTTTTGTGATAATCTAGGTGGAAGTACTGCATCATAACTTTAAGAAATATTACAAGAATCCTAATTATAAAATAAATGTACACTAAACTAATGTGTAATGATTTTTCATAAAAAATGGTTTTGATGATAATGAATTAGAAAATTTTAACAGCTACCAATACCCTTATGTAATTATTAATACAAATGAAAGAAATTGATTATACAATTAAACATGGAATATTACCAAAATTACAATTTTCTTTATTTTGCTATAATATCCTATAAATACAATTTATCCAAACCATTTTGAACACTTTTTAGAAAAAACTATTTATTTGTACATTTATACATACGCCTATGTTTCAAATGCTCTGCAGTCTTCTTCAGAGCCAGTTTACTTTAATCCCTTAAAAAGAGTTTTGCTAAAAAGTGTTTGAAGTGGTTTGGATAAATTACAATTAAACATGGATGTAGTACTTTTGGTAGAAATAACTTAATATTAAAAGAAAATATGCAAAAGTTTTTGAAAAAGTATATGCTTTACCAATTTTTATTTATGACTTTAAGACATGGATGCTTAATAGAAGAGAAATTTAGAGACATCATTTCACAGGATAAAATATGAATGAATATATATGTTGAAAGTAATAGATTGAAATAAATTTGAAATACATGGATGAAAAAAAAACCCAATATTATTGATATTATTAAAAGAATTGAGAAGTTGAAATGAACGAAGTCTGAATATGTAGTTAGAAAATAAATTAGATAGATATTTAAAGTTATCTCAAGAGATTGTAAAAAAGTAAAAAAAAAACAGGCATAAGATAGATAAATGAAATAAACCAGTTTATTGAGACAATGTGAAAAAGAAAAAATGATCTAAAAACTTATTTAAATGTAAAGAGATCATTGTTATGCAGTAGATGAATAATGATTAAAAATGATGATGATGGTAAAAATAAAGAGAAAAAGATTAATACAAAATATTTCAAATAGAAAAGTGTAATGTTTAAAAAAAATATAGGTTCCAATTAAAAATTAAAAATAATAGACGCTTTTACTTTGGTTATGTGTCAGTAATTTTATTTTATAATGATTTTTTTTTCTTTTATAAAAGGAGAGATTGAAAAAACTAAAAATGTATATAGTTCACAAATTCTTGGTAACAGATTGCTAAGTAAGGAAATTAAAACATAAAAATATTTTTTTTGTAAAATCAAAAAACCAAAATGATAAAATAAATTAATAAATCTATTTATAGAATATGAAATAATTTTAGAAACTTAATTTAAAAACACAGTCAAATGTAATAAGGTATACACAAAATGTATTTTTGCTTCCAATACATACACACACACACACACACACATATATATATATATATATAAGAATAATATTTGTGGAGTGTAATTTTTCTCACGCTACACTTCTGAAATATTATTCATTATTGGATAATCTCTAGTCTATTGAGGCACTAATAAAAATTATTAACATATATATATAAATATATTGTAATTTATTTTTTAGTGTGTGTATATGCAAGTAATAGAATAAACTATTCTTCCCTTTAGATCACGTTTAAACAACACTCTGGTGACAAAGGTTCAAAAAGTCGAATGAATTCATTTGTTCATTAAACTTGATATTAATTTGCTTATCTCTTTCTACATTGTCAGGAATATAGAATGAAATCAACATACCAGCCAGATGAAAATATGTCATAAATAATTGTTAAATTAATGGTCAATTATATTAGGCTAAATCTAACTTTTAATAATTTTGGTTTAATAATTAAACAGAAGTTAATAATTATAAGCATTATGTTAGCATAGTCAATATATATCTAATTAATGGGTAAACCAATCTTCTCTTAAGGCTACGAATACATAATATTCTGTTGACAAATGTCAAGAGTAAAAAAGATACACCTATTCTCTAAGCTTCTGAATTTTATAAGCTTACTCCTTGACAAAAGTGATGAAAATATAGAATGAATTCAATCCATCAGCCAGATAAAAATATAGCATTAATAATTATTAATTTAATAGTAAATTTACATGAATGGAGTGATCCTTACTTTACACGTCTCATTTTAAGAATTAAACAAAAGTTATTAATTGTAAACATTAAATAAAATTCATAGCCTGAAGAAGAGCATCATTTACTCCATTAATTGCATGTTTATATTTTAAGTCGTGCTAATTTAATGTTTACAATTATTAACTTCTATTTAATTATCAAAACAAAATCATTAAAAGTAAGATTCATTCTCCATTCTTAAATAATTGACCATTAATTTAATAATCATTAGTACAATGCATTCTCTAATTGATATCGAATACATTCTATATTTTTTATCAATGTTAACATGGGTAAAGTTATAGATATTAAAGGTTAAAAGAAAAATGAATCCATTCTATTCTTGCTCTTTGACTACATAATGTTATTTATTTATAAAGAGGAAAATGGTTTAATCTATATATATATAGCTATGCTATTTAAATGTTTATGTGTATAAACACATGCACACACACACACACATATATATATATTGTGATGTAATCGGGTGCACACTATAGTTCTCTTTGTAGAGTATAACTAAATAAATAAAAAACAACTAAAGGTCTTATATTTAATAAATATGTTGGTTAATTTGAGATAAATATAGAGTAAATGAATACTTTATTTATTAAATCTAAAAGTGAAATATTTTACAAAGTTTTGTCGAATGATAACAATGCGGTATTATGATCAGGAAAAAAAATCACATGTTCACAAGTAGTGTTTTTAAAAACAAAGGAAAAGAAAAATAGCTGCATTTTGTGTTACCATAGATACAAAAGTAAATTCAACAAGGAGAACACACATACACTCTTTTGCTTAAATTTTTTTGCTCTATCTTACCTTATTTTTACAAATTGATTCTGGACTTATAATAAAAAAATATGTACTGTAAACAAAAAAATTTTTTAGGAAAAAAGAACACAAAGCTTCCCCTCATTTGATAAATGGAATGATTAATATCAAATGCTATGCTTATCTGCCATGAATCTATGAAACTATCAACATTTACCATGGATTGTAATATTGATAAAGAAATACTTGAATATCATTTAAGGATAAAATATTCATGGTAACCTACATTTGTATTTTATCATTGATATTCCAAGGAAAACATTGTGGAATAGAAAAATCTAAACTGAAATTATATATATATAAATTAAACTTGGTAACAGATACTAAAGGAACAATTTCTTTTAAATTATCTGTATGAAATAAAATTTCACTAATCAATAATGGTTAAGATTATAGTAGTAGTTTAACAATAAAATATTTATCAAAGTTCTTTTAATTTTTAATAATGTTAATTATGAGGTATTTTTATCTTATTATTTCATATAAGATTAAATAATAGACATAATTAAGACTTAAATCAATTGTTAGTATGTTAATTTGTTGTGAGAAAGAATTTGTGATTAACTCTTTATGACTGTATGCATTAACAATTTTAATGATAAATCATTTCTAACAATTGTAACCCAGCAGGGATATATATATATATATATATATATATATATATATATATTATTATTATTATTAATCAATGTCTGTATTCCAATTATAATAAAATATATATAATTATTCAAAACAATACAATAATTAATACAATTAAACAAATATATACCAATTTAATAGAAGTACTTTCAACTATCTATGTAGTCGTTGTCAACTAGACTCAAATTGTATTAGAAAAAACCGTTACAAATGTAAACAAAAGTAATACGTCATACATCAATTTTCCCACAATTCATTAATTTTTATATTGGCTGTCTGTCTATTTATCAACTGTTGCTTTTCACTTTTTATTAACATAGCTTCTTTAATTTTGCGTTTATTATTATTTCTTTCAATACACAGAATTTTAACTTTATTAAAATCAAAATCAAAACCATAATTACATGTTACATTATGATCAAAAAATACTGATGGTGATACATCATCATTTCTAACATTCTCTTGTCTTGATTTTTGCACTCGTTTATATAATAACAAATGCTCCCTTGATCTTTTCTCCAATGTCCACCGAGATTCCCCAATATATGCCTTTCCACAAACACATAGCCATTTATATATTGCACAACTTTGATTTAAAATACTACACCTATTTTTTGAATTATTTATTAATCTATTTAAATTAGGAGTAGTATAAAATGCAACTCGACATATATTTTTATATATCTGTTTTATAAATTTAACCTGTTCATTACAAATAAATGGTATTGATATCCAAGTATATTTTATTTTATCAATATCTATAGCATCTAAAATATTTCTATTATTATTAAACCTATTAACAATATTATAAATTAATTTATGATCATATCCAACCTTTAACAAATCCATAATAAATACATTTATGTTACTTATTTTATCAGAACTATATTTACATAATTTATTATTCCTAAATAAAAATGATTTTAAACCGGATAATTTATGTGTCATTGGCACATTTGAATACCAAGGAATATATCCTCTTTTTCAATATCTTTTATTACCATACAATAATCTAATTTATTTTTTATTACGTGTAACTTTAATATCTAAATACTGAATTGAATTTTTTCTTCAAAAGATTTACTCCATTTTAAACCTTCTAAACTATTTAATTCATTGAATAATACATTTATAATATCTAAACTTCCACAAACAAAAACATCATCAACATACCTGTAATAAATTTTAATACCTTGGCAATATATATTAGTATTAAGAATTATATCTTCATATCTTGATACCACAAAACTACATATTTGTGAAACTACAGGAAGTCCTATGGGACTTCCGTAATCCATTTTATAATAATTTTCATTAAATATAGCATATATATTTTTATCAATAAAATATAATACATCATTTACAAATTTTACTTTTTTAACATCAACTTTTTTTAACCTTAAAGCATCTAATATAATTTTTATAGATTTTAATCTATCTATTGAACCATACATCTCACATATATCAAATGTACAAATACTATCATTATTATTAATATTAATATTTTGAATTTTCTTTACAAAATCAAACGATGAATTAATAGTATATTTTCCAAATCCAAGAAACATTATTAAAAGATGTTCTTGGATTTGGAAAATATACTATTAATTCATCGTTTGATTTTGTAAAGAAAATTCAAAATATTAATATTAATAATAATGATAGTATTTGTACATTTGATATATGTGAGATGTATGGTTCAATAGATAGATTAAAATCTATAAAAATTATATTAGATGCTTTAAGGTTAAAAAAAGTTGATGTTAAAAAAGTAAAATTTGTAAATGATGTATTATATTTTATTGATAAAAATATATATGCTATATTTAATGAAAATTATTATAAAATGGATTACGGATGGCCTATGGGACTTTCTGTAGTTTCACAAATATGTAGTTTTGTAGTATCAAGATATGAATATAATTCTTAATACTAATATATATTGCCAAGGTATTAAAATTTATTACAGGTATGTTGATGATGTTTTCAGTTTGTGGAAGTTTAGATATTATAAATGTATTATTCAATGAATTAAATAGTTTAGAAGGTTTAAAATGGAGTAAATCTTTTGAAGAAAAAATTCAATTCAGTATTTAGATATTAAAGTTACACGTAATAAAATAAATTAGATTATTGTATGGTAATAAAAGATATTGAAAAAAGGATATATTCCTTGGTATTCAAATTTGCCAATAATTTATAAATTATCCGGTTTAAAATCATTTTTATTTAGGAATAATAAATTATGTAAATATAGTTCTGATAAAATAAGTAACATAAATGTATTTATTATGGATTTGTTAAAGGTTGGATATGATCATAAATTAATTTATAATATTGTTAATAAGTTTAATAATAATAGAAATATTTTAGATGCTATAGATATTGATAAAATAAAATATACTTGGATATCAATACCATTTATTTGTAATGAACAGGTTAAATTTATAAAACAGATATATAAAAATATATGTCGAGTTGCATTTTATACTACTCCTAATTTAAATAGATTAATAAATAATTCAAAAAATAGGTGTAGTATTTTAAATCAAAGTTGTGCAATATATAAATGGCTATGTGTTTGTGGAAAGGCATATATTGGGGAATCTCGGTGTACATTGGAGAAAAGATCAAGGGAGCATTTGTTATTATATAAACGAGTGCAAAAATCAAGACAAGAGAATGTTAGAAATGATGATGTATCACCATCAGTATTTTTTGATCATATTGTAACATGTAATTATGGTTTCTGATTTTGATTTTAATAAAGTTAAAATTCTGTGTATTGAAAGAAATAATAATAAACGCAAAATTAAAGAAGCTATGTTAATAAAAAGTGAAAAGCAACAGTTGATAAATAGACAGACAGCCAATATAAAAATTAATGAATTGTGGGAAAATTGATGTATGACGTATTACTTTTGTTTACATTTGTAACGGTTTTTTCTAATACAATTTGAGTCTAGTTGACAATGACTACATAGATAGTTGAAAGTACTTCTATTAAATTGGTATATATTTGTTTAAAATATTGTTACTGTATTAATTATTGTATTGTTTTGAATAATTATATATATATATATATATATATATATATATATATATATATATATATATATATATATATATATATATATATATATATTAGATTGTTGTTTTTAAAATTAGAACTACATTTTTGGTCTTAGCCACCTCAATGAGTTAATGTTTACCTTAATAAATATTATTTTTACTAACCTAAGTACTTTGATTTTCCTATTGCATAATTATTATAAAACTATTTTATTACATAACTTATTTACAATTAAAATATTTAAGTGTATATATCCCATACTATAGCTCATTAACAAGTAAAATATTATCTATTGAACTATATTTTCTTTGCCCAGCAAAAAATACTTATTATGAATCATTGATCTCTTACAAATTCATGAGTCCATTGTAGATGTAAATCCAAACTATCATAAAGCCAATTTATGGATTAATTCATTTATTTGTTTATTTTATTAGTTATACTTTTAGTTCCCTAACTACAATATTTATCCATTATATTTTCTAGCTTGCTCAAATATATGGGCATTCATAGATCAGGCAGTTTTTCATAGTTTTCATTACAATTATTTATATATATATATTGAAGCAGATGATCTGATGCTCAGATCCTGCTTCACAGTCCACATCCAATCTCCTATCATCTAACTGTATTCAAACCCACCTTTACACATGTATATACATAGATAATAATATATATATTTCTTTTGGTTAGTATTATAACATAAACCACATTAATACGTATGTATTTTAATATTTTATTTAATAATAATATTCTCATGTGTATGTGGGCATAAATAATAAATATCTATATATTTCAGTGTAGGAGATTGTGAATAAATTAATAAAGTTATATTATATATAAGGTATTATATATGAAACTTATTATTTTTTTTATATATAATTTTGTAGCCAGAAATGATGCAATCTTGTTAAAAAGTCTCTCGAACAACAATTACCCGGAAGACCCCTTAGATAAAAGTAAAAGATTACGAATTGGTAATAATAAAATAAACCCATTAGTGGAAATTGTCCATGCTAGCTTGTTTTAAAATCATAAAATATATTTTAAAACAATCGTTCGAGAAACTGATAACACACTTGCATTGTTTCAAACATCTTACTAAATAAGAGTATCCGGTCAAACTATTACAGATGAAACTTAAGTGCTTAAACTGCCTCAGGTCCAGCAGTAGTTGCTAAGTTACAGCTTCAAAATAAAAGTATATATACTGCTGGATTTGAATCCACAAAGGAGGAGACCATTAAATAACTATGTTGCTATTCAAATTCCATGCCAGTTTTGATTCCCACTCAATGTGTTGTGAATAGGGGAAATTTCACCTTTTCCCTCCTTTCTAATATGCTGTTCCCATGAAAGAAGCTCTGCATCCCGTACTAATGAACTTTAGATATTTTCCAGTGAAAATGAAATGCTAATTCTCAAATAATAATGCTACCCTAGATCTAGTAAAACAATACTGATGGACTGACTCCTAGTGAAATTGCTCTTCTAAATAAGCAAGGTAAAAGAACTTTGACCGTTGCAATTCTTAAATCCTGCCTTCTCTGTAATATTTATATTTTAATCACCTATTTTAAATGTCTTCAAAATATGTAGTATTATAACTCTATATAACTAATCTATATTAAGCCTCCCATAAAATGTTTTTCCTTTTTTTTTATTTCCAAGTGGCAAATAAGTTTCATTTAGATTTATGTATTTATATTTTAAAAAATTAATGCCAATAATATTCTAAAATCGCAAGCATATAATGTATTTTCATTTTTTCCCACCCATCATTTATCGGGTAAATAATTTATAGCGATCAAAACAAGTCTTATTTGACTTGCCCAGGTGCTCGCAACTTTAGATAAATAAACTAATTATATTTTTATGTTTACTGTAGAAAAACAGATTGACATCTGTTTTTTACATTTTCCTTCCTAAATAATGCGCTATCTCTTATTCTTAAATTATATTATATATGTAAAATCCATCTTAGCTATTACCACCACCCACTTATTTTGTGATAATTTATATATTTTCACAAGGGCATTGATTAACCAAGATTAAGATTTATTAAATGTGTGGGAAATAATGAATAATATTAAGTAACATAATGTAAGGGGGAGGGGGATCTTAAGATCTTAGTTTTATATTTAACTATAATTATTATCCATGTTTGCTTAATGAAGCCATATCATTATGCCGAATATTTCATAATTTATGGGCAATAAATATGTTAGATAATCTTTAACCTTGAGAGTTATATTATATTATTAAGCATTACGTGCATAAAGGCCATTTCGTTTATATATATGTTCATGCTTCTTTCTCACATGGAGGTATTTGCTCAGTCAAACCCCATCATCATTCTCAATGTCCTTAAACCAGACTGTAAAACCACCCTAAGGACATCCTTGGTCTTATGTGCATGCTTTATATGGGGATTGCTCTGGAAAATCCAGCCTGATAATGACATAGCCGACCGTCATTCATCTCAATACCGACCCTGCCTATGTTGCAGAGGAAATCGGTCAACTTCATTCTTAAAATTGATGAAGCACACTCCAGGATTCATAATTTGACCAACCCAATCAGCCACCATGCACACACCGCCTTTCAGTGTCTTATTAGTCACCCAGAAATAGTCATAAGCTGTAATGAGATGATTTCTTTAAACAGACATATTTCCATTAGTTTTATATACATATTAATGCAATAGATTTAGTATCATTTATATAATTTTTCATTATCCACCCATGCATTAATTATCTATAACTCAAATTAATAATAATATTGAATGTAACCAAATGTAATATCTGCTTGTAAAATTATTTTCCTTTTAAATGAAGTAGATGCTCTTTTCGTCTTTGGGGGTGTAATAGTATTCTAGTAATGTATTCCAATAGTGCTAGTTCATTAAATCACACACATATATTATTGGCATAGCCGCAAATCTTATGTTATCATTAAATATGAATCAAACACACACACACATATATATATATATAATACTCATGAGGCTAACGTCAGCTAAATAACCCGACATAATTTTGTTATTAATAAATGTTAAATATATATATCAAACTTGAACCATTGCTTTATTTTAGTTAAGTTAATATATTAAGTTATTACTTAAGCTCAAATATGACTAGATGATCTCTGCTAAATATATAATTAATATGCTAGGTCATGAGCTTTCATTGCTCATCAAATATAGCTAGTTACTAAGTTAATCTATTATATAAGTTTAGCCTAGAGTCTTTCTGTGTTTCTGATGATCAATGCCGGTGGTGAGAAGTAAATTAAGTCGATGTCATCAGAATTGTTGTTGATAATGTTATAGATCTGGGAAATAGGCAAATAGGGCAGAGTTCATGAGTATTTCGGACCTGTGTATCTTGTGCATAATTGGATTCGAGGTACTTTTGCCTAGATGCTAGATCTTGTTACATGAACATACAAATCCGACCGGCACAGATTTTTTTTCTTTTCCCTGGTTTGACACATCAACATAGGGCTTCGAATACAAACACCTATATACCTGAGATAGTAGTAGATAGTTATATATATAACATATGTTTAAAAAAAAAAAAAATTTTTTTTGAAAAATTTTTTTTTGAAAATTTTTTTTCAGACACCCAGCTTAAAATTTTTTGAATATTGGTACACACTCCCTACGAGTCATTGTTAAGATAAATATAAATATTTTCTCTCAGTATATATATAAATATGTTTCAAGTAAATAGTATGTCATATACTCAGTATTTTTTTTCCACATAAAAGTTTTAAAAGTTTTTCATTTTCACGAACCTATAAAATAAATTAGTGACAGTTTTGTTTTGTTTTCTTTCACATATATGATTTGAATAATGATAGTGTTATATAATGTTTTATTCCTTGTCCGTAAATATTTATTACATGTATAATTCTCGTGAGTTTTTTTTAAAAAGAAGTAAAGAGAAGTAACAGCTTTTAAGGGGCTTTACTTTCATATTAACTAAAGATAAAAAAGTGCTTTTCCCAAATAATGTTTATAGTTTTTTTTTTTCCATGTGTCATAGCATCAGCCGGGAAGCGAACCCGCTAACCCAGGACAACTGCTTGTAAAGCAGCCATCACTGACCTCTCGACCACCAATGCTTGACAATGTTTATAGTTTTTGTATACATGTAAGACTCCAGTGAAATAAAAGAGTGACAGCTTTTAAGAGGCTCTCACTTTTATAAAATAAAATGTGTTTTTTCAAAGAAGCGAATAAGATGTTGTATAATGTTTTTTTTTCTTGGTCATAGACAGGAAATTACATGCAGGATGCCCATAAATAAAATAGTGGTAGCTTTTAAGGGGCCTCCACATTTATAATAAAAATAAAGTATGTGTTCTAAATAGTATTGTTATTTAAAATCATTTATTAAAACTTATATATATATATATATATATATATATATATATATATAAGTTTTCATAAATGATTTTAAATAACAAAGTATTTTCGAGTTTACAATGTAATAAAATAGTGATAGCTTTTAAGGGGTTCTCACATTTAAAATGAAAAGATAAAGAAGTGTGTACGATATAGAATAATAATATTGAGATATATAATAATTTTTTCCGTGTTTAATGAATATTTTATAAATAAATATAATATGCCTAATTTTTGAAGTGTGCGCTAAATAATAATAATATATAATAATTTTTTTTCATAAATGCTTTAAATAATGATGTTCTATATAATTTTTTAATAAATGTCTCAAATAATAATATTTTCAAGTCTGAGAGAATTAAATTAGTGAGAGCTTTTGAGGGGTTTTCACATTTAAAGATAAAAAGATAGTAAAGTAGTGTGTGGCTAAATAATATATAATTTTTTCTAAATGTTTTAAATAATGATGTTAAATATAATTTTTTCCCCCTTGTTAATACATCTTTTAAATAAATATTTTAAATTTATAATATTTCCAAGTCTGAGGGAGTTAAATAAGTGACAGCTTTTAAAATGCTTTCACTGTTAAAAATAAAATAAATATTCTAAATAATCGCAACTGTGCAGATTTTTTTTCAAATGTTTTTAATAATATTCATGCGTATATAATTGCCCCAGATCAATGAAATAAAATAGTGACAGTTTTTGTTATACTTTCATTCTCCTATATAAATATGTGCTAAAGCCATAATAATTTTATCTGTTAAGCTGTGTATAATTATTTAAGTATATAGTTTAGAAAAGTATACAACCCAATAATAGTGGATCATATAGTCAGGTCATATATATATATATATATCCCTTTGGACCAACCCAATCAGCCGCCATGCACGCCCCGCCTTTCAGTGTCTCATTAGTCACCCAGAAATAGTCATAAGCCATAATGAGATGATTTCTTTAAACAGACATATTTCCATTAGTTTTATATACATATTAATGTGATAGATTTAGTATCGTTTATATAATTATTCATTATCCACCCACACATTAATTATCTATAACTCAAATTAATAATAATATTGAATGTAACCAAATGTAATATCTGCTTGTAAACTTATTTTTCTTTTAAATGAAGTAGATGCTCTTTTTGTCTCTGGGGGTGTAATAGTATTCTAGTAATGTATTCCAATAGTGCTAGTTCATTAAATCACACATATATATTATTGGCATAGCCGTAAATCTTATGTTATCGTTAAATATGAATCAAACACGCACACACACACACATATATATATAATACTCATGAGGCTAACGTCGGCTAAATAACCCGACATAATTTTGTTATTAATAAATGTTAAATATATATATCAAACTTGAACCATTGCTTTCTTTTAGTTAAGTTAATATATGAAGTTATTACTTAAGCTCAAATATGACAAGATGATCTCTGCTAAATACATAATTAATATGCTAGGTCATGAGCTTTCATTGCTCATCAAATATAGCTAGTTATTAAGTTAATCTATCATATAAATTTAGCCTAGAGTCTTTCTGTCTCTCTGATGATCGATGCCAGCGGTGAGAAGTAAATTAAGTCGATGTCATCAGGATTGTTGTTGATAATGTTATAGGTCTGGGAAATAGGCAAATAGGGCAGAGTTCATGAGTGTTCCTGACCTGTGTATCTTGTGCATGATTGGATTTGAGGTACTTTTGCCTAGATGCTAGATCTTGTTACGTGAACATACAAATCCGACCGGCACAATATATATATATGTGTGTGTAATACTATTATGATTCGATGTCTGTATTTTTAAAGCAATATACGTAATTATATAACTGAATATTTGTAAATACAGTAACTAAATAATTAAAAAAATTTATCCACTTAGTAGTGCTTTCGATTATACCAGTAATCTATGTCAACTAAAGCTTTGAAATGCTAACTTTTCCACAATTCCATGATCTTAACCTTTGTTGCTTGCCTGTTAATTAAGTCATGTTTATATTTGTATATTAGCATAGCCTCCTTTATTTTTTTTTTATTATTACCTTTTTCAATTTGCAATATTTTTACACTGTTAAAATTGAAGTCAAAACCATAAATACATAATTTATTATGGTCGTAAAAAACAGATGCTGAAATATTATTATCTACTATGCTATTTTGTTTCGATTTCTGAACACATTTTAATAATAGCAAGTGTTCTTTAGTTTTTTTTCCAATGTACATCTAGATTCACCTATATATTTACTGCCACACCTACATATCCATTTATAAATGACACAATTTTTATTTATAAATGAGGTTTTATTTTTGGAGTTATTTATTAATTTATTTAATGTAGGAGGTGGGTAGAATGGAATATCACATATATCTTTATAAATTTTCCTTATAAACTTTACTTGATAATTTGAAATATATGGGCTTGATATCCATTTTTTTTTATTAAGAGGAGAATCAATATTATTAGTAAAATTTTTATTTTTATATTTTGTATTAAAATCTCTAATAACATTATGTATGTGATTATAACTATAGCTAGCATTTAACAATTCATTCGAGTATATTTCAATATTTTTGCCTTTATCTGATGAATATTTGCCAAGACTATTATTTCTAAGTAAGAAGAACTTCAAACCTGCCTTTTTGTGTGACATTGGCACTTTTGATTTATATGGAATCTAACCTCTTTTTACTATTGGTTTAATGGTCATACAGTAATCCAGAATGCCTTGATTCCTAATTATTTTAAGATCAAGAAACTGAACACACATTAAATCATCTGTTTTTATCCATCTTAGCCCTTTCAAACCATTTAATTCCTCAAACAACTCATTAATTGTATTTGGTTTACCACATACAAAAAACATCATCAACACCTCGATAATATGCAGTAATATTTTTTTGATAATATTCCTTTTTCAAAATATTTTCTTCATATAGAGAAATTATAAAATTGCATATTTGAGCAACAGTAGGTAATCCCATGGGCCATCCATTACACATTTTATAAAAATCCTTATTAAAAACTGCATGAATATTTTTACCAATAAAATTTAATGTTTCAATTATAAACTTTATTATTTTCATGTTAACATTTTTTAAAGTTAATGCGTTGGAAATAATTTCGATAGATGCCAATTGATCAATTGATCTATACATTTCACTAACATCTAGAGTACATATAATGTCATTAACATCGATCTTAACATTATGGATTTTATTAACAAAATCAAATGAAGAAAAAAAGGGCAGTTTTGAAGTCCTTCTTATTTAGAAATAATAGTCTTTTCAAATATTCATTAGATAAAGGCAAAAATATTGAAATATACTCGAATGAATTGTTAAATGCTAGCTATAGTTATAATCACATATATAATGTTATTAGAGATTTTAATACAAAATATAAAAATAAAAATTTTAATAATAATATTGATTCTCTGGAAAATAAAAAAATATGGATATCAATCTCATATATTTCAAATTATCAAGTAAAGTTTATAAGAAAAATTTATAAAGATATATGTGATGTTGCTTTTATACACCTTCTACATTAAATAAATTAATAAATAACTCCAAAGGTAAAACCTCATTTATAAATAAAAATTGTGTCATTTATAAATGGATATGTAGGTGTTGCAGTAAATATATAAGTGAATCTAGATGTACGTTGGAAAAAAGACCTAAAGAACACTTGCTATTATTAAAACATGTTCAGAAATCAAAACAAAATTGCATAGTAGATAATAATATTTCAACATCTGTTTTGTACGACCATAATAAATCATGTATTTATGATTTTGACTTCAATTTTAACAGTGTAAAAATATTGCAAATTTAAAAAAATAACAATAAAAGAAAAATAAAGTAGGCTATGCTAATATACAAATATAAACATGACTTAATTAACAGGCAAGCAGCAAATGTTAAGATCATGGAATTGTGGAAAAGTTAGCATTTCAAAGCTTTAGTTGACACAGATTACTGGGATAATCGAAAGCGCTCCTATGTGGATAAATTTTATTAATTATTTAGTTACTGTATTTACAAATATTCAGTTTATATATATATATATATATATATATATATATATATATATATATAACAGTTGAAAGGTGAAGTGGGTGTTTCAAAATGAATCCATAGTGAGAGAGGAGATTGATTTGGCTTCTGTGATTGTCATAGAAAATAACTAAGGTGAAAATGCACTAGTCAAACTAAAAACAAGAAATATATATATATATATTAATAAGCGAAATAGTGTCTAAAGTTAATCTGGGATAATGATATAATTAAGTTCCAACCAGTAACCACCTAGACATTCACAGTAAAATATAGTAACCAATATTTCTGACTGCTGTCAAGCCAACATTCACACCTTTTAATAGCAAGAATGGAATCCATTCTTACTAGTGGTCCATTGTATATATATAGACACTTAAAACTTGCAACTTGATTACAGAGTATGAAATATTGATACATTGAAGTTTAAATAAACCTCTTTAAACATGAAATAAACATGTCACTGTAATGTAGAGTAATAAATCGTCAATTAACATTAGAAACTGCAATACTTTTAAATTGCCCATATATTATTTAGAAATAATAAGTGAAATAGTGCCTAAAGCTAATATGGGATAATGATATAATTAAGTTCCAACCAGTAACCACCTAAACATTCACAGTAAAATATAGTAATCAATATTTATCACTGCTGTGAAGGCAACCTTCACACCATTATATATATATATATGAAGGCAACCTTCACACCATTGAATATATATATGAGCACTTAAAACTTGCAACTTGACTACAGAGTATGAAATATTGATACATTGAAGTTTAAATAAACCGCTTTAAGTTTTAAGTGTCCATATATATTCAATGGACCATTAGTAAAAATGGATTCCATTCTTGCTAACGAAAGGTGTGAAGGTTGCCTTGACAGCAGTGAGAAATATTGATTACTATATTTTACTGTGAATGTTTAGGTGATTACTGGTTCAAACTTAAATATATTAACAAGTAAACCAAGTATATTTTTGGTAATGTGTGTGTGTCATAATCATAGTCAATAATCTGTATAAATTTAGGAAAACATGTCATTTAAATAATATAGTTTTACATAATAGATAATTAATCAAATATTAATTAATTAATGATTTAAAGTTTAATGGGATAAATTAAATATTAAATTCTGTTTTAAATGTAGCATATATATATATATATATATATATATATATATATATATAAGTGTAATAATGCTCAAGGCTAAATGGGTTTATAAGTAATCATTAGAAAACAGTCACACTTAAACAATCCCAATATAGATAACAATCAAGAATTTCAAACTGTTATCAAGGCAGCCTTGACAATAGTTTAAAATTCTTGATTGTTATCTATATCGGGATTGTCTCAGTATTGACTGGTTTCTAAGGTTTATATATATAATATTTAAATACATATATATTATCTATACTAAACTTAATATAATTAAAAAGGACTTAAACTCAGACTTTCAAGCTGACCATAGCTAGCCATTTCATCTTATACAACTGTTACACATGACCATATACATATCAACAAGATAAATGATCTCCAATATGACTACATACATGTGAGCAAGATAAATAATCTCCAATATAAACATACAAATATTGGAGATCAAGTGGATATCTATTGTCAGCTTGAAAGTCTGAGTTCATGTCCTTCTAATTAAATTAATATAGATAATATACATGTATTTAAATATTACCTGTTTAACCTGTACTCTGCCTATCTCTCCTTTTATGTTTAAATGGACATATTAAGGTCCAAATATGAGAGGTCAGAGTGACTTAAAGTCAACATGGGTATGACAATAACATTGCCATCAACAAGGGCTTTGAGTGTTCTACCTCAGATTTTCAATGATATGAATTGCTGAAGAGTTGGAGGGTGGAGAATATTGAAACTCATTTATTAAAGTTTGAAGATTTTTTGTCTTAATATAATCTGAGCATTGATTGTATATATGTGTGGGAGATGGTGATATGGATCAACTGATGACTGCTGATTCAGCTTCAAATACGTATATTGTAGATTATTTACTTTACTCACATGGATGTGATCATATGTATCAGTTGTATATATATATATATATATATATATATATATATATATATATATATATATATATATATATATATATATATATATACAGTCAATCAAATCACTGGCATAATATATACTTACTATCTTTGGGAAAATAGAAAAATAACAAACCATTTAATTATTTCAGAACAATTGTTTCATGACATCAAATACAGTTTTTTAATTTTCAGGAGGTTAATAGCTAAAATCACAAAATAATGTAATATACATGTATATTACATGATTAGACTATTAACTTTATATTCAATACAAGTTGAAGATCAGCATTTTAGAGCATAAAAGATCAAAGGTCCAAAGTAGTAGCTTTAATTGGACGGTCCTTATTTAAATATTGTTGAATTAATTAATTTACACACATATTTATGCACACTTATATTTACATATCTAAACTCAAGCTAAAATTATATTCCTCCATTAATGATTAAGCTCCATAAACAGGCAGAAGTGGCATATTTTTATTACCAGTAAAGTAGGCTAATGATTTCAATGTGAGATAATTTATTACTTTTATACAGAAAGAAGACATTCAAACATTAAATTTAAATAACATGCAAAATGTTGTAATATGCAGAGAAGAATGAATTATATATAATTGAAATGGAAACTTTTTATAGAATGTGCATATATATATATATCAATTCACTTTCTACAGTCATTTTTCAATAAATTATATAACCATAATGTTGTCAAAAATTATAACCTTTTAATTAATTGATAAATTATAAATAAATCAAAATAATAGACAACTCATTCATATATAACTTAATTTAATATCATTAAATATTAGAACAAAAATCGATTTGATGAAATTAAATTAAATGTATAACAATGAGTTATTTAATATTTTGATTTACTTATAAATTATCGATAGATTAAATATATATATAAAGTTTTAAAAAAAAGTAGAAATAAACACACCAAAATTTACATAAATACAGTTTATAATTATTTAAAAAAAGTCTAGAATGATTTAAATTTGACTAGTTGAGTAATATTGTTTTAAATTTTTGAAACAATATATTTATGTGTGTGTGTTATAATAAAAGCTTTTACTTGCTGGAGCTAAAAAACCAAAAATAATTATTATCTTAGCCTACAATTGCGTTTCTTATTTAATATTCAGAAATTAATTAATTAAATTACTAGTTGCAAAAATTAGTGATTTAATGAATTAATTTTGGGGCATTCCAATTTTTATTTTAAGTTATGGTTGAAGAAAACAATTATTTTTGGCTTTTAAATGCAGAACAAATAAAAGGTATTATTATGAAATGTTTAATATATATATATATATATATATTATAACGGGACAGCCTATTTGATAGCCTTAGTTGAGGCATCAAATATAACGGAACGGCATTTAATCATCCCAGTTGATGTATTAATTGTAATATAATCAATTATATTTAATGTTTAGAAATCATTAACTTAATGCTTCATAGTTAGGTTCACCAAATATAACAGAATGGATTATATTTAAAATCTAAGTTGGTCTTGTTAAATATAAAGAGATGATTAAATTCCTTAGAAAGAGGATACGCATTTCACTACAATCGGACTTTGGGTCTTCAAGTAGAATGCTAGAAATGAATCGATGAAATACCAAGTCCATGATTATATATACCTCTATTATGCTAGCTCATTAATCTTTAAATAAGTTTAAATACAATTTAGACCAGGACATCCATCTTTCATCCCTCTTTCAGTCACCATTATGCCACGATATTTAAACTCACGGAGAATTTGCAATCAGCTCTTTTCAGGAATAATTTCAAAAACAAGTTATTTCATATGCCTCTATATAAGCATTAATTATAACTATTATTCATATGACATTTATAATACTAGCATATATATAATATAATTCAATAATGATTAGACAAAGAGATCACGTTAACAAATCAATATTTAATAAACAATAAAAAATATAATAGAATAGATAATAAAATATTAATAAATAAATACGGATGAATTTTATCATTTTAAAAGAATATTAATAAATGATATTTTTTTATTTAATACCCTATGATAAAACTCAATACTATAATAAACTTTCAAAAATTAAAGAAAATAGCTTAAATTAACAGATATATAAAAACAATATCTGGGTTCAAAAATTAATAATTTATGTAACTTATTAATTTATTTACTGTTCTTATTTATATGCTTCACAATTACCCATATATAAGTATTATTTGCCATTGTATAACTTATATATTATATGTATTTTTAATAAATAAAAATACATTAAACGTTTACAATATTACGTAGTAAACACAATACAATCCTGTTTAAGATATCTGTCAAATAATAACTATTTTTTATATCCCTCATCTAATTTAATGAATTATGTTAAGCTTTCAATTAATTATATTTAATAATAAATATAATTTTCCTTTTAAGATATATATGATGCGATGCCAAATTTGAAATAAAGATAATAATAATAATAATAATAAACATATTAAAATAATATAAGCATTATTATAATATATGTAAATAAATAATAAAGGAAACTTAGTTATAAGAGAGTTGAGAGTAGATATTGAAGTCTATAGTTCATCATCCCAATGAAGATCTCTTACGAAGCATATCACCAATCCATTTGTACAATGATGATTCCATTTATCCTTAAACGATAAACTGTTAATAACATCCAATGACCGGATTAATGTGAAATAAAATAAATATTCTTCGAATGTAGATGTTCTTAATCTTCATTTCTCTATTATCACTAGACGTTCTATATATTCAATATTTCAAAATATTTTAAAATAGCATGCAAGGTTGGTTCAGATCTGAAACCTTTTACGATATAATGAGTGTACTACTCAGTGCACATTGTTTTATCCTTAATATATATAATTATCTTAAATTTATATATATCCGAAGAATAATGGAAGAGTTAAAACAACGTAGTTTCAAAACTTAAACAGACGTTCTTTTCCTTTATATTGCTATTCCTTTAAGATTAAGTAGAAAATTAAATATATTTTCCTTGCAGACTTTGAATCCACAAATTATTTTAATTTGAAAAAGTTAATATTTAAATTCCAATCGCTAAATAGTAGTATTGATAGAAGAAAAATGCTATTTTTAAAGAGAAAAGATTTTCTTTTTCTTTCGTTTTTTTTTTATTTTCCCGAGCACGAACGAATCTGCTCGTGTGTTATATAAGTTCATGTTTAATTCAACTGTCAATTGTTCCACTGACATTAAGATTTAATAATAAAATAAAAAAATATATAAGTATTTATTCTTAACTTCAAATCTGGCATTTTACTCAAAAGCTTAAGATATATATTATTTAAAACTTAAATGTATATATAAATAGTACATATATGTTACATAATAAAATAGTCAAATAAAAATTTATATTTATAAATAATTTTACAAGAGATAAAACAAGCTAGACTAATAATAATAACTGTAAGTTACTATTATAATATATATATATATATCTTTTAATATTAGACTTTTTTGTAATTATTTCAATTTTAATTAAAAAAAGAATAAACAATGTTATAGTCATTGCAATATTTAACAGGAAAATTGTGCATTAAAAATCAATTTTAATATTATTTTGTTTATGAAAAAACGTTAAAAAAACACAAACTTTTACAATCTAGAGAAATTAAAATTTTATACATCTTTTAAAAATGCAACTTTTACAATCAAGACAAATTAAGGTTTGTTTTATTTTTATTTAACCTTTCAAGTGATGAATATTTTGTCAAAAACCAAGGAATTAATTTTATTGGTCAAGTAGATAAAAGTCTGAAGTAATGTGATTTGTCAATTACATTTGGAATCTGCTTCTATTCAAAAATTATAATTCTTAGTAAATAGAACTGTTATAATTTAGCTTCTGAAAATCGATTTACTTCACATTCAAATTGATAAAATGTAACAAAATATTAAAAATAATGTTAATAACTGAAGAACAAAAGAAAAATATTTGAAATAATGTTAATAACTGAAAACAAAAGAATTATATTTCAAGCAATCATTATGTGACATAGGTGATTTTTTTTGTCTTAGAAATTACATCTCTGATTATTCATTTTTGTTGTTTTTTTTCTTTGTCTAAAATTCAATATTTTAAATAAAAATCTAAATCTATACATATTATTAGTCAATATAGACACTTTATTAGTCAAAATAGTATAACAAGTAATCATAAAATACTTAAATGATACAATTTTTATTTGACAATACAGTCTTATCCTTTGAATTATTTATTAACTTATTTAATGTAGGTGGTGCATAAAATGCAATATCACATATACCTTTATAAATTTCCTTAATGAAACTTGCCTATTGTTTTGAAATATATAATATTGATATCCAAAATTTTTTATCAGAAGAATTAACGTTATTATTAATATTATTTTTATATTTAGAATTAACAGTATAATAAACACAATCATAATTACATCCAACATTTAACAATTCATTAAAATAAATTTAAATATTTTTGGTTTTATCCTATGCATATTTACAAAGGTTATCATTTCTAAATAAGAACAAAACAACAGGCAAGTTTCATTAAAAAAATTTATAAAGCATGAGATATTGCATTTTATGCACCACCTACATTAAGTAAATTAATAAATAATTCAAAAGATAAGAATTTATTGTCAAATAAAAATTGTAACATTTACAAATGGACATGTAGGTGTGGCAGTGGATAGATAGGTGAATCAAGGTGCACATTGGAAAAAAGAACAAAGGAGCATTTGTTATTATTAAAAAGGGTTCAAAATACAAAACAAAATTATAAAAATAATGATAATTTATCAGTTTCTGTCTTTTATGACCATAATAAATCATGTATATATGGTTTTGATTTTAATTATAGTAATGTAAAAATATTGGAAATTGAAAGAAATAATAATAAAAGAAAAATTAAAGAAGCAATGTTAATATATAAATACAAGCAAGATTTAATTAATAGGCAAGCAGCAAATGTTAAGATCACATAATTATTGGAAAGTTGACATCATGGAATTATGGGAAAGCTGTCATTTTAAAAGTACTAGTTGACAAAAACTTTTTATAGCACAAAATATTTCATAAATATATTCAGAGCAAAAACAGCTTCTTATGCAGAAACTTAGGTATCAGATAAGAAAGAAATCCATTATTGCCAGTCTAGGAGTTAGATGTAAGTAAAACATCAAACTTTGCAGACATTTAAATTCAGAGTTCAGGGACATTTTAGTAAAATGTGATAGTTTTGAACCTAAAATTTATAAACACACATTGACTGGAGAGTATATAAAAAGTAGATAATGAATAACAGTTGTAATAAAGTACATATTTATAATACATTTGATGGCAATTGGTAGTGAGATAGAATCTCATTTGCATTGTAATATTGTCTAATCAATATTAATTGCTTCATCAGTTAATACAGATGAAGATCAAATACAATAAAAGGCTATAAGTAGATAAGACAATAAAGTTTGTTTAATAAAAGATATGCTTAAAAAAGTTAAAATGTAGAATTGCAAGAATTCAAATAATTATAATAAAATAATATGTAGTATTTAGGACTATATTGGCATTTTACAAATTGGTTTGAATCTTCAATGCAAAGCTCATTTTTAACATTTAACACTTATTCTCTCTTCTTTTCTTTCGGTCTGACAGGAACTGTATTTATAAGAAGTTATTAATGGTGATGATGATGATCTATACGGCATAAACCAACTGTAATTCAATACTTATATGACATCATTTTGAATTTGTAATATATTATAGAGTGAGCTAATTTCTATGACATTTAACATATATGTATAATATTAAAAATATTTTGCAAAGTGAAATATTGTAGTAAACATGTTTGGAAACAAAAAATAACTTTTTATATATCAAATTAGGCCTCAGGCAAAAACAGAATAAATTATCGGATTAGCAACTAGACGTTTCTACATCTAACTTTGTGCCCGTTATTTAAATACAGCATTTGGAAATATATATAAAAATAAATAAAAATGTTAAGAAAATGAAAAATAATAAATTCTATCTAACTAACAATGATCAACATACGCAAACTAAAAAACAAACAAAAAATACTGATACAAATCCTTGAAATAAAATTAGCTATAATTTTAGTTTTCTGTGCTTGTTTTTATAATAAATGTGTATTTTTTTTTTATCGTTGTTTATTTGAAATTAAAAATGCAGGATTAAAAGTAGCTAAAAAAAGTAATAGAATCTAGTCTAAAGAAATTCAACAAATTCTCTGTCACATGATCTCCTTTATTATATTTTTAAATTTTATTATTTTATATCTATTTATAAGATGCAAATAAAAATATGAATAATTTTTAAAATATTTTTTAATTTTTTTTAAAAAAAAAAATCTTTATAAAATCAATCTTTTCAAATTATCCGTGTAAAAGACAAATAATACTGAATCATCGTCAAAATTTTGAAATTTAGTTTATTTAAGTTTTCAGTAGAAAAATACTTGAAGTTTAACTTATTAGTATATAATATAGTAATTAAAATACTTGAAGTTTAATTTAATTATATATATATAAAATGATGGGTGGGAATTGGTTCACAACGGCAGACACAAATCTAAATTTATATTCAGTTATCAAAAGTTGAATGAAATATAATTACAATTTAAAAATACTGTTTACTTACAAAGATAAACATCTCCAAAACCATATATATTTGCGGCGAAGCTATATATAGCGGTAATAATTTCAACTACATATTAATTTTGGTATCTATAGCATGTGACTATCATAAAAGAGATGTATATTAGCGACTTTCAGAATCGGTTAATCCTAGAAATTGATGTATATATTTTAAATACATTTGATAATTGTATAAGCAATACAAAATTGGTGTGCTCGAAATATGACTTAGGTAAAATTCCAACCTTCATTACTGAGAACCGGACAAAAATATAATTACCAAATATATATCTCTAAAGGTATTTAACCATGGTAAATCTGCATTGTACGCATCATCTAAGTCCATATTTGTTCTTATAAAACCATTAACAATACTAGATGATAATCACTCAATCTACTAGTTATTGAAAATTTTTCTTCATCATTGACTAATAAAAAGCTTGAGTTTTTAACATTAATTGATAAACTAAAGTGTTTGTATAAGTTGCATCCAAAACATTAAATACATTGTGTAAGTCTTCTTTCAATTGGCAAAAGTAGAACAATCATCAGCCTACTGTAAAACAAGAATCTAAAAATAAGTTTTTGTTTCACTTTTAATCTACTTAAATTAAAATTAAGCTGACTTTAAAGATTTCCACAGATCCATCACATAAAATTGAACTTTTTTTTTTTGCATTTATCTGGTAACAAATCACATACTTGTAGTCCTTCTTGATTCTTTAAAACTACATTGAATCTCTAATAACCATTCATCTAAGATTGAAAGAAATCTATTCAATGAAATTAAAATATCTTTGCTGAATGTGTAATAATGATATTCCATGATAATTAATGCAATCTTGTTTAAAAATTAGAAAGAATAAAAACATCCTGAAGATGAAGTGGCACAAGTTCATGGATCCATAGTTTTGAAACTAAGATATCACCATCACAATTTGAAACTTCTCCAGATATTTCATAAGGATGTGCCATCTTTGCAGTTTAGGATTACAAAGAACTGTTTTTTGATTTCCCCTAGCTGAATATCTTTGCCCAAATATAAGTGAGTACTCATTTAAATTCATCATCTCAACTTTTGTATCATTATTCAAAATATAATAAAAATACTTTCACTTATTCAAAATATGATTGTCATCATATAAAAGAGGGGTATTGCTGGATTTAATAGGATTGTGATACCACTTCTCAGATCCACATGCTGCTCTCAATACATCAAAAAGTTCTAGAATGACAACAGTTAGTGACTGTCTCTATTGTCTTTTTAGTTTTAATCTATCAATTTTAAGTCATCTTGTCAGTCATTGAACTTATGCTTTCAGGCCTTTTATATTTATAATGAATTTTCTTATTTAATCTATTATTCTGCCAAGCAATCACTGTCAGAAAAACAATCATGATTCTTGTTTTCAGTTACTTATGTCTATAATACATTAAAAAAAAAAAGAATTTCATGCTTCAGTAATAAGACAATCTTGAAGATGAAAATTAGCAATTTTATTGTTTAATACCTGTTAAAATTCAGTATGCACATAAATATGAGTTACTTAGTCCAGGTTAGCTTTCCATTACACTTGGTACACAAACATGTGAAATTTTGTGAATAAAGGTAGTTTCCATTGTTTAACTAGTTTGTCATTATAGCTTATATGTATATACATGAATGTATTACAATTTAATTAATGTGTCACACTATCTATTTTGCATCTATTATTGCTCCTTTAGTTTTAAATACATTAATGACTACTGGTAATTATTTATTAGGCTAGAGATTATGTCATTCCTAATCCATAAATAAACTTCTTTACATAAGGTTATATTAAATTCAAAACAATAGTGAATAAAAATAATAATAATATTTTTATACATATTAATACACATGATCTCATTTAATAGTCACATAAACATCACATGATCACCTCCTCTTACGCTTATGTATAACTGTTGTTAAAACAGGCAAAACTCACTATAAATATTGCCACACGCATCAAGCTAGAGTAATCAATGGATGCCAGAAGGCTTGTGCATAAAATCCCCAGCTATTGCCTACTCAGCCAATATCCCCAGACTAGTTTCTGGCTTAGGGCCTTCATCAGTGAGGAGCCTTGGATCTGAGAGCCAGAAACTAGTCTGGGGATATTGGATGAGTAGGCACTAGATGGGGATTTTATGCACAAGCCTTCTGACATCCATTGATTACTCTAGCTTGCTGTGTGTGGTAATATATATATAGTGAGTTTTGCCTGTTTTATTAATAGTCACATATAAGAAATTTGAGTGTAACAATAGTAACATCATTTAAAATTTATATAAAATTGGGTAAAGTTTTATACCCAAGTATGTTATTTAATTTAAAATCTTTTACTTTTTGTGGATTCATTTCAAATTGTGATTTCTCTTTTTTGTTGTTCTTTAACTTAGTTTTAAAGAAAGATGCAATGAAAGCATTTTAAATAAAAGGGTATCAGCATTTTAAGAATAAGTTAAACTTTCTTGTATCATCTATAGCCTTTAATTCTAATAAAAATAATAAAAGATCTTGTTTTTTTCAGTAATTTAAAATGACTTATTTATAACATTGATTATAAATTAAAGAGACATACTAAAAAGAAAAATTAAGCACGAAGTTTATTGCAATTTTTATTAAATACAAATGTTTACTAAATTGTTTTTCTTTTAATTTTATTTTTAAATGTGTTTATATATAACATGCATACAAACATAGTGTGTGTATATATATATTGAAGCATTTTACCTGTCTGACTAGGTCTCTGTTACACATAAATGTGTGAGTTGATCAAGTTATGGAAAAAAAGAAAGTTTCATTCCTATTTCTAAAAACATATTTCATGATCAACTCTACTTAGTAATTGTTACGATTTACACTATCGATGGAATTAGCTTTTATTTCTTTTATAAGGGTGCCAGGATTCATATAAGAATCTGCTGAAATCCATCACATTGCATCTCGAAAATTAAAAAGAAAAATGCTTTTAAAAGAATTGGTATCATATTTTACCGTAACTAGAGTTATTTTCTACATATTATTATTCCTGAAGCTTAGTCAACACATATTGGCAAAGGTAAATTATATTTTTAAATCTTACTAAACTAATATTAATAAATTTAATAATAATCATTAATAACATATAATGAAAAGTTGATATTAGAAATAAATATTTTTATTCTAACAAATTAAAATGTTTAAAGATAAATTACTAATTAAATAAAACTGGAGACATGAATTCATTAATAAAAAAAATAGCAGTTAAACAATTAAAAAGTTCTTGGGTAAACAAGAGTCTCTTGAACAATAAAATTAAAGTCTTTATGGAAATTATTTTAAGCTTTTTTTTTTTTAAGAGTTGTTTGCAAACCTTATATCACAATCGGGAAAATGAATCTTAGCTTACCAGTAAATTGGTGTAGATTTATGAGATCCCGAGCTCATAGATATTTCCATTGGTCTCTCCTGCTGGCATCTTCAATTATTGGTCCATTCTATAGCTAGAGAAAAAGCACGGTTGTGGTGACCCTTTCATTGTAAAAAGTGGTATTCACAAAGCTTCGTTTCCATGCTTGCGTGACAGCTCAGTACAGCAAGTGGCATACCTGTGTCAAAGTATATTACTGCCACAGGTTATGCTCACGAAACCCCCAGCTCTAAGACATAAAACCAGAAGGTAAAGAAAGACCTAGATAGAGTTGTCTATTTCTTTTTATACCTCAATCCAGTTTTTAAACTTCTGCGCATCCTTTTGTCCTTTTATCAGCATATAAGATAATAATCTTGTACACTCTCTCTTAAATTTAAGTTACAAAGTCTTTATTTTTTTTAGCATATTTTCTGCCATCTTTAATTAACTAAAATATTTTTTTAGCTTATATGGATTAGTAATTTGTGCATCTTTTGTTTTCTCTCCAATTTTTTACTTTTATTTTTAATTAGATAAAAAAAAATTTGGATGAAAAATTTTACTTTCATTGTACTGTACATTAAAAAATAAATAAATTATACTAATCAGAAAAAAAAATCTAAAAATGTTTTTCTTTTAAAAGATCACTAAATTTATACCTTTTTTTTCTTAGCTTTTAAATATCTTACTGAATACCAATATATTTGTACCATATATAAATAAACGGTACAATATATACATACATAATCATCATCACTTTCAACCATTAACATATATTACAGGGTGAAGGTCTAATTCTTTCAATGATATCAGTAACACCTAATTATTTTCTCACCTATATGTTTCATTTTTATCCCTTATTGTTACTTTTAACATACATCTATTTATATTTCATTGGGTAGTTTGAAGTCTTTATATTATTCTTCTGTTCAATAGCCAAACCCTCAGATTCATAAATAAGAATTAATAAAATACATTTATTAAAAATCTTTCTTTTCATCGGATAGACATTTTTTTTAATATTGAGTTATTTCTACTAAAAGCATCCACCCAAGTTTAATTCTATGATTAATTTCATCCGTTATATTTCTATATGTATCAATCATCTCACCCAGTTATTTATAGTTGTTAACTTCTAATTAATTATTATCAATATTTATTTTCTTTTTTTGAAAAAAATCCATATAAAAATCCTTTACTTTTTCAACATAATAAGAACTTGTTAGAACATAAACTTGAATTATGTGAATGTAATATCTGATATTAAGTCAAATAACTAATATTGCTATTCTGTTTACGTTATAGTCCATCAATCTGTTTTCAATATTTATGCCTTTCACGTAAAGGGTTATGTCTATTTCTTAAATAAATTGACTCTATACTTTTTCTACTGACCTCATAAAGATCAACAATATCTCATTTAATAATAGAAAGGTCTTCTATCAATTTCTAAAAGTTTTGTTTATGTACAAGTGATCTACTGTTGTATATATCTAAGTAAGATGTCATCAAATGGTAGCAATTTTTCACAATCAGAAAATTTTTAACATTGCTCCCTTTGGCTGCCAATCATTCTCTTGATTGACCACATTACAGTTACTTGGGAATAAGAACGATAACTTGATTTTATCTGTCATAATTGTAAATAACTATTAAAAATAACCATTAACAGGTACATATGCATTCTAATATTTAAAAAAATCATTTATATTTCAGATAAGAACTATCAGACATGTTAGAAGAAATACCATGGTAGTTCTTAAACTCATACTAAAAAGACAATAAACTCACAACAATAGGTAAAACATATTGTTAAGTAATCCATCTGTATTTGTACATATGAATAATCATATAATAACAATAGCAGCAATGGCAAGCATATTTGGAGTAGATATTAAAAATGTGCTCTGCTTGATTCCTTTAAAGCCTTGAAGGAGAATAAAAGCAATT
>JAQFVV010000453.1:0-152500 GCA_028023455.1 Epiperipatus broadwayi
AAATAAATAGAATAAATCAAATAATATCAGATCTCAGGTTCATAAATTGTATTCTAACTGATTTTAAAATTACGGTAGTAAACTATGAAAAGGGAATTTTATGTCATAAATTCACTACGCAGTTACTAACAATAATAAATAATAATAATAATAACAATAGTATAGTATAATCTTATTACTTCCCGAATGCAATAAATAATTACGTACGTGGCAGTATTTTAATAGTCTGACAACAGAATACGTGTGGCAACATTAGCATATATTTTAATGTAATATGGTGGCAACCAACTTATGACCAATAAATGATATAATTATGATCCTTTAATTTTATCATACAAATAAATTTTCAAATTACTTATAACACTTTTATGTTTACCCTTTGTGCAAACAACTATATGTCTGTTGCAATTATAAGTGTATTGCGATATCATGCATCCCGTGGAGAAATAACAACGAAGACACAAGCTTTAAAATAAATTTACAACAAAGTTTATTAATAACATAAACAAATAACAATATTTTATATTATGTACATGGATATCCTTACTCTCCTATCACAAAATTATTTTACTAGTTTATAAAATGAAATCAAACTTCTACTTATTTTTTCTAGTTAACTCTTATCTTTTAAAATGCCTAAGAAAATACAGTATTATTATTATTGGATTTCTGATTATAATTTAGCTTGTTACAAAATGTATTTATCATATAATTATTATTAACACTTTATATCCCTACTATTATTATTAAATTTATATTTTTTACAATTTTACATTCATAGTAAACATTCCACAAAAACAATAAAATTCTATTTTTTATGTTAGTTGCATGGAATCCCACTAATTCAAACATTCTTCTACATTCGGTATTCGGTTTGATTATTCATTATCCGATGTTTATTAATCTAATATATTCATTCAAGCCTTACTTCGGATGGTAATTACAATTATTAGCACACCATGCACAAATATATGTCTATTACACATTATTGAATTATTTCTTATTAAATATGCAATATTTAATTTTCTAAAAAAAAAATATTATTTAACACATTTCAAATTTTATTATCACTTAAAACTTTGTTTATATTTTATTTTTTATTTTTTTTTTTAAAAAATCTTATATTCACTTCCGAATTACTTTTAAACTGTATCATATGATTCTTTCTCTCTTTATGCTATTTTGTACTTTCACTTTTAAAGTTACACAATTCTAATCCATTCCAGTAAATAAAATATTCTTACATAGACGAAAACGTATCTTCATTTCTATTTTATTCATTATTTCTGTGAAAATATCTTTCTGATGATGCAGATTCACGAGAACAAGGATAGCGAAAATAGATGCACAGGATCAAAATATAACTAGAATATTATCCGTCATAAACCTTGACAATAATGGCACAGTGAATTTAAAAAAAAACACTATAGAGGAGTGACCTTTATCTGTCTACCAACCTCTATTACAGGAGTGATGCTAAAGCTATTTCTTCAGCTTTATATGACATCAAAAAGTTTAAAAATACGCAAAAAAAACACTGTCCAAAATATATGTTTCAGTGATAGGGCTTAGTTAGCTATACTGAAATCACACAAACTAACTATGATCCAAATACTTTATTTTTCTTATTTCTTAACAAAACATCTTCTTGGTTTCCTCTACACTAGTACTACCAAGTCACTATCCGATCTTATTTCTCTAGATTTTTCTATACAGTACATCGACAAATTCCTATCTGCATTTCTAACAATAATAAAATTCATTTATTTCAAAACTATACCGCTGTTCTTTAAGAAAATCTCTTTACTACTTTTCTCGTATATTTATCATATACAAACTATTTTTATATTTGAATACTTTACAACATGAAAGTTCAAAAGAATCACACAATTGTTCTGTTATATCATATTATTAATTGTACCTTAAATAACTTGTTGCTTGCATATTTAAAATTACTCCTATCTCATAGCATGTTTTAATGTTGTATAAAATATGTACATAGAATTTAAACTTTCACACATCATTCTTAATCAATCGATGATCTAAAAAAAAAACATTATGCATTATAAATAAATATCCAAATTACCAAAACGATCTTTATCTTCTCGATCGTGTTCTGTAGGCTTCACCATCCCATTAATTCTTGTAGATATTAAACTTCCATACATACACTTTATTTTTTAAAACAATATTTTTACCATTCCATTAAGCTATTATATTTAAATCTCATTATTATTAAATTTATGTTTATATGTTTTCCCTAATCTCATCTAGCATTTTATTTTTTTAAATATAATCAGTAAAAATATTTAAAATTATATTTACGGTACTTCTTTATCGAACTTGCTTGAAAATTGTTCATATTAAAGCTAAAAAAAAATATTTTATTTCTTCTTCAGTCACTTAATGTTCTATTTTAAAGTAAAACAATTACTACTCTGTTTAATAAATATTCGTATACGACAATCCTTGGTTTTCATAACATTGAACACAATTATTAATTCTGATATTCTTTTCTAATATTGTCTGCTAGTCTTTTCCCGCGCGACTGTTCCCAATGCATCCTTTAGGTACTTTATGTAAATCTTCAGTAAATTTTTCTGTTTTCCTGGATCCATTTTCATTAAGTAATTTAATTTTATATTTTTCAGATCAAGCATTTCCTCCATTGAATACTTTATAATATTTTAAACTCTTCTTATTAGATAAAGTTTTTCGGTTCCTTTCCATAAAATACATAATAGCACTTTCATATTATTCCATAACTTTTCTTTATTTCACAATTCTTGTATTATAATTTTAATAATGTTTTCCTTTAAAAGATAAACATTCTTTCTTCATCATTATTTTCTTTATAATAAAACGCATATTAAATTTTTCCATAGAGAAGAATAAATAACTTTAAATTAGCCTTGTAAAATTGGTGCGTCAGAATTTTTTTCTGACGGCAAGTAACTTCTCTTTTAGATTTTCATATAGCGTCCCAATTATATTTCTCTGAGTTCTAATACTAAGTTTCTGGTTGAGCATAAATAAAGCTGTATTAAGACAATTTCCAAATATTTTTCTTTCAGCAATATTTTTAGGTAATTTTCCTTGTACTTCCATCTCTACTGTAGGTTTTTTTGGTTAAACTTGAATAAATTCCCTGGTAAGATAACTTTTAAAATTAGCAATCCATGTCGATACAGTCAAAATATATTATATGTTATAGAAGAACTTTTAAAATAAATACCAAATTTTAAATTTATATCACTTTTCAGCTACGGTGTTATCAGCTACAAAAAAATATGTTACTTTCACTTTCACTTACACATTACTTCTCCCCCCGCTTCGTATAATTCTTATATTTTGTCTGCTAATTTACCTCCGTTGATTGGTTAATGACTTCTTTAGCGCGAACAAATTTACACATTTTGTTATATAACAGATTAGACTTTTAAAATAAAGAATTGATGACGTCATGTCTCAAAATATTATTCAGACTAGTATTTTTAAATTCAATTATAGTTTTATAAAATTATTTAAACTTTTAAAACAATTATTAAAACAATATTTAATATTTTAACTTTTACTTTAATGATCGATGGCAATTATATTTAGTTTCAAATTCACAAACTTTATTATTATTTTAACAAGCGTGTGTGTGAAGATATATAATATACAGTCACGTGTTTACTAACTTTATCAAATAATTTTTTATTTACGTCTCGGTCTAAATTACCAAAACTGATATTCTTTATAAAATTTGGAAAATAATTTTAAAATGTTGAACCAAATATAATTCTCACCATCCTAACGTTTATTAATAAAATATACTCTATTAATTTTGATTATTAAATACAATTATAACACTACATATAGCATTTATTTAATTTATTAGTTTTAAAATATTATATTCAAATTATTATTATACTTTTAAACTATTTATAGCTGTGTTATTTTATATGGCCAGCTTTTACAACCATAAGCAAGGATGTAATTAAGCTTTATTTAACTGTTTTCTTTTAAATTAATTTATTACATTTTTATATACCAAGTATTTTCAGCCTTAAATTGTACTATAAAATGTAATTATCCTATTATTATTTATATATCATACAAGCATAACTTAAAATCTAAAATTTTTTTTAGTAATTGACCTTTCTACCTTACCATGACCTACAGACAAGGGCACAATATATATATATATATATGTGTGTGTGTGTGTGTATTGAATGGTCTTTAGAAAAAAATAATTTTATTTAAATATTCCACATACTCTCAACTGTTAGTAATTGCACATCAAACAGGTTGGTATATGCACAATGTTTCAAGAGGTATTATTCTCCCATCTTCTTCAAGTGTTGTTGGCCTGACCAGTGACAGTACTAGCATGGAATTCGAACCTAGGTTCTTAGATTTTTGATTATTGAATTTTAAGGTAACACTCTAACCAACTGGGCCATTCTGCCAAAGATAGCAGTCAGTAGAAATTTCATATACTTATCTATGAGGTTCCTCATGATTTCTCCACTTTTTCTTAAGATCAAAATTGATTAATGTTTTTCATACATTATGCATAGTGTCACTAGCTTGGCTTATGGGATTTTTTGCCATTGTCATGTGAGCATCTTTTTTAAATTTTCTTCCTTGTACCTTTTCTTCTCTGGAAGAACATATATTGGTGAGACTAGTCATCCCATTGAAAAGTTCTTGCAAGAACACAAACTGTTGATTAGAAGAGAGAAAACAGATGTGTCTAAGGTAGCAGATCATGTATGTGCCAATGAACATATGTTCAATTGGGAAAATACAAAAATATTGGATAGAGAAGAAAAGGTACAAAGAAGAAAATTTAAAGAAGCTGCTCACATGACAATGGCAAAAAATCCCATAAGCCAACACCATACATAATGTATGGAAACCACTAATCAACTTTGCTCTTAGGAAAAAGTGGAGAAATCAGGAGAAACCTCATAGATAAATATATGAAATTTCTACTGACTGTTGCCTTTGGTAAGATGGCTCAGTTGGTTAGAATGTTATCTTAAAATACAATAATCAAGAATCTAAGGACCCAGATTCGAAACCCATGCTAGTACTGTTACTGGTCAGGCCAGTACCACCTGAAGAAGAGGGGAGAATAATACCTCTTGAAATGTTGTGCATATACTAACCTGTTTGATGTGCTATTATTAACAGTTGATGGTATTTGGAATATTTAAATAAAGTTAAATTTTTTTAAAGACATTCAATACACATATTAGATGATGGAAATAGTCCAATACAAAAATACAATCTCCATACAATAGTACTACAAAGTGCAAGCCTTCAGAATCAATGGATGCAGGAAGTTTTGTGCATACACTCCCTAGCCTTGAATTTGTGAGCATGCAGCTAGATCTTAGAATCTAATGCAACTCTCCAGAAGTCAAACGCTAGAAAACTAATCTGGGAATATTGGATGAATAGGCGCTAGATAGGTATTTTATACACAAACCTTCCTGCATCCATTGATTATGAAGGCTTGCATTTCATAATCAATACTATATGGAAAGTTTGATATTGTTATTAACAGCCTTTGTAAGCAAATGAAATGGTGATCATGTGATGTTTTGATGGTTTTAATATATTTCATCTTCGATCTGCCATGAAATAAATGCTCACTTGAACACAAAGGTATAGAAATCATTCTTGACTTCATATATGAATACAAAATGAATACTCAATCCTTAACCATTAATATTTCATTATTTGTTCTTACTTCAAACATTTCAATTTACCTATGATATATATATGATTAGGCAATTTGAACTTTTACAATAAGAAAAAAAAAGTTCATCTTTTAATATGAATCTGTACAGGAATCATACAGACAAACATGCGTTCAATTGTTGTTTGATTATCCTTCAAAATTGTACATATTTTTTTCTTTTCTTCTAAGACTAAAATCTTTTCTTTATAAATTTTTAAGTCATTAAATATAAAGCAATTTAACTGATGATTTTCAAATGATATAGTTTTTATCTTTTTTTATATATTCATTAGACGATTATAGAAAATTTATCTTTCTCCTCTTCCTTCTTCTTAATTAATGCCTTATATAATTTTTAAATAATCTAACAAGAAAAAAAAACACTTATCTTTCTAACTAAATGTGCTTGAAACTTTTTTTTTCTTATTATTTAAGCTGTTAATAAAAAGTCACTATATTGAATTAAAAAAAAAGGTTTGAGATATAATTTTTGCAATAATTTCAGTTTTAATAATATTAGAGCAAAATGTTATTTGTTGCCAGATAATGGAAATACTAAGGAAAAAAAAAATTCGCTAAGAAAAATGGTGTTTACAATTAAAAAATGAAGAAATTTATTTTTCCAATATTCAGAAGAATTATTGTTTTATTGTTTGTTCCCAATTTCTAATTTATGATAACAAATTTTTAAATAACAGTTTTATTAATAATTTCATTATATTTTTCATAAAATTCTGATTCAAAGCACATATAATACTTCTTCCCTGAGATAATTCATGCCTTCAGTCCTTATGAAAACAGGAATATGAAAATACCTCATTTTACTTGTACTTCAGAAGTTAAAAAATTTCAAGATGTCTATAAGAAAAATGTTTTCTCCCCTAATAAAAGATAAAAAAACAAAAACAAACCATAATTATTGTAAATTAAGCATTATGAAATTACCTTTAATTCTAAAGCACTCATTGATTATGAGTTTTGATGTAAAGTTATAAATAATAAACATAATCTAAATAATAGTACTGATGTAGGTTTCAGCAAAACGCTGCCAGAATCATAGTGCTGAATCTATAATTTTGGCAGGTTTTGCTGAAAACTGGTTCATTACAATTAATTAGTTTATGTTTATTATTTATATCTTTTCATCTGAACTCGAGTCAATGAGTGCTTTAGAATTACATATTTTCATGAAGAGAATTAATACATTATTATCTTTAACAAATTCTAATAAATAAAACAAAAATAAAATTCAATCAGTATGGCATTGTTTAAAAAATGAGAGAGGAAGGAATAAAATGACCAATTGATATTAATTACCACTGCAAATACAACAAAGAAATAGAAATTATATAATTTGAAATTCCAAAAAGATCATTATGGTAATATACACATGTGTGTACACAATGATATTGTGGTATTTATATATATATATACATCATGCAAGTCCTTCTGTTAAAATTTATAAAATATGTAAAGACCTGAAAAATAAAGACGCACTTCATATTGGGGTTCTAATTTTCCCATTACTCACTTAAAACTATTTTGATTTTAGACTTTTGGTAAACCAATCATTTTAAGAATAATATATGAATACTAAACAATTATTACAAATATAGAAAACATGACAATATAATAACATTCATTAAAATGACAAAAACAGTTTATAAATTTAGAACCTGTAAGGATTTCATACTTTAAGACACAATCAAAGATTTTTAAGAAAGAAAAATATTCAGGTATATACAATTCCGTTTTTTTTTTTTATAATTTCAGGATTCAGAACTAAATATATTTTTATTTTTTATTAAAAAGTTAAAAAATTCTAAGCTACATATTTATAGAAAACATTGCATTTATATTCTATCTCTATCATGTATAAATCTTGCAGACGAGCATATCTGTTCATACTACCTGATATATAAATGCAAACTATTAAATATATTGAATTTTTATATTGGACTATTTCCATCATCTAATATGTGTGTTGAATGTCTTTAGAAAAAAATAATTTTTATTTAAATATTCCAAATACATTCAACTGTTAGTAATATCACAGCAAACATGTTAGTATATGCATTAACTGTTAGTAATATCACAGCAAACAAGTTAGTATATGCACCAACTGTTAGTAATATCACAGCAAACAGGTTAGTATATGCACTAACTGTTAGCACAATGTTTCAAGAGGTATTATTTCTCCCTATTCTTCAGGTGTTTCTGGCCTGACCAGTGACAGTATTAGCATGGGATTCAAATCTGGGCCCTTAGATTATTGATTATTGAATTTTAAGGTAACACTCTAACCAATTGAGTGTTACCTTAAAATTCAATAATCAAGAATCTAAGGACCCAAGTTTGAATCCCATGCTAGTACTGTCACTGTTCAGGCTAGCAACACCCAAAGAAGAGGGGAGACTATTACCTCTCAAAACATTGTAAAATATACTAACCTGTTTGATGTGCTATAACTAACAGTTGAATGTAGTGGAATATTTAAATAAAAATTAAATTTTTCTAAAGACATTCAACACACATATTAGATGATGGAAATAGTCCAATATAAAAATATAACTAGAACACCATCATTACAAACCTTCATGAAAATATTAAATATATTATTTCATACCTTAAACATTGTTAGTAATAAAAAGTAATACATTCCAAATGTTCTGGTTACCAATTGGCATAAATAATCAGAATGCGAAAACTATTAAATAATATAAAAGCAAAGCATCAGAGAAAAATAAGTTGTACAATATAATGTTCAGGGTATTAATGATTCAGTTTCCACTTGTGATAGTAGCTAAAACAAATCAGCATTTTTGATCTACTCCAATGCAGAAGAATAAAAATAGTAATACTTTTTACTACCCATACTACCTGTCACCATGTGAAAATCACTATGTGAGGTCAAATCCACCTAAAACATAAATCAAAAGATTACTAAAGATTGATAACTTACAAATAATATTCCATTTAAGAAGAAATTGTAATGTTGCAAAACAACAAACAAATAAATAAAAATGTAGATATAAACTTATCCATTAGAACTATTTATAATTCATATCCTCATCAGATGATGAAGTAGAAGAATCTGCATTTGAATGCCTTTGGAGCAAACATTAATTCACACTAGTTGTAATAATGTTGAACAAAGTGACATTTAGAGTAAAGTGGTACAGCAGAGTTAGAGTTACTTGTCACATTTTGAGCATGATAAAAAATAAAGCATTCTCTCTGAGAATTATTACAAAGAGGTACTAATTCACCTTTGAAACAGCCAAAGTGAGTTTTGTCAAGTTTTTTTAGATATATAACACAATGTTATAAAATGTTATGGTGATGGAGATCTAAATGTGTATGATTTCCATATGATCACTGTTGCAGATGTAGAAATACATGGCTAGTTGGGCCAAATTTCTTCTTTATAATATTCATTGATTAACATATGAGACAAGGCTTACTGAAATTCTAAATGGACTTTAGCTTCAAATAATTAGAAGACATATAAATGAGATGTAAAACACAAAAAGTAGGACCTACTGTGTTAGAACAATGGCAGAATGATCACAAGGTTCACTTGGACTTTCTATTCCAACAATATTAGATTCACTTTTTATTGGCCAAATCGATGCCACCCATATCATAATCATACATTTTTACTGCAGGTGAACATGCATGTGTTTGTTATGATCCATATTTATATTTCAGCTGATATCACATTTTTAGAAAGTGGATATGCATTTGAAATCATAGCGATTGGTTTCTCATCCATAGAAATTAGAATATGAAGGTCATTGTCTTTTTCAATGATAAACGGAGAGTCTCTTCTTTTCATTTTATGTTTTTATAAACTTCAGTGATACTATCTGGAATATCATTTCCTGTTATATTTATTGTTCCATAGAGATATAATTTATTTGCATATAGTTTTTTGTCAGCTGTACCCTTGAAAAATATCTGTCGCAAAAAGTAATGTCATGCTGTTTTGCAAGATGTGGGAAATCTATTGATATCACAGCACGAACACCAAGACATTTGCATTTGATTCATTGCTTGTATATAATTTCATATGGATTTACATTTGTGGCTATTATCAAATATCCACCACATGAAACTTTTTATGAGCCTTATTTTTAAATAATATTCAGTGTCACGGGTAGTTAAAAATGAAAGACTATTTCTCCCATGTGAAATATAAAATGTTCTTGTGCAAATAATATGCTGATTTAAAAATTAGACTCATAATAAGTTTATGCTCTAATTTGGGCAGGTTCAATAAATATTGGTTTATTTAAAGAATTAGCACAAGCATAAGAGGATCACATATATTTTTAAAATATTTATTAATGGGAGAGGGTCCTTGTCAACTTTCTAACAGATATGTGAAGAAAAATTTATTCTACAATATTATATATATATATATATATATGATCAATAGACGGAGCTTTACCAAAACCTCTGGATAAGCATATTTTTGTTTACATAAATGTCAAAAGAGTCAGAATTCACTATCTCTTTCATTGGCTCCACCTTCATATCAGCTGATTTCAAGCTAATTTTCTATCATCAGTGAAGGGTAGGGCTAGAAACTAGATCTAAACACTAACTCCAAGTGTTTATGCAACAAGTTCCTATGAGTTTGAAAGCATGAATTTTTCAGACATGTAATGTCTTCAAAACTCAGCCTAACAAGCCAGATAGCTACATGGGTTTGATATCAGTTCAGTTTCACCACATAGTCAAAGCCTCTGCAATATATATCATTGCAAAAACCTTCAAAGGTACATTTATGAAAAACAAAAACTAAGTTATAAATCACGTAACTTGTTATCACTTGCATTTATGATCAATAGATGGAGCTTTACCAAAATCTCCAAACAAGAGTATTTTTGTTTACATAAACATCAAAAGAGTCAGAATTCACTATCTTTTTCATTGGCTCCACCTTCAGATCAGCTGATTTCAAGCTAATTTGCTATCACCAGTGAAGGGTAGGGCTAGAAACTAGATCTAAACACCAACTCCAAGCATTTATGCAACAAGTTCTTATCTGGCTTGATAGGCTGGGTTTTGAAGACATTATGTGTCCAAAAAATTCATGCTTACAAACTGATAGGAACTTGTTCCATAAATGCTTGGAGTTAGTGTTTAGATCTAGTTTCTAGCCCTACCCTTCACTGATGATAGCAAATTAGCTTGAAATCAGCTGATCTGAAGGTGGAGCCAATGAAAGAGATAGTGAATTCTGACTCTTTTGATGTTTATGTAAACAAAAATAAGCTTGTTCGGAGGTTTTGGTAAAGCTCCATCTATTGATCATAAATGCAAGCGATAGCAAGTTATGTGATTTATAACTTGGTTTTTGTTTTTTATAAATGTACCTTTGAAGGTTTTTGCAATAATATATATTGCAGAAGCTTTGACTATGTGGTGAAACTGAACTGATATCAGACCCATGTAGCTATCTGGCTTGTTAGACTGGGTTTTGAAGACATTACGTGTCTGAAAAATTTACGCTTGCAAACTGATAGGAACTTGTTGCATAAATGCTTGGAGTTAGTGTTTAGATCTAGTTTCTAGCCCTACCCTTTACTGATGATAGCAAATTAGCTTGAAATCAGCTGATCTGAAGGTGGAGTCAACAAAAGAGATAGTGAATTCTGACTCTTTTGACGTTTATGTAAACAAAAATATGCTTGTTCAGAGGTTTTGGTAAAGCTCCATCTATTGATCATAAATGCAAGCAATAGCAAGTTACATGATTTATAACTTGTTTTTGTTTTTCATATATATATATCACTACATTATATATGTATTCCAAAAAATAAAAAGCTGCTACATTCTATTGACATGGTGTATACCACATATAGCTTAATGCTTATTTAATATAGCTATATTGTTCAAAAATTCTAGTATCACAACATGTCTATTATAGAGTGAAAGTTTCTTTAAGCTGCTGTGATAATTTTAAATTTTATGATTTTTTGTATTACTTTGCAAATACTTATTCTTTCATCCATCCAGCATAAAGATAATTCATTTTTAAATTTCTTTAGAGATTTTCAGTTATCTACTTATTGTTAAATAAATTCAGCCAACCCCATACACATCTCTTAAATCTTTAATGGTGTCATTGTTATTTATTCAATTTTTACTTATGTATTCTACTGTTTATTTTCTTTCTTAATTCTAATAATTCAGAGTATTTGTGCAGTTTTAATATTGCTCTTTTATTTAGTGTGCAAATGTCAGATGGATTAAGATTTCATCTATGTTGAAATTTGTCCAGGGTTTATAAAACTTATAACATTCCTTAATTCATTATTTATTCATATGTTTTTTTTACAAGTAATTATTAATTTTGCAAATAACTGAACAATTAAACAATGTATATTTTTCATGTAATTTTTAAGTCAATAATGTAATATAAAAATATCATTATATAACAGCAATAATTTTATATACTTATTATAAAATTGACACAAGAAGTTTTTTTCACTAAATATTTTATGCTCTTCTCAATGTTATTATAAACTATTTTATAGCTTCAATAGTTTGCAAAACTGAAACTTTAGAGTAGTTTACAATCACACTGAAAAAGCATAAAATATTTGCTGGAAATTTTATTATTATTATTTTTATAATAAGTAAATAGAATTATTGCTATTATATAAATCAAAACAAAAGGTTTTTTTCTAGATAATTGTAATATTCATCTAAATATTCTGGACATTCATACAGAAAAGGTAGTCTATATAAGTTAAACTTAGTTTTTGTTAATTCTCAGCATGCTTTCAATATTTAGTATTTCATAATCATAGCAATCTATGACTTTATGTAGACTTGATAATTATTTTAATATTTAAAAATATTTAAATTTATTTTATTTAATATTCAAAAATATTTAAAACTTTTCAAAGAGTTCACTTCTTATATCTTTTCTGTTTATTGAATATCGGTCTTTTGTTATTGCCCAACGTCTTTGATCCTTTCATTTTTGTTTTCCCTCTGAATGCATACAATTCCAGCTCTAGAACAATAAAATTTATAGCCAGATTTTTGTTAATGATCCATAAATATTGAGGAGTATTCACTATTCTTATGTGCAATATTGTGTAGGTATTTATGCTAAATTAGTTCATTATCTTTTGAACTCCACCATTATTAAACAAACTACTAAACAATTCAAAAGACAAACTGTCCAAGGAATCAGTTCACCAAAATCATCTACAAAATTCAATTCAACCAAGCTATTTGGAAGATTGCATATTATGGAGTATTGAGGACTAATCTCTTAATAAATAAAAACATTCATGTTTCAAAAAGAAGAGCTTCAAGTTTTCTAAAAAATACCAGTATAACATATCAACTTGTCTCTTATTCAAAAATGTCACCAGTGATTAAATAATAGTTAGAGGATCTATAGGAGATATGGAATATCATTTTCATATTTTTCATGCTAATGTTTGACTGTGTGAATAGATTAGGTTACTTAATGAACTATTAAAGTTTATTTAAACAAATATTTAAAATTTTCTTTAAAATATAGCTATAGATTACTGAAAAAATGTGTACAATTAAAAATAATGCGAGTAGCAAATATTAGAATATTTTAAAGGATGGGTTAAAAAAGGGCAAAGGTAAGATAGAAAATAAGATGTCTAATGTTGACATGTTAAAAAGAGCAAATAAAAAATATTTATTATTGAAGTAATTATAAAACTGGAAAAAGGCAAAGAAATTATAAAGAATACACTGGAATACCTATGGAAGGTGTGAGAAGGCAAGTTAGAAAAAATAGTATAAATTATTGTCTACAGAAAAAAAAAAAATTATGAATGTCATATAGTTAATGAAATAAATAAAATGGCTTTCAAATGAATGAGGGTGATGGCCAAAATACAATTTTCTGGAAAATAATTACTAATAACAACAAATTTATTTACTAATATTTTGGAGCAAAATTATAAAAATGTTAATCACTTTGCAAAAGATATAAAGCCTTTAAGATAATTTTTGTAAAAATTCTTTAAATTATTAATCTTTTAGCTTTAGTTAGTCTAGCATATTCCAGATCTAAATTGATTGTTTTTATATGTTGTTTTGTTGGTTGATTTTTCTACTAAAAAATCCTGTTATATAAATATGTACTTGATAACAGTTTGAAATTGTTGATTGTTAATGATATTGGGATTGTCTAAGTGTTGACTGGTTTTTAATGATATATGAATTTTGTTGAAAGCATAAATTCAAAAAATGAAATGAATTTGAAATATGAAATAAAATTTGCAAATAGAAAAAATAAACAGAAAAAATAGTCAAAACAGACTTTGGGCTAAAAATTTGTATTTAATAAAAAAAAAATTATCCACTAAATGTAAGACAAATTTCAGTAATGCATAGATTCATATAATAAAAATATTTTTTTAAAATATCAAATATCAATTTTTAATTACAAAATTCAATACAAATAATAAAAATTATTGATAGTTAATTATTAATATCATTTAGGTGAAAAATTTTCTGCTTTAAAAAACAACTATATTGAAATTAAAGCTAAATAAGAGCATCACATTCTTACTAAAAACAAATATTTAATAATTTTACAACAAACAATAAATAAGTAAACAAATTATATGGAAACTTATTTTTCTTTTATTATAGTGCCAATGTGTACATTTTTTCAACAGAATATGACTATAACCATTTGTTCTTTTATTGAACACTTGATATATAGGTACTTTATTTAAAATTAAATTCTTAATCTATGTGAATTGAATCTGTTTAAATTACTCAAATCTTTTTTTAATTACAAGGTATACTATCAAGTGATCACAGTGAATTTCTATTATTGATATGAATTAAATCCAATTGCAATACCAATGTTATATTTATAAGAAAATAGTTTGAAATATTATTGAAAAAATATTATATTTTTGATTCAGAAATTTTTAATACCTGTAACTAGTTTTTATAATGCTGGTAAAGCAAAGCAATTTTAAAAATATGCTTTCTATTTTTTATATTAAAAATAAACAAATAGTTAATTATTAAAGAAATTGTGTGATTAATAGTCACTGAATGATCTTTTTCAAAAATATTTAGCCCATGACTTATTGTTTTATCATTGCATCAAAACACACAACACATTTTTATATATAAAAAAACAGAGTTAATATATAATTTGAGATATATTATAAAATTTCAAACACCACACACAATTAAGTGATAAATAAAAATACATAAAAAAGGCAAGTCTACATAATGAATTTATGGCTAAGCTAGCCATCATCAGTTGATTCAGATTTTTATTTTCAATATATGTTCATCAGTTTTCAACTTTTCCATTAAAAATTACTATAATTTATTTTAAAGTTGTAATTATAAATTTATTAAACGTACATTGATTACGTAAGTAATATTTACTGAGGCTATAACCTCGATAATATGCGTATAAAATGCGATAGTAGGGACCTCTACAGGTGTTTTAACCACAAGCTTACGCTATGGAAGAAAAGAGGGGAACAACATTGATGTTGATTTATTACAAATTTTGATAATAGATTTATAATTAGAATGAAGTTTTTCTTACAAATATATAATCTATTTTGTTTTTTAAAGAATCTATTTTAATTTTTGATTTTCAAATCATTTAATATTTTTTATAAGTTACTGTGAGATAAAAATCATTTAGACAACTCTTCTCCAAATAATAAAGAAACAAAAAAGTACATAAAAGGATAAGCAAGCATTAATTTTTAGTTAGTGAGGGTATGCAAGAGAGGGGATAATGTATCACTACATTTATTTTCTATGTTGTTAAACTTTATGCATTTACAATTTATTTATACTTGAAAAATAAATGAAATTTGAAATTAAGCAAAATTTTGTTCAATTTTAAAATTATTTTTAAGCAAACTGCCCTTAAAATAATATATTATTTATTTAGCTATATAAATTGAACTAAATAGAAAAAAACAGTTGCAATCTATATATATATTTCTTTTTAAATAATCCATTTTAAAATACATTTATTTGTTTTTTGAGTACAAAATGTCTAAAATAGCACAATAAATTTTATTATTTTGCTTAATTATTATACTTAAAAATATCTTTATGTTAAAATTAAATTAGAAATAAATATATTTGGACATTTTATAAATACACACACAGACACTCGCGCGCGCACATATTTATCAACGCGATAAAAAGATCGTTATTTTAAAAATTGATTTATCATTCATTTACAATTTTAATAACTTTTTTTTTGTTCATTTAATATTAAATAGTTTTTATCTGTTTTACATTACTATCTGCTTTTGTTATAAGAAGCAATCCTTATCATTTTTTTTTAAATTTCCAGATAATAAACTAAAGTCGTTTGAAAATACTTAAATATATACATTTCATTTTCCAATTTTTAAATTTTATATTGAAATGTATGAAATTAAAATATTATATATTTAAACTAGTTTCGTGATTTTATTCTTTCCCTGAGTATAAAGAGGGGACGGGGGATGTCTGGCGGAAGTTATTTTTAAGAAAAGTAATAATTATTTTGGTTAATAATTAACAAAAATTGGTAGATGATAAATATACTTTAAAATTGCTAATTTAATAAGCTCCCTCTTACAATAATTGTTCATATTTTTCTGAAGTAAGTATGAATTAAATTTTAAAATTAGTTTTTAAAATATCAGTAACTTGTAAAAGCTTGAGAGAATAACATCGAGTGAAAAACAAAATATGTATATATAAATATTGTATTATATGGATATACAACTTTAAGGTGAGTTTTTATTATTTATTTTCTTGCCTTTTTTTAATTATCTTCAAATATTGCCAAATTTTACAGGAATGTTAAAAAAAATATTCTATAATTATTTTAAATACCTTTATAATAAAAAGGGATTTTGTCTAATGAGATTATAGATTTTCGATTAATCTTGTAATAAAGTTGTAGATCAACTGCTCTGTCAATTAGTAATGTTACTGATAGCAAATGTATTATTGCTTAGAATGCATGAGAAAACAAAGGAATTATTGGCCGAGATCTTTTATAATAAATTTTATTTTTTAATAAGTAAATGTACAATTTTTTTTAAAACAAAACAAAAAAATAAAACGAAAGAAAAATATTTATTTCGTCAGAAATAATGCTTTACAAACAATGAAATATTAAAAAAAAAATAACGAAAAAATATTTACGTTTATAATTTAACATCAAAAAAAATAAATAAATCACAGTTTAACAAAGTGCATATTAAAATTTATTTATTAATATTCTGATTCTAGAAAGTTTAATAAACCAAAAGCATAAAAATGGCATAATATAAATTATAACTGTATGTAGGTAAAGTTTGCTTACTAAATGCAGGTTTAGAAAACAGGCAATAAAATAGGTATTATGGCTAACCAGTAATATTTTATCCCCGTAGTTAGTAGATTGCCATTAGATTATCATTTTCTTCTCTCACAGTTATATTAATACTTCATTTTTTAATTTTATTATTACTAATAGTAATTGCAAAATATTTTTCATTTTTAGTAAAGTCAAACGTTTGATAATTTACCTTTTTGGGCAAATAGATGCGAACGCACATTTTCTTCTTTTTGACCGTTTGATAAATTTATAACTCAGTTAAACATTTGTAGAATTAGTATTCTAAACTTCTTTTATTAATTTTACCAAACTTTTCATTCGGTCTGTATTTTTTATTTAAAATTAAACTTTATAGTTAAAATAATAAATTTATATAATTTGTTTACTATTATTTAAAAACCGTATTTTTAGCTGAGTGCATAACATGTACATACTTGAAAGTTTATAAAGTTTACAGATATTGTCCTACACTTACTGTTATTTGCTAATATAATTTCATTGTCAAATATTGCTGTTTACTTTTTATTTGAAATAAATAAAAATAAATCTTAAGAACTGATATGAAAAATATAAACGAGTAATATCGGACAAAATCCAAATTAATGTGAGACAAAAGGTACGCATTATACATGTCGGATTAAAATTACAAAGTTATACAATTGATCGATTACTGTATAATTGTTAAAGAGAAAAAAAAAAGATAAAGGATATCTAAATTTACTGTCTAAATACGATGCTAGAAGCAGTAGAGATTATATCAATAAATTAAGCACACCCATTTATATTTATATGTTTAATCTGAAAATAACTAAAAAAAACGTAATCATTTAAATTTATTAAATTTAATTATATATAATAATTTCAGTTAATAATAGTAAGAAAAAAATATAACAATTACACAATGATAGTAAATTAATTTTCACACAAAAAAGTGTGCACTATACAATATATATGTAGACAATTTTAATGAATTGTAAAAAAAAAAGAATAACAAATAAAAATATTTTGCTGGCATGGATTAAAGATGAATAAAAGAACATATTGTTAGCAAAACTAAATCAAAGGAGACTTCTATCTAACTATAATTGTATCGGATTAACAGTGAAAACAATGTGACAATTTTTTTAAGTATTTATCGTTAGGCTTTTGGTTACATTTTAAAAATTAAATTTGCTAATTGAAGGTTAGACTATAAAATATATAGAATTAGTTAACTGGTTTCAGAAAATGTAAGCATAAGAGATAATTAGTTTTCTAAGATGTTCGGACTTTCAATTGTTTGTATGCATATATTTTGGCAAATTATGTATAGTATGTATGTATGTTTGTATGTATGTCTGCATGCATATATGTGCATATATACGTATGTATACGTTAGTATGTATATGTGTATGTATTTTTCTATGTTTATATTATGTATGTTTATACGTATTTATGTATGTAATTAAATATGCACAGCATGCACATATCTTTACGGATATAATGCTGATTTTGCCCAAAACCCTACTTACGCAAAGTATATTCTTTATGTGCATATGTATACGTGTGAGTATCCTGTTAAATGTAGAGTTATTTGATCGAAAACTAATGGGTTTATATATTATATGAAGGAATACTTGATTATTACTTGTTCTAGGGGGATTCATTTTTTCCGATTGTTATTGCCGATAGAAATTTTTTAAATGATAATTTTATTTATTTTACATTTTTTGTTTAATCAATATCCTCTGCTGAGTGAATCCCAAACAGCTAGAAAACTATAATTCAGTTAGCATTGATTAATTGTCAATCTGGTATTTTTAATTATTAAGATCTAGCTAATCTTTTAAAAGGATGCATATACTAGGAACAATTTCTTCAATTTAAGTAGCTATTTTGCAAGATATAATGAGTAATTAGCTTAAAATTATAAATAATTCTGACTCAAAAATTAAAAAAAATACTGGAAAAAAAAAAAAGAAAAGAAAGAAGGAGAAAAAAAAAGAGAAAGAATAGAGAATATGAGGAAAAAAGAAGAAAGAGTTAAAATAGAAAAAAGGAATTAAGAGAGGGATGAAATGAAGTAAGATAAGTAGAAAGGAAAAAGAGAAATGTGAGGAGGAAATGAGAAACTTGAAAGAGAGGAAAATAAAATATGCTAATATCAATAAGAATTATAGAATATTATTAAAATATAAAATAAACATATTGAACAAAAATATCACATTAATTTTCCAGATTATTTTCAACTTTTATGCTGGAAATAGTAATGTATTCTATTTACTCTATTCTGGAGCCCGTTTATTTAGCCCAATAATGTCTCTTATTCCTCAAGAAGAGCTCACCCCAAGTAAAGTTTCTGCATTTTACACAAATTCTCTATATATGAACAGCTCAGTAATGAGCAAATAAATTTGAAATGGAAAACTTCTCATATTTATGATGGATGTGTCAAAAATGTAATGATATTGAAATACGGCATATGGTTAGTGCAAGTACCATAGTTTTGGCATTCACACAATTAATAATATATATTTTACATGAATATATTAATGGTTGCTATTAATCATTTTTTAGGATAGAAATTATCATATTTTTAGCCAATAAAAAATGTAAACGTAATTAAAGATTAATATATTTATTGTTACTAAATACAACAACATAATAAATATTAAACAATAATGATAAAGATATGGGGGAAGTTAAATCCTGAGACAACTGAAAAATACTGATCCATTCAGAAATGTATTTTGTGGTTAATTTATATTATCGGATGTTTTTATTTATACATTTAAGATGTAAGTAATGGAATAGAAATTTTAAGTACTGTATCTATGTATATATACATGTAAAATAAATAAAATGTCCGTTAATTAAAAACAAAATTGTAATTATAATTGAAGTAATAAATTTAACGGTTTACAAACTATTACAAACAATCCTTAAATCCGCAGAAGTACTTTCGGTTAATTTCTTAAACCTGCCTCAACTGCCATTGAGGCAGGTTTAAGAAAATAAACTAAAGTACTTCTGCGGATTTAAGGATTGTTTGTAATAGTTTGTAAACCGTTAAATTTATTATTTCAATTATAATTACAAGTATATATACATATATATATATATAAATGATATATTTTTAGGTTTATCCACGGATGATTTTTATTATAACTAGCTTGATCCCACAAGCCGTCAACTGGGTGATGAAAAGAATACTATAAAAATAGTTGTGGAAACACTGTGAACATTAATTTATAACAATGTTAAAATTCCACCAACAGAAAAAGACAACTATATAAAATTAAAAAATAAAAGTCAGAAACTATTAAAATTAACGTTTTTAAAAAAATTCTTTCAAATAGGAAAAAGTTTATATTTGTCATGACGTTTGTTGATACAATTTAGCTTTTTTTTTTTTTTTTTTACCTGTAACACATGAAAATCTTCATATTAATATGTATATACATAAATTAAGTAATGTAATATAAAATATTATATAAAAGCAATAATTCTATTTATTTATGTAATTGCAAAATTCTTCTTATTGAAAAATAATTTTTTAAAAAACACATTAATGTGAATAGTTTTCGAGTTATTTTATATGCTTGTTTTTGAGTTATCTTATATACTTGTTTTTTTCTATAGGTGAAATTTTAATATTGTTATAAATCAAAGTTTGCAGTGCATCTACAACCACTTTTCTACTATTTTAGTCATTACTCAATTGATGCTTTGTGTGATCAAGTCAAAACTTTGGCATATTTATATTTATAATAAAAACAATACATGGATGAATCAAAAAAAATATTTATATCTTTATTACTTATATCTGTAACTATAAAATTCTTCATATCAATATACATATATTCTTTTAATTAATATAATAACATCACATGATCACCATCTCTTATGCTAACACATAACTGTTATTTCATCTCATAGTTTTGTAGTTAAATAGAGATAAAAGAGGGCTGCTGGAGGGTTGCATTAGATCCTAAGATCTAGGTGCAGTGCTCTCAGATCCAAGGTTCCTCACTGATGAAGGTTACAAGCCAGAAATTAGTCTGGGAATATTGGATGAATAGGCACTAGATGGGGATTTTATGCACAAGCCTTCTGGCATCCATTGATTACTCTGGTTGGCACAGGGTAGCACTACTGTTTGGAGAGTTTAGCCAGTTTAATTAATATAATATAGAATATTATTTAATAGCAATAATTCTGTTTTTTTTCAACAAATATTTTATGCACTTTTCAATGTGACTGTAAAGTATTTTCAAGATCAATTTTGCATTGAAGCTGTACACTATTTTAAAGCTTTAATACAAAATTGAAGCTTTAAAATAGTTTACAATCACATTGAGAAATATAAAATATTTACTGAAAAATCTTTTTCTATTATTTTTAGAGTAAATATATAAAATAATTGCTGATATATTATAATATTTTATACTATTGATTTAAAAATTATATGAAAAATAAATAATTACTTGTGAAAAACATATGTATAAATAATATAACAATGAATTAAGGAAAGATAAAAGCTTTATAAACCCTGGACCAATTTCAATATAGATAAAACATTAATGAATCTGACATTTGAACACTTAACCTTTTAACCGCTAATTATATTATTGGTTGTATGAGGTAAAAATCAAATCTTTTAATTGGCCAACTCACAAACTGAAGACAAAGCCTATTGTTAAAACATATTCGCCTATAATATTAAATTCAACTCAGATACGTTTATAAAAAGTATATTACTAATTTTTCAGGTTATGAAGAGAACGAAAGTTCTTTCAAAAATAAATTGCTATTTATTTATTCTAAAATATTCAATTTCGGCAACATAAAAGCTATAATATAAACAAAAAGGTCGACTTTTACGTTATAGAAAAGTAAATATTTCTTTTTACTAAATCTTTAATATTTTTACTAAAATCTTCAAAATTTTTCGAAAATAATTTTGTTTTTTTAGTATTCTCTCTGAAAATCATTTGTAATTACTGAATATATACTTAATATTCTTTAAAATTATATTCGAAATGAAAATCTCAGCGTTTTTCTTTATTTTCTTTGATCAGGCGGTTTCTTTGTTCTTTCCAGCCAATCAGAATGTCTTTTTTGGCTGAGAACTCACTAACAACCAATTACAACCGATGTTCTTTCTTTGTTTAGGTTTAAATGCGTTTTTTTTATTTTTTACTTGTAAAATAATTTGGAAGAGGGCACAATCTTACAGAACTTTTAAAAACCTATTCAAAACCTATCAAACAAATATTTTAGCATAAGAACTGGCAGAGTTAGAGTGATGTCAGATGTCTACGAGGAACTTTGTAAGAGGCGGGAAAAGGGCTAATAAAAGAACAATATATAAAACTGTAAGGAAATTAAGAATAGATGTTTATTCAAATTAAAAAATAAAAATAACAGTGAAATATATAAGCAAAAAAAATGAACAAATTACAATGATACCATTAAAGATTTAAGATATGAGTATGGTGTTGGCTGAATTTATTTGTCATAAGTAGATAATACTGAAAATCACTAAAAAAGTATTGGAGAAGAAACTTCTCTTCACACATATGTTAGAAAATTGATACACACTCTTCTGTCAATCAATGATTTAAAGACATAGATGGCCCATCTATGCTTAAAGCTTATTTTTTAAATAAACCAACATTTATAAAACAGGCCTAAATTAGAGTTTGAACTTATGAGCCTGATTTTTAAATAAGATTCAGTGCTGCAAGTATTTAAAAATGAAAAACTTTCCCTGTGATATATAAAGTAGACTTGTGCAAGTAATATACTGATTTAAAAAATTGGGCTTATAATAAGCTCAAGCTCTAATTTGGGCATGGTCTATTAAATGTTGGTTTATTCAAGGAATAACCTCTAAGCATAGGTGGTCTACCTATGTTCTTAAGATATTATTGATGGGAGAGTGCATGGCAATTTTCTAGCATATGTGTGAAGAGTAGTTTTCTTCACAATATATATATATATAAATTGCTACATTTTTAATTATTACACACACACACACACACATATATATATATATATATATAGTCAATATTAAGTAAATAAAATACTCTCAATTCAAAGCATATGATAAAACTTTTTGGTAGAAAAGATTAACCTGTCTTTACTTTTTTATCTCAATTTCTTTATAAAGGCCAATCTAAAGCACATCAGAAAGAAAACTTGAAGGTCTTATATAAATCATATTACTTTTTAATGTTATATTTCAAATTGTTTTATATTATTTTAATAATTGACATTTGCAACAGGTTGATTCTTTGTAGCTTGATATGCACTAATGGCAGCTGATTCAATAAAATTTTGTCTTCTTTTTTAAATTGTGCACAAACTATAAGCATGATGCCATCAGAAATCCCAGCATTCATTGTTGATTGATTCCATCTTTAAAATGATGTATCACAATGTAAAATTGGATAAAATTTGAATTTTTTATTAATATTTTTATTGATGGATGCATTTAATGTTTTTATTTTCTGATCAATTGATTAGTTTACATGAGGACAATAAAGGCAGAAAATTTTTATCAGCCTTATTATCTAACTAAATACACTGATATTCACATTCAAGACATTCTATGGGATATAAACATAATCACGGAATTTCGTAAGTATACAATTTTAATTTTTTGAATATTTTAAATTTTTTTTAATTATTTGAATAAATGGTATAATTTATTAATTTATGTTTGTATTGGTGTGTGTGTGTGTGTGTGTGTGTGTGTAGTATATAAATTATATAATATTAAGTCATTTATGTTCCTTATTATACAGTATATAAATTTATATTCAAATATAATAAAAGTGGCTTTTGTTCAGTATAATTTTGTGTCTCTAATCCAAGTTTGAGGCAACCTTATTTTATAGACATAATGATTCTCAGAATGTTTAATAATTTATTAGTATGTTTATATATGTATTAGTGTGTTTGCTCTTGCATCATGTTTGTATAACAAATAATGATTTACATATATAGAGCAGTGAAATGTAAATTTTAAAAACTGATAATCAAATGTACAGAAAGGTTGCAGATTGCAGTTGATAAAGCAATCACAAAATTTAAAGGGTATAGTACCATGTGAAAATATAAACACTTAAAACCAGTAAAGAGAGATTTCAAATGGTGTGTGTGTAATGGTAGTCACAATGGTTATGCATATACCATGTGGAATTGTTTGCGAGCAAAGAATCAAATTCTGATTCTTGCCTATACATTGATACTCATGATGTGGAGTCAGTAGTTTTGCCACATCTTGCATCAAATTATATTCAAGTATAATTAGCAAATGAGCTATATGCAAATAAATTATATCTCTGTGGGACAATAAATATAACAAGATAGCATCACTGGTGTGCATAAAGAATATAAACATCACTGATGTACACAAAAAATATAAAACGAAGAGATGAAACTCATTTTATCAGTGATACAGATAGTAGCCTACAATTTCTAGCTTTAGATAGACAAGAAGCCAATTGCTATGATGACAAATGCATATCCACCTTCTGGGAATGATTTGTTTTATATCTTTTATTAGGATGGATCTTTTTTTGTAGAAGCCATTGAGATTTGTCAACTTTTGGGGTACAAGTTAAAAATGAAGTTATGGATTACCTCAGGTATGAAGTATTATATATGGTTTGAAAGATAATTTTCTGAGGAATACAAAGAAATTATCAATGAAGATGTAATTTAAACTTAGTTAATGATAAATTAGAAATTATGAACAAACAATAAAGTAATAATTATGTTGGATGTTGAAATTTCTTTTCTCCTTATTTTTTAAATGGTAATCACCATTTGTCTTAGACTTATTGTTTTTCTTAGTTTTTCTAGTTTCTATCAAAGTAAAGGTTTTTACTCTAACATTATTAAAACTGAAGTTATTGTGAAAATTGTGACTCAGGCCAGTTTTTTTTTTAAATTCAATATGTTGCCTGGAGAATCAACCTTAAGAAAATGAAATACTCTTGATCCAAAGCACAAAATAAAATACTTTTTCTGAGAAAAGGTTGATCTGTCTTTACTCTCTTACCTCAATTCTTTTATAGAGGCTAATCTTAAGTACTTTGGAAAAAGTCAATATTACTCTTTTTTAATGTTATATTTCAAATTGCTTTATATTATTTTAATTGTCATTACAAAAAATTTTCAATTTACAGTATTTCAATACCAAATCAAATAACAAAATATGTAAACATAAATTTTTCCATTGATTAATATTATGTAATAATCAAAATTAATGATCTTTCCTCTTAAAATGTTTTGTATTGTTCTTTGGATTGAGAGCTTTTTATTTAATTGATAAACCAGTGTTAGAGTATCAATCTTGACGTATTATATATTATTCATTACTAGAATATATACATTTAAAAATACTATAAGTTTATGACATATATGCAAACACACACAAAAATCACACTAAATTCAAAATTAATAAGATTAACCAAAAGAAAAAAACAACAATTCTATAACATAACAAATGTCATGTTTTGGACTTTTCCAAGTCCAAAGGGTACATCATCACTTTAAATTTCATATTCATGAATCTAAAGTTTTCCAGTTCAGTCATTGTGCTATATTATCAATAATCAGACCATGATCACCAGAAGAAGAGGAAAGAAAAATACAATTCAAAATGTGTTTCACTAAACTGCCTTTTATTCTTAATAATGAAGTGTATTCAAAAGATATACTAAATAGAAGTTGAATTTTGTTAAAAACATTTAACAATTTAATATGAAAATAGTCAATCTTTAACTATAAACATTTATTCATTTTCGTTTTCTGTATTCATTACTTTATTTATTTTCAGGGCTATTTTTGTCATTCGATTAATGTGAAAAGTATAAATTTTGTATAAAGATTAAACGTTTTTAAATAATTAAGTCGATACTATTATATTTTGGAAACACTATGGGATAATATAATTTATTAAAAACGTCGTATTAAAAATGATGATGAAAGGATAGTTATTAATAAGATAATATGACAATAAATGACTATTGAGGTGCGTACAAAAAGCCAAACAAATGATATATCATTCAAGTGCTATACCTTTTGCGTGATTGTCAGAAGTTTATTTCAATTTGTTGATATCTAGGAATCTTATTTTATGTTGCAACAATAAGATAATGCTAGATGTTGAAAGGATTATTGGTAGAGTCTCAAATTGGTAAAGGATGAAATGACGTTGAAATGTGAGGCTAACTGTAAATATTAGGCATTGTTCAAGCAAGATTATTTTCTGCTGTCTTTTAAAAAAAATCGGGCTCATCAAAGAATTGGATCTCTTACTTCTACCACTAAATTTTAAGCAGAGTATAAATGCTTGGAAAGTTAAATGGTGAAAATAAAGAATAGCCAGAAATAAGATAGGTTGATTTAATAATTGTAATATTGAATGTAATAAAAAATTGAGAATATTTATTCAAAAGATTGGCATTATTTAAATACTGACTTGATAATATTACCATTATATTGCTATGATATCTTTCAGTTTGAGTGCCAATTTATCAAGATTACAAATGGTTACATAAAGGATAGATTTTTATATTATTTTATTCTCCTTTTCTAATTCTGTTTTTAGATCTTGCTTTCTTCAGTTCTAATTATTATGAAGCCTAATCATTATGAGCTTTATTAACTCTGCATAGTTTGATACAATGATTAAAATGATGGACTATACAAGTCAAGCTTCATGAATTATGGCACAGTGTTGCCATTTCCAAAGCTCAAACTTCCTAAGAACTCTCAGACAATTAATCATTCAATTATATACCATGGATTTTTCATGTTATATCTGTTTATATAGTTAGAAACATCACATGACCCATGTCCATCCAAAATGACATAACGAGAATTGATCAAAGAGCTACAATTGTCAAGTTAATCATTCTGGTGTTGTGATTAATCATGCAAGGAATTTCTATATATCAACTGTGTATTTATATAATCATATTTTGAGTTTTAGTTATATCTATTTTAATTCTAACACCAATATTTTTTTCTGTATAAGCATACAAAGCTTTGATGTTGAAAAAACAATAACATAATAATGAGAAAATAATAGAAATTGCACTAAAAAGTTACATTCTGATCCCTCATGTACCCAAGTTAACATACATATAGCAAACCTTTAATGCACTATGTTTCAATATGTAACTTAATACCCTGTACAGGCTTACACACACCTGCATATATATATAATATATAAGGGACTCGAACTCAGACTTTTACATGACCCTCAACTCTCCATGCCATCTCATATTGCTGACCCACCTGTTCACACACATGTTGAAAAGATAAACAATCATCAATATGAGTATTTTGTGCTAATCCAGCACTCATCAGTTGGTCCAGATTACTATCTCCACACATATATACAATCAGTGCTCAGCTTTATATTAAGATAGACAATCTTCATACTTTAATGGACATGCTTCAAACTACTCCAATCCACAACTCTTCAACCATACATTTTATTGAAAATCTGATGATGTAACATTCAAAGCCCAAGTTAGTGCCAAGGTTGCATCCTACCCATGTTGACATTAGTCATTCTGATCCTCATGTACCAGAGAATAATCCATTAAAAAGGTACAATAAATAATGAGTTATTTTTCCAAGATTTTTAATATTTTTTCATTTTTTTGTATTATTTATATTAAATAATTTTCAGAAACAATAATTTTTTTTGCATTTTTTACAGTGCTTTTTATCTGACATTTGTCTAAAGATTTGTAAAGATGGTATATTATTAGATGTGATATGTCAGACTATTTACATCATCTATGGTGAATGTTGAATGTATAGAAAATTTTAAACTTTATTTAAACTTTCCAAATACAAACAACTTGTTAGTAATAACACACAAATAGACAATACAGGTTAGTAATTACGCAACGTTTCAAGTAGTATTATTTTCCACTCTTCTTTAGGTGTTGTCACTGTGCATATAGGCCAGCAACACCTGAAGAAGAGTGGAGAATAATACTCCTCAAAACGTTGTGTAATTACTAACCTGTATTGTCTATTTGTGTGTTATTACTAACAAGTTGTTTGTATTTGGAAAGTTTAAATAAAGTTTAAAAATTTCTCTACATTCAACATTCCCTTATAAATGATGGAAATAGTCCAACATATCACATTTTTTATCTGACAATTTTAAATCAGTCTTCTTCAGAGATTTTGTTCTCATTTTTCATAATTAAATAAAAAACATTATGAAAAATATAAAGAAGGAATTAATTTTTTAAAGATTTATTTTATAATTAGTTATTTGAAACAATTAAAAAATAAGTACAGGTATTTCGATTCAAAATTACCTGCTTTCTTACAATTGTGAATTATTATCCTCAAAAATTCTGACTTACATGAGTCCCAAATACTGTCTAGATTGTTATATATAAAGATTTATGATTTAAGTTCTAAAAAAAATTTGTAATATCATTTAATGATAATAATTGCATTAAAAATAAAGGTAGTAATATGAGCAGAGAGATGTCTTTTGGAAGATGAATTCAGTGAAATATTTTAGCTTGGAGTTTCTAGAAATATTACTGAAAGATTAATACATTTAAAAAATAGTTTGCCTAATAATACTATTCCATTTTATTAATATTAGCTAGAATTCTTAGATTCACAGAAGTTTAGAAAACAATAGCTTTTGTTGTTTGCTGAATAACATTACTTCATACATCATCAATTCTATTAAAAAGTTGTCTTTTTTCAGATGTTGATAAATTATGGCTGAAAGTTGATAAAAATAAAGATATTGGTTTCAAGAATTTAAATATTTAATCATAACTGATCTTTTGCACAAAATGTTGTTTTATTTGCTGTTTTTTTGTTATTTATCATATAAATGTTTAACAACTTAACTATTAATAAAATATTATAAAGGGAACTGTATGGAGATTACAACAGGAAAAAAACATTAATGGCTTCATCAAGTCATTTACTTCTCTCATGATAATTATTAACTATATGGTTATTATTTATCTTTGTCTACATGTAAATAGTTCAGTGACTATCAAACCATGAGTTGTCCTGATTCAGTTAATAAGACTCCAGTAATGTTTACAAAGATTAAATCTGGCTTGCTTTATTATTGGATCTGGAAAAAGAAATTTGTTTGAAATCTCATAAAGAGTTCATTTATATACCATAATTCCTTGTAGAGTTTTGTCTGAATATCAAAAAAGGGAATGTTGACTTGAAATAAGACTTTTCTGGAGAAACTATAACTTTTAAGTTATTGACAAGTCTAATCTACTTAACAGCCTTTCATGCATTTCCTGTGAGGCAACACCTTTCTTGAAATTTGGTGAAATAATATGTGAAAGAACAGTTAGCTATTAAAGGAAGTAGACTTGAAATTATGAATAATATATATCATGGTAATTTGTAATTGAATATCTAGTAGTTTAGTGTGGGCACTTTTAAGCAGGACTAAAATATATTATTGCAATGTATGGGTAAGAGAACAAACAGGTGTTACTGACCTCATTGAAAAAATTAAAAGATTGAAGTGGAGTTGGGCTGGACATATTGCTAGAAGAGATGATAATAGATGGACAATTGAAATCTTAAATGGGATTCCAAGAGATTGTAAAAGACCCAGAAAGATACCACATGTGAGATGGATGGATGAAATAAGAAAGTGTGCAGGGGTGATGTGGAGAAGAGAAGCTAAAGATCGGAGAAGATGGATTAAACTTGGAGAGACCTTCATCCTGCAATGGATTGATAATGGTTGATGACGATGATGATGATAGAACTTGCATCACAATCCAAAGCAATGTCAGTTTTCCATAAAAGTTATTTCTAAAAAAAATGTTTGATCCAACCTTAATTAAATGAGTTAACTAAATTACACTATAATCTAATATTACTCCCTAATAATATGAGTTATGAATGTGTTTTCAGTCTATGGTTGAAAAGAGTTATATTCCAATTCCAGATGGATTTAAAATCACTTAACACTTGATTAGATATTTTAAAAGTGGACTTAAGAAATAAAAAAATGTCATTACACTTCTTGAATATGTACTGAATATGCACATACATAAATGACTTCATGGCATAAAGGCTATAACATCTGCCTGAAATGCTTATATCATGGGTATAAAACAGAAAATAATGAAATGTAAAAAAAAAAAATCAAATTTCATGGACTTTTTTTTTTTTAGATAGTTGTCCTATAATGCTAAAAAAATCTTTATCAGTAATTGAGAAAATGTTTTAAGGTTTACCTTTTTTAAAATCTCTTAACCACTTTTGGGAGATTGTTGAGTTGTTCAAAGAGATATTTTCTCTGCAGTATGATATTTAAAAGCTGTTTTATATCCTCAATGCTTCATGATGCATGGAAGCATGTGATAAGTATCTAGTTATCTTTAGCTTGAAAGGAAATCTAGATTTGATAAAGACTTAAATCCTCAATATCCAGTAATTGACAAACTTGCTGAATGATATTTTTTCCCAACTGTTTCAATTTCAGATTTGTTGTAGAGACTTTTGCCCTGAAAGTAGGTTATGGAAAATCTATTTTATATACATATGTAAAAAAGTATAACATTTTAAAAATATGTATTTAGGCAAATTACTACAAAATGTCAATGAAAGAAAATAGTATATAAATACAATAATTATCATGTCTATATTTTAAAATTAGTATCATCATCATCATTATCATTATCATAATCAGTTGTCTGTCAAAAGGTAAGAGGCATCACACTAACTATATTAATTTCTCAGTCTTTTTTAAAGTTTAGTTTTAAAATGTTTTTAGCTAATTCCTTTTTTAAGATAATCAATTAACGTTTTCTTTTACATTTTTTCCATACCATCTGCAATATTTTTCAATACTTATCTCATAATTCATCTTCTTCTAACTGTTTGATCAATCAGTCATGCTTTCTTTTTATAATTTTCTCAAATAATAATATTTGATTTTCTTAACACTTCTATAATCTTTGATTTTGATTTTCCAACATTTCACCCACTTTTTGCACATCTAAATCCACAAAGCCATTTTTTTTTACTACATTTTCTAGTAGTCCATGTTTCTGCTCCATATTAAGCAAAACATTTAGTAAGTCCTTTCTTAGAACTAATTTCAATGGTCCACAAAAAACACATGATTGGAAATTGTAGTTAATTCTGTAATTTCTTTATGGCCATTTTCATCATCAGTTATCCAATTTCTCACATATTTCAAATCACCAGCCTGCTTTATAATTCTGATTCTTGCTCTAAATCTTTTCTTTTTCTGAATCTATTATCATTGTTTTAAGTTTATTGATATTTTATTTTTATCAAACACATTTTTTACAAGCTTTGTTAATCCTATACAATACTGAATTCAGTCCATTATTTAAAAGTACTAACATATAAATAAATTTAATACAATTAACCATTTATGTCTATTTTATCCTTATTAAAACAATATTTATTTAATAAATAATTTAAATATATATTAAATAAAATATAGAATAGTTAATATCCTTAGTTTGTATGACTTCTATGTCCATGATTAAGTTTTGGAATGAGTTACTAATAATATCTTATTTTTTAACAAGTATGGATTTGCTACAAACAGGTGTTACTGACCTCATTGAAAAAATTAAAAGACTGAAGTGAAGTTGTGCTGGACATATTGCTAGAAGAGATGACAATAGATGAACAATTGAAATCTTAAACTGGATTCCAAGGGATTGTAAAAGACCCAGAAAGAGACCACATGTGAGATGGATGGATGAAATAAGAAAGTGTGCAGGGATGCTGCAGAGAAAAGAACCTAAAGATCAGAGAAGATTGATTGAACTTGGAGAGACCTTCATCCTGTAGTGGATTGCTAATTGTTGATGATGATGGATTTGCTTCTAATATATTTATTTATGCTTTAGATGAATATGACCATTTCTCCATCTTTTCCAAATGGAACTATAAAAAAATGCAGAATCAAGTTGGACAAATGTTGCAAAATGTGGACATTAGTAATTTTTTTATATGACAGTCACAAATCAAAGAAATCTTTTGTATGTGTGTTTGGGCGTGTATAATTGCAATCACATTCTTGCAAGAAGATTATAAATATAATAGTTTTATAAATATAAGCTTTTTAAATTAAAAAAAATATTTATTTAAACAAATAAAATAATACTTTCAAGAAATGTTTTAGCTAAAACTTAACTATACATTCTTTATTCAGAATAGATATCATGTTAAAATTATATAGTGCTAAATAATATTTTAAGTGAAGTGGTAAATTTTTCAGCACCAGCTATATTAATGCAATGTATCTAAAATCCAGTGCCAATTTATAAAGTAGATGAAAAATAAGCCCATTTATAGTTGCGAACCATAATCTTATATAGATAGAAAATTTAGACAATGGTATCATTAGAAGGAATATCACATCCACACAGTTTCATACAAATTGCCTTTAATTTATATTTTCAAGACAAAGATAATTTATATTTATGTTAATGAACATATAAACAATTTCCAAAAATTTTAAATTTGTGAAGTTCAATATATATTGTTAAAATTTTCAATTTAAACTAATGGCAGAGTATGAAAACGTTAATACATATATATAAATAAATATTTATTTGTCTTTATCTTAAAATGTAATTTTATTTATATGCGTACAAATAAAAAGCTAGAACTTCAACTTAAATAGATGAGTGGAAAACAGGAAGAGTAAATAAGATATTATTGCCAAGTTGGCAAACAGTTTTCTCGTTTGTTTTATTCTCAAACGTAGAGTCGCTAGATATCAATTTATTAGATACCTGAAAAAAATCTTAAGCCTGACAAATTTCAGCTTTACTCACACAGGTAATAACCAAGGTATGACAAAAGCAGTATCATTAGAAAAGGTGTTTTAATTGAGTCAAAAGTTGGTAAATAATGTTAAATTCTATTTTTAAATGTAAATGGTGATTGTAAATATTTAGTCTAATTTACAAAATATAAATGTGACCGAAAATACGATAATTTTGGTGGCCTAGTGGTTAGCATAACTGCCTTCCAAGCTGCTGTCCCGGATTTGCTTCCTGATCATCGCATTTTATATATATATAAAAGGTATATTAGAAAAATAGTTTACTGTAAGCTCCCATGAACCAGATGTTATATTTCAATCTCATATATTTGTTATTTTTAATATATTGATGGTTTAATGTAACGGGAAAGCAGCAGGCTTTTAAAAATAAAACTTTTTCAGAGCTTTTTTATATTCCAACAATTTAATCTGAATCTATTTTTAAGGAGATTGAAATAATGCTTGATATTTTTTAAATTCATTTTTGTATTTCATAGCCCAGTCTAAAAAATATAAAGATGCATCAAACTTTTTAATAAACTTTTATATCATATAATAATACATTTCATTACATTAGATCTAGATTTATAATTACAAAATATATTTTATAACGTTTTGGTTAGATAAATTCTGAATAAGAAAATTTGATTTGACAGAGGGAAATAGAACGGCTAACTAACCAGTAAAAGGCACTGGTCCAAGGTAAAAATTTAGACTGTGGCCTGGGTTTAAAACTTATTTTTTCTATATACAAATTTAAGAGCTAAATGACTTTATATAAAAGCCAAACATTGTCGCTTTTGGTGTTCATGCATACATAACCTCTTGCTTGCCAAACATATAATTATTACTACTATTTCATAATGACTTTTCTTTGAATATGTTTTGATTTCAACATTTTTTATAATGGCATTTCCAGAAATAGAGAAAATGAATACCAACTCTCTCTCTCACACACACACAGCTATTCCATTTAAATATGTACGAAAATATTTGCTATTACAGTCAATATATTAAGCTTTCCATTTTAGTCTGTAATTTTTTTATACAATATACTAATCTGTGTATGGCCAGTTTCTAGGGAGGTTATATGATCGTTTAAGTCACATATTGATCATAACAGTTCCATTCAATTAATCAAATTAAAATTTTTTTATTATTATTTTAAGCTAGAAATTATTACAAGTAGAGCCACCCTGTGGCAAAATGATGCAAACAGCTTGCAGTACCTCATTAAAAGCTCAATAATTAACTTTTAGTGTTTAGATATCACATGACTTCACACACAATCAGTTACAGTAGCTAGGAATTGATATAGAAGCCTTTAGTTGTGAGTTAAACTAAACAAACCTTAATAATAATAATAATAACACTAACAACAACAACAACAATAATAATAATAATAATAATAATAATAATAACAACACTATCAACAACAACAACAACAATAATAATAATAATAACAACACTAACAACAACAACAATAACAATAATAATAATAATAATAATAATGACAACACTAACAACAACAACAACAACAACAACAATAATAATAATAATAATAATAACACTAACAACAACAACAACAACAACAATAATAATAATAATAATAACACTAACAACAACAACAACAACAACAATAATAATAATAATAATAGTAATAATAATAATAATAACACTAACAACAACAACAACAACAATAATAATAATAATAATAATAATAATAACACTAACAATAACAACAACAACAACAACAACAACAATAATAATAATAATAATAATAATACTAACAACAACAACAACAATAATAATAATAATAATAATAATAATAACAATAACACTAACAACAACAACAACAACAACAACAACAACAACAACAACAATAATAATAATAATAATAATAATAATAATAATAATAATAATAATAATAATAATAATAATAATAATAATAATAATAATAATAATAATAATAATAATAATAATAATAATAATAATAATAATAATAATAATAATAATAATAATAATAATAATAATAATAATAATAATAATAATAATAATAATAATAATAATAATAATAATTGCATTGAAATTAATGACTTTTCCAAATATGGCTATTATTTAGTATCATATGACTTTATGTAACATAAAAACAATAATTAGAAAATAGTGTAGGTAGTTAAATTGTATTTAGCTTTGAGAAAATTTTATACTGGTTTATTTTTTGTGATGTATTGAGGTATATACTAAAACTCATTTTATGTAGTTAAAAAAGAGATGAGTGTAATTGAAAACTATAAACAGCCAATACAAGTATGGAAATCCATCTGTTTTGATCCTGCTAGCTCATTATATTGGTTATTAAATGCATACATAGTCAGAGAAAAAATGCATTGATGAAAAACAAAAATTTGAAAATAATCAGGAGGAATTGAAATATCTATTTCATGATACCTTAGTTTATATGTAATTATAAGTGATTTAAACACAGACTTTCAAACTCCTTTTAGTATTTCACTCTATCTCATTCAAACAATAAACATGACCACACTGTTGTGAACAAGATAAATGATCTTCAATATACATATTTTATCCTGAGCCAGCATTCATCAGTTGGTCCTTATCATCATCTCTTCCACATATATATATAATTAGTGCTCAGTTTATATTAAGATAGAAAATCTTCAAATGTTAATGGACAGGCTTCAAAGTACTCCACTCTCCAACTCTTCAGCCATCTATATTAGCAAAATCTGGTAATGGAATACCCAAATCCCTTACTAATGCCAATATTATTGTCATGCCCATGTTGACTTTTTAAGTTTCTCTGACTCCTAATGTATATGATCTTGCCCATGAAAAATACACAGAAGAGGGATGGGCAGAATACAGACTAAACTGGTAATATTTGAATACAATTATAATTTATATACTTGGAGTACAATTATAATTTATATACTTGGAGTTTAGATGTAATTATAGGGAATTTTTAACTATAGGAAATTTGAACACAGACTTTCAGTTGTATGAGATAGAGTGAATAGCTGAAAAAAGCTTGAAAGTCTATGCTCCAATTCTCTATAATTGCATCTAAACTCCAAGTATATAAATTATACTTATATTCAAATATTAAAGATTCATTCTGTATCCTGCCTATCCCTTTGCGGTATATTTAAATGGACAAGTGCCTATACATGAAGGGTTAGAATGACTTAAAGTTAACATAAGCATGTTGATAATATTGACACAAACAAGGGATTTGGGCATTCCATCATCAGATTTTCAATAGTATGGATGACTGAAGAGTTGGAGAGCGCAATAGAGTAGAGCATGTACATTAGTTTGAAAATTTGCTGTCTTAACATAAACTGAGCACTGATTATACATATGTGTGTGGGAGATGATGTTCTGATCAAACTGATGAGTACTGGTTCAGCATAAAGTACACATATTGGAGATCATTGAACATTTTCCCATGTATTTGGTCATGCACACGGTGTATGAGATAGAGTGAATGAGGAGCATGAAAGTTTGTGTTTAAATCTCCTAATAATAATAATAGTAGTAGTAGTAAATTTAAAAAGAAAAAGAAGTGAAAAGATGTGTATAGAATGGAATATTCTGAAATTCAACAACTATGAATCACAGTAGTTCAACTGCTTACAACTCTCAAGCATAAATGCAATAGTATAATTTTGCCTAATAAATTAGAAAAGTTAAACGAAAAAATAAATTTGATCGATGAATGATATATATGATTTCAATAAAGTTATAATGCTAAGAAATATAATTATATACATACACGAATAAATTGGTGGTGCATAACACCAAGATTTATTAAAGAATCAGGGTACATGCCAATTATTTACCTGATTATTAAAATATTTAATTTTATGTTAGCTACCTATTTATTCATTATTGGTAATTTTTCAACTGAAATACACAGAAGCTTGGAAAGCTTGAAGTATTCAAGATATATTCAAGTTTAGTGAGTTAGCCTAAGAAAGCTAAATATAAAATGCATTAAACATTTTACACTAGAATGCCCTAAACATCCAAATGTAACATATAGTAAAACGTTAAGCTTGTAATCATTTAGACTGTTAACAGTACATTTATTAAGAAAGGAGTTGGGAGTGGGGGAATGGATAAAATTATTCAAATCCATGACTGCTGGAGGATCATAATTTCTAACGCCTAGTTAGGTATTAATATACAGTGGCGATATAATCATTTAATATGTTAGAAAATATTATAACTCATCATTACAATGTAATAAATTAAAGGCAATACTACTTCTCCTTTATACAGCAGAGCTTTGAAACATTAAATATAATCCACAATATATTAAAGGTTACAATTGAATATTTTCAATATTTCTTTACATATTAATTATTTTTAAATGCTGAATAACTTAATGAAAATTCAAAATAAATAATGTTAAATAGTTTTTGATTATATATTAAAAATTTTCAAGGAAATAATCCAGAAAAGCTCTAATATAAATGCAATCAATTGTGATAAAATAGATTTTTCCAATAGTTTTAAGAACTTAATATTAATTGTTCCCACGAGAGTTTTTTTTTTTTTTTTTGTGTGCAAGTTTTATTTTTACAGTCTGGCATTGTTTATCATTTTTTTGGGCATTATTTTAACAGGCAAGTATACAAATAATTGTTTCATTTATTTATTTATTTTTAAATTCCACCACCTGGACCTTGACTTTTGACGTCTTTATCTGCTAGAAAAAGATTCTGAATACTATTTACATGCAAGCTACATAATTCTATGCTTCATAAAAGTTTTTCTTTAGAAGCATAAATGTCTAAAAAGAAAATAAAGATTAATAAATACATAGTAACTTTAGTACAACCAAGATTCCATTTGGAAATCAACATTTTTCTAATTAATGTTAAAAATAAAAATAGTTCACAGATTTATTAAAAATAAGTTTTCCCCCTTAATATTAGCATCAGCATGGGATTTGAGTTTTCATCATCAGATTTTCATTGATATGGATGGCTGAAAGTTGGAATGGATTGAAGCCTGTCCATTAAAGTATGAAGATTTGTTATCTTAATATAAACTGAGCACTGATTATATATATATGTGGGAGATGATAATTTGGACCAACTGATGAGTGCTGGTACACGAAATACGGATATTGGTGATTATTTATATTTTCTACATGTGTGTGGTCATGTGTATCAGTTGTATGAGATAGTGTGGATAGTTGAAGGGTACTTAAAAATCTGAGTTCAAATCCCCTATACTTACAATTAAGCTCCCAGGTTTGTGAAAAGTGCATGGTTTTCAAATATTCTAATAGAACTATATAATTTTAAGCAATAGCATTTTTTTTGTTAACTTAACATTTATTCTCTATTTAAAAATCATCTATTTGTACATTTATATTTTATAATGTCAAATTTAGATTGGTCAAAATTCTTAACAAAAACCTAAACAAAAAAATATATTTTGTTTTATTTATAAAATATTATTTATTTTAGGATTATGAAAATTTAACTTTTTTATATTACGTATTTATGAATACATTATATATTATAATATTAAATCAACCCACATGATTAATAAATCCAACACCACCCTCTATGAAATAAATATATTAGAGTCCATATTTCAAAATAGCCAGTCTCAAAATGAATTAATATTTGGATTTTTATTTCAGTTTAGCGTTAGCATTGGGATTATTTTCATTATATATTATATATTACTGTATACATTTAATTATATTCTAGGTATATATAAAACACATTATGTAATTATATTTTAAACATATACCCATGTATAAAATATTGTTCTATAATTTAAATCTTCAATAAATTATATTAACATTATTTAGTTATTATATTATACACATCCTATACTAATATATATATATATATATATATATATATATATATATATATATATATATATATATATATATATACTACCTACCTTCAAATCCACTCACCCACCAATTTACTTATCTAGCTATCTACTTACCTACCTAAAACAAAATGCTTTAATTAAACCTATAATTTTCAATATAGCAACATTTATATAAAAAAATAACTATACCAAGTTTATGACTGAAGATATTTTCCAATGTTGTGATTTATTATATATTATTGTATATGCTTTTGTTTTGATAGCTGCAAAAAAAAAGTATAAAAGAGGTGATTTATAAAATAATTTTGTAATAGAAATAGAAAGAAAAGACTGCAATAATTATACAGTTTACTTAAAAAAACAATACTAATGTAATATTGTCTTTATTTATTAACCAACAATGGTAAAAGAGCTAAACAATATTGATATATTCAAAGACAGTTACAATAAAATTATTACTATCATTTTACATAAGAATACAGATGAATAAAGTTTTTTATACATAAAATAGTAATTATATGACTGTATTCATTTTACTGATAAATTAGCTCTTATAAAAAACAACTAGGCAAATTGTGCTGAAAAGTCAAATAAAATTTGACAGAGAACTTTTGAACATAATCATATTTCCTAAACAATGACCAAGATTTTTACTAAAAATTTGGGGCAATTTTACATAAAAGAATTAAAGAAACAAAAAATGTGTATGTTAAGTTATAAAGCACAGTCATGTCTAAAAATATATTTTAAATCTTAATTTAAATACAATATCTTATATTCATTTTGAAGACGTTCAATAAATTGCTGATTGCACAAATAAATAATATCATTATAAATATATACATAACAATAAAAATAATAAATATAATGGTAATTAACTACTATATACAGTATTTCAATTCACATTACTTTTGGTTAATTCCTTAATTCTCATCAACTGCTGTTAAATTAAAAAAAAACCTGAACAGAAGTAAACATCATCAACTCGCATCCCATGAACCCTGAATTTTAAGATTAGGAGCTTGTCTTTTAATTACATTCATTTTATTTCTATTTATTAAAATTACTTCCTTAATTTTTCTTTTATTATGATTTTTCTCTTTATGAAGAATCACAATACTTTTAATATCAAACTTAAATTTAGATTTACATGTCCTTTCATAATCCAAGAAAAGTGAAACAGCCATTAAATCATTATTATTTTTACTTTTCACATGCTTGTATGTCTAGAAAATTTTAAACATTATTTAAACTTGTCCAAACAACTGTTAGTAATAATCCACAAGTTAGTAGATAACATTTAATGCTAAAATAGTTAGTACTATATGTAACTAGTCCAACATATTATCACATCTAAAATATCATCATCATCATCACAAAACTTCAGGCAAACATTGCTTTTAAAGATGTTTTCTTAGGCAATAAAGCATGAAGGAATCAAAAAATTGTTAATTCCCATGAATATTTTTACTTATGTTATATATATAACTATTTAGAAACCAATTAAGAGTCTGAAACTGCTATTACAATAATTTACAAGTCACACTCCTGAAGAAGAATCATTTAAATGAATTCATAAATAATGTTCACTTTTTTTAAGCAATGATTGGAAAGACATATTTATTTAAAAGATTCTTTAGAAATCAGACTTGTGAATTATTGAAAAAATGCTTTCAGACTTAGCACTTGATAAATATTTATTTGTGGACTTGTTAAAATTATTAATATATATATATATATATATATATATATATATACATATCTTGTAATATATATATATATATATATATATATATATTCCACAAGAATGTGAAAACAATTAATAATTAATCTTAGCTTTGATAAAGGTGCACTGCATCAAAAGTCTGGCTTAGTAATTTTAAATATTAGTTGCAGGAATAAATTATTAGTTGTTCACATACTTAAAATATTTTTACATTTGATTCAATTTTAAGTATTTTTGTTGTATAAACAACTTATATTCAAAACTATATCTTCAAAATATCACTAACATGTATGTTTTCACAGTCTAATATCTGAATCACAAAGTTTATAAAAATGAAATGCTACATTTTTAACAATCAAAGACATCCTGAGCTACTTAGCATTCTTGCCTTGTGAATATTGAGTTGAGCCAATTTTAATTAAACCCCACACTTATATGAGAAATAACTTTAGTCTGTAATAAATGTGAGAATTTAATCACATTTATTGTAGTTGTAAACAATGCATTATTAAAATGACATCAATTTAATATTTCCAAGGCTGACAAATGAAGTATTTATTTTTAACAGCTTTGTGAAAATATAAATAATATTTATTGATTCTGATTTGGAAATATTAGATTAAAAAATTTCAATTAAGCTATTTGCATTTACACTGAATGCAATTTCATTTGTACATTTATTACTAACAATCTCCCATAAAAGTATCTGAGCTATAAATAAAGATGAAATGTTTTTGTATGCTGTGTGATATAGAAGTTGACACTGTGATATTATACATTTTATTTATGTATCAAATGCACCCCTGCCTAGGGAAAGGCTGTAATTTTTTTTAATTGGTTGCTTTAACAATTTTTTTAATATTTAATGTAAATTAACCAAAAAATTTAAATATTATATAAATATCACATAATCACTATCTCTTATACTAGCACATAATTGTTATTAAACAAGGCAAAACTCTCCATACAGTAGTGCCACCCTGTGCAATCAGAGTGATCAATGGATTCCAGAAGGCTTGTGCATTAAATCCCTATCCAGTGCCTACCCACCAATATCCACAGACTAGTTTCTGGATTGTGGCCTTCATCAGTGAGAAACTTTGGATCTGAGAGCACTGCACTTAGATCTTACAATATAATGCAACTCTCCAGCAGCCACCTTTTATCTTTACTTAACTACAAAACTATGAGAATGAAATTTAAAACTCAATAATATATATAGTCATATGGGTCTGAACTCAGTTCAGCACCCATACATTTTGGTGTCTTTGGTTTTTTTAACAACCATAGCCACCACTATCCTATTAGTCAGGATTGGTATTAAAACACTAAACATCACATGATCACAATCTCTTATACTAGCACATAACTGTTATTAAACAAGGCAAAACTCTCCATACAGTAGTGCCACCCTGTGTGTCACTGATGAAGGTCACAAGCCAGAAACTAGTCTGGGGATATTGGATGAGTAGGCACTAGATAGGTATTTTATGCACAAGCCTTCTGGCATATATTGATTACTCTGATTGGCACAGGGTGCCACTACTGTATGGAGAGTTTTGCCTTGTTTAATTATATAAATAATTGTAAAAAATGCACATGGCCTGAAAGAATGCCATTTATGAAATAGTTTTTTTTTAATTAAACCATTAAACATTACATGATCACTATCTCATACTAGCACATAATTGTTATTAAACAATTCAAAACAATGCAAAACTCTCCATACAGTATTGCCATCTTGTGCCAACAAGAGCAATCAATGGATGCCAGAAGGCTTGCGCATAAAATCCCCATCTAGTGCCTACTCATGGTTATATATATATAAATGATATATTTTTAAGGTTATATATATATAAATGATATATTTTTAAGGTTCATCAGTGTATAATTTTTAATATAAACTGGCAGTTAGTGTAATCACAAATATCATCATATGGGTGATGGATAGATGGATAGAATACAATAAAATAATTGCAGAAACACTGTGAACATTCATTAGAAAAAACAGGTATATAGAATTGAAAAATAAAATAAAACTCAGAAACTATTCAGTTTGTGTTTTTAAAAAATTCTTCCAAATAGAAACATGTCTGCCTGTTTCATCATGTTTGTTGATAAAATTTGGTCTTTTAAGTATATTGATGAAGAGTATCACTTTTGAATAGGATAGTAGTGTTAGAGAAATAAATATTATGACCTGGATTCATAGCATGGAGTGAGAGTACAGCTACTGATGAATATAATTTAACTACATTCACATGTTCATTTCTTCTAATATTCATAGATGATTGCTCATATCTTCATAACTTTTCATATGCCACATAAAATTTCATAAATTTTCCAAGCTTCAAGAGGAATTGAATCTTTAGGTTCAGATAGAATGACTAATTTTTTGAAAAGTAGCATATGCTGTTTTTATATTATAGCATTTCAGAAAATGCCCAATATTGTATGTAGTTCCTTTCACATAAGGGATATAAATTCTAATAGTTGTTTCTTCTTTTTGTTTTTTATTTCAATTGTAGTAGTTGATTTATTTATGGAATATATATAGGGTATTTGAACTCATACTATATTTACAATTGGGCTCTAGGTATAAGAGTGCTTGAGATTTCAAATTTTATGGACTATATCAAAATTCATACTTTAGAAGCAGCATCTTTAAAACATTTTATTCGGCTCAGATATATAGATGACACATTTATCATCTGGCAACATGTCACAAATAAATTATATGATTTTTTTTCCACACATAAATAATATCCATCCTCATATTAAATCTACAATAGGATCAAAATCTGGTAGGAAACTTCTCTTTCTTGATCATCACCATAAACAAAATAATCATTTATTATTCTCAGTTTTTAGAAAAACTTTCACACATAGATAGATACCTATGATTTTCATCTCATCATCATTTAAGTCAGATCTTTTCTGTAGTGAAGACTCTTTTCAGTAGAGCAATTAACATTTCAAATAAAACATATCAGAAAGTAGAAATAAATGTTTTTTTTTCATGTGTCATAGCATCAGCCAGGAAGCGAATCCACTAAGCAGGACAACTACTTGTAAGGCGGCTGTGCTGACCTCTTGATCACCAACGCTTGACAAAAATAAATGTTTTATTAATTGATGGTTATAATAATAAAATTATTCACCCAGCCTTAATTTAAGCCTAAAATAATAGAAATAAGAAATAACAACTATTAGGATTTGTATCCTTATTTAAAGGAACTCCAGACCATAAAGGACATATTCTAAAATGCTATAATATAAAAACAGCATAATTACTCATCAAAAAATTAGTAATATCAGCTTTAAAGATTCAATACCTCTTGAAACTCATAGAATTTATAAAATTTCATGTGGTATTTGTAAAGTTCTTATGTAGGTATGAGCAATGATGTGAGTTGAACATGCTAATGCAGTTAAGCAACACTCATCATCATCAGCACTTTCACTCCATGCTGTGGTTTCAGATCATAATATTGATTTCTCTAACACCAGAATTTTATTCAGATATGACACTCTTCATCAATGTAAGATCAGAGAGATTGTTAAGGCACCCAAAAGACCAAATTGTATCTACAAATGTTGTGACACATGCAAACTTTTTCTTATTTGAAAATTTTTTTTTTAACAATTCACATTAATCTGAATAGTTCCTCATTTTTATTTTTCAATTTTATATACCTATTTTTTTCTATTTGTGGAACTTCAACATTGTTATAAATCAGCATTTACAGTATCTCCACAATCATCTTTATTATATTCTATTTATCATCCGGTTGAGGGCTTATGTGATCAAGTCAAATTGTCAGCATATTTATAATAAAAATCATACATGAATAAACCCAAAAATATATCAATTATGTCTATAATCCATGAAAATATTTGTATCAGGATATATATAATCCCATCAACACCACATGATCATCATTCCATATTCTTACACAGGTTGTCAAGAACAGTAGCAAACTCTGCATAAAGTAGTGACACCTAGTTGCAAGTCTTCATAATAATGGATGCACTTGGTGGCACTACTCTATGGAGAGTATGCTACTGTTATATATATATAATTATAACTTAATACATATGAAATGTAACTTTTGTGGGTTATATGTAGATGAATAATTCAATATCAATAAACAAAAAAAAAAGAATGTTGCCTCTTTTTTTTTTTAAATTTTGACGTTATTTAAGCATATATTTATTGAACTATTATAAGCAAAGCATAAAGCCTGTGTATTCACCTAATTTAAGTATAATGGCATATTTAATCAAGCTAATATATAAAATCCAACTTTGCATTATAATGTTCAATAAATATATATTTATCCTATAAGAGCTATTCTATTCTTTTATTTATTGATGATTAATCATTAGATTATACATAGTTGGGGTTATAGTTACTTTGAATTTATATACACACAAACAAAAAACTGGAATAAATTGCACAATATACAAAGTACAAATATATATATATGGTTTACTGCAAAATTATTTAAAAACATTTTTTAAAATTAAATTTGAACATCTTTAATGTTCTAACATGAATGATAACTTTCATAACTTACACAATATCACACAGTTATATTATTATTTAATAAATTGTCTGTCATATTTATAAAATATACTTCTTTAACTTTTCTTCAAATCATTTTCTATAAGTAAAATAAGAATACTGTCAAAGCAAAATATTCTATTACAAATAATTGAATGTTCAACAAATACAAGTTTTAATTTATCCACAGAATATTGTAATTTATTATATAAAAGTTTATGTTCATAAATTCTCTTTTCAAAGCAATGTTTGACTTACCAATATAACTGGATCCACATTGACACACCACTTTGTATATAAAGTTTTTTTGTTGATTTTATTAATTGCAGCCTTTTTATTAATAATTATTCTCCCATTGTTTGGTCCAACATTAATTGCGATATTAAAATGGAAAACAACAACAATGATATAATCATAATATATTTTCTTTTTTATGTATGGTATTGAAATCATTTCTTTTTAATAATATTCTTTCTTTATTTATGTATAAATTTATAATATATATATAGTTTATGAAGCATCTTTTGCCTATGAAAACATTCATTTTAACATATATATATAAACAAATGCAATATTATATATAAAGTAGTGCGCTGATGTGTGTCCAATTACCTAGTGAGTCAAAATGTACAGTGAAAAAGAATATTCATTAACATGAACTTTTGTATAATACATTGTAATATTCTATGGATAGATTTCAATCTGTATTTGATGAACGTTCAGCTATTTGTCATTGGAGTTTTTGCTTTGACAGAGATTTTATTTTATATCTGGAAAACAATTTGAAGAAAAGAAATATAAATTATGAGTAGTTGACCATTTGCATAGGCATAATCTGTCTATAACTATTATTTATTTTTGTACATTAGTATTTCGAATATTGTAGAGTTTATTTCAGAGTTTTCGTATATATATATATATATATATATATATATATATATATATATATATATATATATATATATATATATATATATATATATGCCCTTTATAAATAAACAGTAAAAAAGAAGGCAGTATTCAATATGCTTCTTGAGCTTTAAATGATAAAATTTCAATCAGATTTAAATAAATTTTAAGCTTGTTTATAAATTTGTCAGGTTATTACTTTTATATTTTAATTCTTACTGTAGGCACGACAGTCCAACGCTATATATATATATATTATTTTTATTTCTACTTTTTATAAAATCAAAATATATGAAAATATATAATTTAATATATATATTAATGTTAATTATTTATGCCCTCTATAAATATAAAAAAAATCTACTGTCTTATGTGTGGTAATGTTTAATGAAAAACAACTTGACTACCCTCAGCTGCAAAAGACCAATTGTGCTCATATAAAACAGTGGCACTCATCATTTTGGGTTTTGGGGGGCAATTCAAAGGATATTAAATTTCATTTTTACCAACACCCTTTATAAAAATAAAAAAATATATAAGCAAATAAAAAAATATTTATTTTAGTTTTTTAGTAACCAAAATATAGTTATCGTAATAAAAACTAAATATTAAACTATTTTAAAAAATTATATTTTGATTATTTTTGTATAGTTTTTAAGAAATAATTTTTAAAATAGATATTTTGTTTCTGAATAAATTAATTTTTCGTATATAATCTGTAGTCTTGCATCCCTTCACCAATGGAATACGTACAATAAGTTGAGAATCAACATATCAATTCATTTTCTATTTAAATGCATTTGCTATACTGAATGTGATATTAAAGTTTAAATGTAAATTTTAGTTGCGTTAATTAGTCTTTCTTGTACTGCTTAATGTTAATTGACAAGTCAGAACTTATAATCCAACTCATTGCCTGACCATATATATTGGCATTCACAAGAAAAAGTGGGTAAGAAAGTGATTTTTTTTAAAAACTGAATTTCAAATTATTATAATCACTAATATATATATATATATACTTCTAAAGAAATATTGATTGCTCAAATAGCAAATAATGTACATTATACATAAGATAATTTACTTTTATTCTGAACACTGCCTTATCCATAACATTATCAGATTCTCAAGAGGCAAATGACATTAAAACTGCACAGTGGCAGGCAGCCCCACACAATTGCTTTCAGCTGATTAGACCATAATGTTTTAACTATTTTAGAAATTTTTTTCAAGAATCTTTTGCTCTAAACCAATTATTCTTAAAATCATTCATTTGTTGAGCACAGTCTAAAAAACTTATTTTTTTGCATTGAAAAAGTATAATAAAGTATCACTTTAATATAAAAAATTTGGAAAGCTTTTTAATACGTTGTCACAAATATAATAACTGAAAGATTAGTTGATCAGTAGCATTAATGACATTTATAAAACAAAAATGACAATTTGAAATTCAATTTAATTTTTTTTTTACTTTTACTCTATTACTGAGCTAATATCACAAACCAATATTGATACATAAGTCATGTGACATTTCAACATCAAAATGAGAGATTGAGCTTCAATTCAGAAGTTTTATATCCAGAATCTTCAGTCTAAAACTATGCCAAATTGCATAGCACATACATATATGTGTATTAACCTATATTCACACATGTTTAAGTGTTTTAATTGGTCAAAGAAGATGTGCTAAAAAATTTGGCAATAAGGGTTTACATTTTTTCTTTTATTTATAATTTTATGGGACTGCTATCAATTTTGAAGTCTTGTAAATTTCTTTGTAGAACGTCTATCACTAACTTACTGATTTCTGTTACTAGTTATTATGGCTTTCAAAGTTTTGAGCCCATTTAAAATAGAAACTTAGCACCATCAATTAAAAAAGAAAGGAGTAGTAAGATTTTATAATCCATTTTTTTGTCTGTCTTGATTTCAGGAAGTGTTTGTGCAATGTCATAGAGCAATAATTTTTTTATTAATTAAAATATAAAATCTCATAAAATTTTAATGAGATAATAAAAATATAGTTATTTTTAATACTTTTATCTTATTAAAACAGTCAGTTGAATCAATAATTTTATAGACCCAAGGGTTAATAATCTTACTCTTAAAATAATCTTTTTCATTTTTGCTTTTGTAAAATAACCTGGTAAAAGATTATTTAAGTCTTAAACACTTTTGAAATAATTTTCCAGCACCAAAAGTGCCAAGTTGAACACTATCCATTTGAATCTGGTACAATACAGGATAATGCTTAGGAGTTATCCAAAAATATAAAACAAATAAAAGAATATTATTAGTTTATAAAATCAAACCTATTTTAAATTAAGTATTCCAGAATTTTTTATACAGAAGCAATAAATAAATATTAATAAAAAAGAAGAATTCTAGATATGTTCTGTTAAAGGTTATCTACATTTCAGCTTTGGATAATTAGTCACAACATATGCACCTTTTATTTTGTCAACAAAATCTTATTAAAGTAGGCATAGTTTAAGTTCAGCAAAATATTTTTGTAATTAATCTGAAATTGTTTTTTCCAAACAACAACAACTAATATATGCAATGATAACCAATGATAACGTCATAAGATTAATCAATGTTATTTAATTTTTTGGATGAGCTTGGAAGAACTCTTACTCTAAAACCACATCTTCATTTAATTAAAAATGTGGAATGATTGAATCATTTAGGACTTCCTAAAACATGTTCTATAGTGAAATCGAGCATAGTTTTCATGGAAGTGGCATAATCTTCTTTGTGATATAAAGATTAATTCAAATGGATTACAAAAAACTGTCATATTAATTTTATTTATTGGAACAAATAGCTATGAGTAAAGTACAATGGATAGCTATAGTTAAATAAGTCATTCAGAAAGAAAACTTTGCTATATAAAGTTTAAAAAAAAACAAATAATGGACTAGCATATTCCTATGGTTCACAGACTGGTTTGTATGGTCATTGCAAATTTAATCTCTAAAATTTGTCTTTCTATTTCTTTTCTAAGAGTTAGAATTGTAACTCATGCTAATAAATTCAGAGCTGTTTTTTTTTCACAGAGCAAAGAAATTTGTCCAAATTGTGTCCTCTCTTACTTGCTGAAGTTGATTATTTGCTTTCCTCTCTTTCTAAATAGAAATCAAATTTGTGTGAAATAAATCATATTACTAATTGTTTTAAAAAATATACATATGATAGATCTTATTGTGTTTTACCATTTGGTACAACAAAATACTAATAAGAAACATCTTCAAGATTTAGTTAATAGAGCAAAACACTCTAAAAGGGGATATTCAAAATTTATTGTGGAAGTCTTTAGATATCATTTTTAAGTTTCTTGAGCATATATAATCCAGGAGCGTTTTTTTTTTCTCCAAAAAATTACTCATGTGATATGTCCAAATTCCCCAGTAAAACGAGCAAATATATTAAAATGTTTTTATATATTTCTACTTAGACAACGAAAGATGGATACTCAAAAAATCATAAGAAAAAAATAGAAAGATGCATTTGAGAAGTGGAAGTGATCTTATCAAAGAATGCTTTTAATTTTCTATATTGTTTCACATGGCTAATACATGCATTTTTTTTTTATTTGAACACAAAGAGTTGAGATCCAGGTCTTGCATTGATGGTCGAGAGGTCAGCGCGACTGCCTTGCACTTGCAGGCAGTTGCCCGGGTTGCGGGTTCGCCCCCCGGCCGATGCTATGACACTTAAAAAAAAAAAAAGAGTTGAGATCCAGCAATATAAAAAAAAAAAAAAGCTTGCCATTTAAAAAAATAGATCCTAATCACGGTCACTTTCATTTTAATAGGCAGATCAGATTAGATAAATCAAGCCATAAATTCCATAAGATAGTACTTATGGTCCAAAATTAAGAAGTATGAAGAAAGTTAATAAAATGCACCATATGTCAAAGCTTCACTCTTTTTCAGTTACAGATAGAGTCGACGACCTGAAAAATGATTTACAAATGATTATTATATCGATTACTTTGTATGAAAATGATCAGATGAACCAACAGCCACTATGTCAATTTTGATTGAGATAAAGAATTTACTGCATCGTCAAATGAAAACTAAACAAATACCCCACCTCCTCTTTTTTATGATAAATTATTCCTTAACTAAAAGATACTTTAGCATATTTTAGCGGTAATAAACTTTTTTTTTACAATACATATATAAGACCAAAAATTGTGATAAAAGCAAACAACATTTATTATTCGTATATTTTTAAAAAAACCGGTTAAGCGTCAACGGGAATAAAATTGTTTTTATTTCTTAATTTTTACTTAGAAAACTTTCTCATCATAAATTGAAGCAATAATAATGAATAAAAAAACAGTAATATATATTAAATAGTAAACTTTAGCTCCTTGTTAAGTATTTCAATGAACTTTTTTTTTTTTTTTAATATAATTTTCTAGAAATTAGTTTGCTTTTGAGTTTTAAGAATGCAAATACTGTATATTTATAATTTAAATCTTTTAAATTATTTCTCAAGTAGGCGCTGCCCTCTAATGGCCAATGATTTCAGATTATATTTTAGCTTCTTAAATTTATCGCCTGGCGGCGACATGCTTCTTTCTATTACAGTCAAAAAAAAAAAAATCATAGAGAAGTATGTTATGGGCTTTCCTGCATAGTTTGCAATTGCCCTGATAAATTATAGGTTTTGGTTCAGTCAGAAATGATCTGAAATAAAATCACACCACCACAGTTTTATTTAATCAACTAATGTATTAAGGTTTAGTAAAAAGAACTGTATGTTTTGCTTTAGCTTTTCTAAAATTTACTAGGTGAATTAAGAAGATGAAAGCATGTCTTAGGTTTTTGTACTCCATTGAGCTATGTTAGGTTTAGCAGAAAAGGGGGAAAAAATATATAGCATCATCAATATTGTTTCTTAAGAGCAACAAATCAAATGAAATTTGAGGTAAGAAAGTAAAATCATATTATATATTTAAAATAAATAAAAAGAAACAACTGTTTTATTTACTTAAAGAAAAAAAAAGTAAAACATTTAGAGTGGTAACTTAGATTATAAAGTGTGTAAGTTGTTTATTATGATTAATCAGAACTGAATGAACAATGTATACAAAGCAAATGTTATGGATAAAAAATTACATTAAATATATAAATACACGTTTCCATTAAATTGTTGGTTCACTTAAAATATTAGTTATAAATAGAATTAATATTTATTTGTAGATAGCTTTAAATACGTATTATTTTTAAATTAAGTAATAAAAATATTAATTCTAACAACAATAATGATAAACGATAAAGTTGAAATAAGATGTAAATATTATTGCCTTCATAAACTAAATCTATATAAAGTTTTGTAAATTTACATTTTTCAAATTTAATTATTTAAATTTTCTTCTTTTAGACTTTTTTTTTTTTTAAAAAAAAAAAAAAACTTTAAATAAGAGACGTTAAAAGATTTATATAATAGAGAAGAAGCCGCAGCCGACAGGGTCTATATTTTACTAGTTTCAACATGGCGAGTCGGCACACCTGGTATTTTTAAAAATTAAGGGTTTCAAAAGATATTGAGCCCGCTGTCAAAATAAAATGGGATATTTTATTAGACTTCTCACTCAAATGACTTAAGCCAAATTAGTATAGAATTGAAAGAAAAAAAAAGAACAAAACGGAAAAGAAATATTTTGATACTTTAGAATATTTTTAAGAGCGAATTTTTTCTTTATCTTTTTTTCTTTTATATTTGCACAAATATAATAACGTTGTTCTTTTCTTTTATTACTATTATAAGATACATAGTGAGTACACATGTCTATATATAGATATATTAAATATTTTATCCAAATTGTTCTTGTTAAATTATAACCAATAAGATTAAAATGGTTAATTATTATATATATATTTAAAATTTTTAATAGTTTTTTAAATAAATAATTTGATAAAATGTTTGTGTTTATATCAGAGCCATTGTCTCAAATTGCGAATAGATTAAAAAAGTAATAATAACGGTTTACATTTTTAAATTTTTCTATAGTCAAGCAATAAGAGTAATATATTAAAATAATTTTCAATTTTAAGATATTATTTTCACAAAATTGCATCTTAAAATTGAAAAATAAAAATTCCAAAAAACATTACGTTTGGAATGTTAATTAAGCAAATCATTAAACAATGTAAAAAAATAATATAGTAAATATATATCTATTTTATGCAAAAAATTGTTGATCGATGTATGTTCCAGTTTATATTTTTAAAAACAAACTCCTTGGTTTCGATGAAAATAGATATATTTTTATTTATTAATTTAAACGTATATCAATAGATATATATTACTTTTTTACATTTCATTATATATGATAACGTTTTTTCCCTCTAGATGTACACTTATTTATATGTGTTGATTTACGAGGTTAAATACAAATAAATAATTGCTTAGCAGATTAATCTTTGATATATATAAATAACGAAATAATAAAAAAATATATCTACAAAATTTGATTTTTGACATTTATTATAAGACTCGCACCTTTTTCTTTAACATGAATATGAATAAAAAAATCACAGTCTGTTTTTATTAGTAAAAATAAAACTAGTTTAATGCTTCTTAAATTAGTTATATATATATTTAACTTTATGAATCCTTGATCTATCTATACTAGCTATCAAATCCAACTCTCTCTCTATATATATATATAATTGTTTTTAAGTTGTAAATTAATTTATATTTGCGATGTTAAACAGATGAACTCAATTTTTTAATTCTTTTTCTTTTTTATAATCCATATTTTTATATTTTTACTTTGTTAATTTATTATTATTATTTTAGTTGCTGCATGCCATCATAAAAGGGTTATATAAAACCTTTGAAATATTTATTGAACTAGATTTTATTGTCGATCAGTGATTATTGATGTATATGTAAATAAATAGGTGTGTGTTTATGTATTTATTTTTGCACAAAGTTTATTCAGAAAAAAAAAAATGAAATAAATGATCAGTGAAATTTTTGATTCTATATTCATCATCCAGCATTTCGTAAAATTTATTATGTGTATATAGACATATAAGTAGTTAAATACACACATGTATGTAGTTTAAATATCTTACCTGATTTAAAGACAAATGGTTTTTAATTAAACGTATGAAGTCGTGTAAGTAATTATTATTTATTTGCAAAATTTTATAATCTTAATATGGAGTAAAATTAATTATATAATTCAGGTTTTAGTAATTAGAAGCCATTTTATTAGGTTAAAAAAAATATAAATCTAACTGAAATCATATGTATTTACACATTTAGTCATTAAGCTAAAAAAATAACTTAACAATTATATATTATTGCTTTTAAGTTAAAAAAATAACAACATATCAATTATATATTATTGTTATTAAGCTAAGTAATATTATTTACATGAATATGTTTGTAGAAATATGCTTTTTGTAATTTATAATAATTAAAAATATGTATTTAGTTATTTATTTATTTTATTATCGATTTTAAATTACAGTGATTGTTACTAAAATATGAAGAGTGTGTAAAATCATTTAAAGCTCTACTTTGTCATATAAAAAAGATATACATGTATATAAGGAGTGAACTGCAAGGTTTTTTTTTTTTTAAAAAAAAAGATCAATCAAAAACAATAACGTTTTTGATTAGCCGTCGTTTTCTTTTTTTTCTTTTTTAATTGAAAAATAGACTTCAGCTAGTTTCGTTTGGTTAATTACAGGAATAGTTCACAGGGAAACAATGTCCAAATCATAAACTTTGATTTGAAAAATCAGCATACACACATATGTAAATAATATTCTGTGACTTTTAACTATCTTGTATTTATCTTTAAAATGGAAAAAAAAAACACCCCACTTTAATAAATTTGCTCGATGTAAAAATAGTATTTCAAATAAAAGTAAAAATATAGAATTTACATTTATGTATATTTATAACAACTGCAAGTTTAATTTGTAAACTATTCATATTATTTGTATTATTAGTAATATACTAATTAAAAATATAAATGGAAAACTAAATTAATTATTGGTAGATTATTTAAAAACCCGATAACATTTAATTGATTTAAATCACCGCATCTATCAATGTTTATTGCAAATTTTGATTCACAAATGAACTTATAGAGATCACACAAACAGATAATTATACATAAAAAATTAAAATCAAAAGAATATGAACACAACAGTTTTAAAATATAATTCGTAAAATTTTGGTTCATTTTTTAAAAATATATTGATTAAAAATGGAGTGGTTAGCTCAAGTTTGATTTACGTTTAAGTATAATAGTTTAAAATAAAAATAAGCCATTCATTTCGGAAAAAATTCATAATAATAATATATGTAGAAAAAAATGATTGGATTTTTTAAAATTGGAATTTAGTGAGCATCCAAACTCGAAATTATTATAAATTAAATTTTTTTAGGATTGTGCTTGACCAAATAAAAAAAGGAGGTTAAAAAAAAATCATCAAACACCTTTAATTAAGAAGACAATTCTTCTGATGGGGGATTCAGATATAATATTCACATTTGTAAACCTCAATCTATTTATTTCTTATAAATAAAACTCCAAATGAAATATAACTCAGCTAATTTATAATGATAATTTGTATTGAAATGTAACAAATACAAATATTTATTAATATAAATAAATAATAATATCAATTCACTCTTTTATGCATAAAACTTAATGCAATAAAATATTTTACTTTATTTAGTTAATTTTCCAAAATAGTTGAGAATTTTGCCATACAACATTCTTCCTTAGAGCTTTTGCTACTTAAAAATGTTAAACTGTTAAAGAATAAAAAAAATTTCTGCTGTAATATAAAATCAGATGTTTTTTTATATAGCTTGGTTGAAATTTTATACAAAGTGAATATCTGTATTTATGTTTGTTAAAATTGCAGATATTGGGTAAAACATTATAAACAATGAATATAATAGCATTCCAAGACGTATATGTCTATATGGAATAAAATTAGTATGTGGTTCAGTTATAGAGCTATAGTAACTTGATTAGAAAGTAAAGTACAGATCTAGGTATTCTGAGTAAAGGAAGGTAATTGATATTTATTCTATCCAGTATTTGTTATCCACATGAGCATTGTATTCTCTTTACATACTCTATTTTTCTGTAAATTGATACTGAAAATATCAACTATATTTAGATATATGTTGGTTTGTATGGGTTGCATATGTTATCAATTGGGTATTGAATGTTACAATAATACTAAATCAGATAATGTACTATTTATGTCTGTTACTTATAAAAATCTTCCTTTTATTATATTTTTATACTGCAACAAATATAGATGCACAGAAAAGTGGCAATTCAGCAATAAATATTTTTAATGAAATATATTTGAAAAAAAAAAAGGAAAATGAAAATATTTAAGTATAATCTTTTAAAACTAATTAAATATATGTATTTATGTAAAATAATACAAAAAAGTAGTTAATAATAATATAAAAAGTACTCTAAATTAATAAGAAAAACTATAGAATAAAATAAAAGTAGAAAAGAATATCTTGCTAATGGGGAAAAAGTTTTCAGAGATAAGAAAAAAAGATGGAACTATTGTTAAAAAAGACTTGACATTTTGAAATGTGTGGAAGAGTTTTACAGAAATTATATAGTAATAAAAAGCAAATAAACAACAAATAAAGTGATCAATAAAATTCCACATCTCTAAATTGCCAAACATTTAAATGAAGAAATGAGATATCCAATTAAATATACAAAGAAGAGAAAAGTTCAAAGAAATGATAGAATTCTTTCAAAAACAAGTGGAAAAAATTGTTAGGAAAATCATATATCAAATATCTATATCAGTGGCTCTCAACATGCTTAGAATCCTTTTAATACAGTTTTTTATGTTGTGGTGACCCCCAACCTTTAATTTTGCTACTGCTATGAATTGAAAATATGTGTTTTCCAATGGTCTAGGTGACCCCTGTGAAAGGGTTGTTTGACCTCAAAGGGGTCGCAACCCACAAGTTGAGAACCACTGAGCTATATGATAAAGATAAATCAGATAATTAGAAGAATGATTGATATTTAATAAAGATTATGAATATATTAGAAATAAAAGATTTATTAAATCTTTATCAAGTTAATTACAATTTATACAGGATCAGCTTTGGATTCAAGGTGGATTTAAAAGTGGTTTTTGCACTGTAGATCACAACCAAATATTGAGAGAAGTTATAAAAAAAACAATGAATATGAGGTGCCAATATGATTTGAATTTGTAGATTATGAAAAAAGAATTCGATTTTATAAGCAATACTATGGTAATCAAATCATTGTATCATTAAGATATAGACCCAAGTTACTATCATATTCTTCAGAACATTTATCAGAATTCAAAAACAGTGGTTAGATTACAAATTGATGATACTAAGAAGATCATTACTGATAAAGGTTTATTACAGAATAATTCTGCATTTCCAAAATGTTTTATTACAGTTTTAATAATTTTAAAAGAAATATTTGTAACTTAAAGTAAAAAAATATTTAGAATATGCTAATGATATGGTTGTTTTTTGAAATAATGCCCTAGAGTTTTAGATTTTGTTGCTATGGTCACTAGGTATAAGTAAGTAGAGAGGATTAAAAAACAAGTTCTAAAAATATTTATCAGAAAAAAAAAAAAAGAATTAATAATCTGAATTAAAAGAAGTTGATAGCTACATATATCTTGATCAAATTATTTTTGCAGATGAAAACATAATGGATGAAAATAATCATAGAATTAAACTTGAATAAAATGCTTTGGTATTAACAACTTAAAAAAATATACCTATATATTTAAGAAAATTGGTTTAAATATACTTATTTTATCTGTTCTTACTTATGGATCTGAAACTTGGATGCTTACTAGAAGTGCAATACTAACAAAGTATGGAGAGATGTATGTTGGTAAGAGCAAAAATTTCAAAAGTAAATTATTTGGGTGAGAGAATCAATACATATTACCTACAACATTGAAAGAATTAAAAGATTGAAATGAAATAAAGCTGAACATATTGATAGAAGAACTGATAATAAATAAAAATTGAAACCTTTGACTATATATCAAAAGATGCTTAAAGACCAAGAAAAGGAGCACATGAGGTTAATTAATGAAATAAGGAAGTTTGTTATAGCGATAGAGAAGGAAAACTATGAATTAAAGAAATTGGATTTGAAGAGATCTTCATCTTGCAATGAACTGATAATGGTTGAAAATAATCATTTTATTTCCATTTCGATGTTTATTGTAATAACTTTGCAAATCTATGTTAGGATGCCTGGCGAAATGTGTTATTTTTCTTTCCCAGTTTCTGCTTGGTTTAATGTACTTTCGGTGCAGGGCACCATAATCATATATATATAATCGTTTCACTTTACAAATTAACTAAACAATTTTTATTTTATTGGCACAGACTTCTCTTTTCAAATTTTCATTGCATTATAAATATCAGGGAAAAAATAAATATAATTTTATCTCGTTATATTTATATCATAAAAAAACAAACAAACATTAATTCATCAGGTAAACTAGCTGGATTTCCAAATTTATGTTGACAGTTCTGATATTTATTAAATATTATAAATATGATTTGAATTAATAACTATTAAAATGTTTAATATTATAAATATGATTTGTATTACTAACTATTAGAATACTAGTTATAGATAAACGACTATTCATCCTAAATCCCTGGTTCATTTTCTGATTTGTGAATTGTTCATATTTCAAAAATATAACGTTTACTTCCTCTTTATAATTCCGTTAAGATTAAAAAAAAGTACTGGCAGTTTATTGCAAGTAGGCTTATTAATTTCTAGGTGTTTACTGATTGTTTTTTTAAATAATATTTTATTTATTGTAAAAGTTTAAATATCAACTTCGAAATTTTATTTAAATGATAAAAATATTTCAATAATTGGTATTTGGATTGATTGCATTCTATTTATTAAGCAAAGATGGTAATCAAATACTTAATTGCTAATTGAACATTTTACTTGAATTAGCTAACAATTTATGAGCAAAAAAAAGTTATAGTAAATTATTAATTTTATTATTATTTACAAATCCTTCATTTCATAATAATATAATCACAAATATGATTATTAAAAAATATTCTTCTTTAGCCTAAGGTATCAACATCAAAGTTTAAATAATCGAATTTTTCTCATAATATCCAGCCAATAATCATTAAAGCATTATTAAAACATTAGCTATAAAATGATTTAAATGTCCATTTAGTAGATAGAAATAGGGTGTGAATATTTCTTATGGTGATCATTAACATTAGTCTTTTCAGAAATGTTATTAATAAATCATTTTATCATAATGACAAGCATCAAAAATCATTCTCCATCTAGTTTTTATGGGTTGAATAGAGGCGTTTATGTAATATTATAAATATCCAGTTTTTAAACCATTAAACATCACAAGATTACAGTTTCTTATAAGAACACAATCTGTTTACACAAAGGCTAAACTCTCCATACAGTACATCTATTGGTGCCAGTCAGAGTAATAAATGGATGCAAGAAGGTTTATGCATAAAATCTCTATCTAGTGCCTACTTATAAGGATTTTATGCAAAAACATTCTTGCATCCATTGATTACTCTGGCTTGCACTGATGGTGCTACTGTATGGAGAGTTTAGCCTCTGTGTATATCCAGTTTTTATGGGTGGAATAGAGACTGTTATGTAATATCATAAGTATTCAGTTTTTATAGGTTGAAAAGAGGCTTTTGTGTAATATAATACTTATCTCAAAATAAGTTCATTTGAAAAAAAAATTGTGAAACTCATAGGAAATTGTAACAATATACTCTTGAAGATTGATATATAAATGTTCTGTAAACTTTGTTGCATAAATAAAATGCCAGATTCAAAAGTTAAAAATCTCTGAATTAAAGTTTCATTTTTCCATTGCTTGAAAGTACACATTTTTCAAATAATAAGTCATTCAATTATTTTATATAAGTTGACCTGTTTCAATATGAGTTGACTTAAAAGTATCCTTATATACATTGGAGTTTTTATTTTTTTGGCTACAAACTTCTGTGATATTTCTTTACAGTTGATTGTAATAATTTTTGTTCTTTTATTTTTTATGAAAGCACCCACCCATTGTTAAAAGTTCAGTTGTTTTTAATTCAATGATACATCTATAAGAAATAACAATAGTTGTAACTTTCCAAACATCTTTAATAACAGCTTTTTAATTTTTAAATGTAATCTGATAGTTTCGACTTGTTAACAGATTTCCTCAGAAATTAGTTATGCTTAGCAAAAAAAAAAAAAGGGAGAAAAACTTTATTATTTATTGCCAAGCATAATTAAGCTTTAGGAAGATTATTGAAAAATCAAACTATCAGTTCATATTTGAAAAAAAAAATCATATTAAATTCATATGAAAAGAGATTATTATTGTTATTATTTACATTTACTTTGATAAACACATGCAAAGACATTGGAAATATGATTGTCTTAAAAAATCTAATTCTATAAAAAACAATCTGATTCTTTTTAGTGGTTGGAAAAAGAGTAAATAAGATTTTATGTAGTTATCTAACATGCTTTAAATAATTTTTTAACTAATTCCTGATTGCTGATTCTATATTGAAACATTATTAGTAAAAGCCATTAAATGGCTACATATATTCTGCTTATGAAATTGATTTAGACAAGCTGACAGTTTTTAGAAATTTATTTCAATTTTTTGTTGTATAATGTTATCATATGGTACTAGTATTACAATATTTAAGTATAACATATTTACTTAAGCTAAATATAATTAGAGGGGATTTGAACCTGAATTTTCAAGCTCCTTCCAGTCAGCCACTATATATAATACAGCTGATGTACATGACCACATACAAGTGAATAAGATAAATGATCTCCAATACACAAATTTTGTGCTGAACTAGCACTCATCAATTGGCCTGGATTATCATCTCCCACATATATACAATAATTTCTCGGTTTATATTAAGATAGAAAATCTTCAAACTTTAATTGACTTCTTCATTCTCCAACTCTTCAGCCATCCATATTATTAAAAATCTAATGATGGCTCATTCAAATCCCCTTTAATTATATCTAGCTTAGGTATAGATGCTATACTTGGTTTTAAATATTACAGATTCAACCTGTATTCTGCTTTTACATATGAGAGGTCAGAGTGCCTTACAGTTAACATGGGTATGACAACAAAATCGGTAAACAAGGGCTTTGAACATGCCATCATCAGATTTTTAATAGTATGAATGGGAGAAAAGTTGGAGAGTAGAGATGATTGGAGCCTGTCCATTAAAGTTTGAAGACTTGCTATCTTAATATAAACCGAGCACTGATTATATATATATATATGGGTGAGGTGATGATTTAGGCCAACTGATGAGTTATGATTCAGCACAAAATGCATATATTGGAGATCATTTATCTTCTTCATATGTATACATGGTCATGTGTATCATCTGAGTAAGATATAGTGGATGACTGAAAGAAAATTGAAAGTCTAAGTTCAAATCTATTAATATTATATATATTTCCATTTTATCCGATTTCTGTACATAAATAATATATTTGGTACAATGAATTCTCCACACGTTGTATATATACATTTTTACATAGACACACATACCTATATATAATATATTAATGTAAAATAATATTCATACAGAGTATTATTCTACATTAATATCTAGAATGGCAGAGCATGGAAATATAATTACTATATATAATATAATAGTACTAAAAAAAAGTCAGATGTCACATGACTTATATATAGCTTGCACTTACAAATATGTAAAATTAAGAGCATGCTGATGAGTTCTAAACAAGCTTTTTTTTTATATTTATGAATCTAATGTCCTAACTCCTCACTGAAGAGATCCATAGGTCGAAACCGGTATGGGGAGGGGGACAATCCAAGATAAAAATGATTTGAATGCCTTCTTTTGTAGTAGCATTTATCATAAAAAAAAAAGCTTGTTTAGAGGTCATCAGCATGCTCTTAATTTTACATATATATAATATAGTAATTGCACCTAGAATATATGAAAATAAATATTGGGTAATGGTTGCACACTCTGTTGCATATATATATATGTAAAATACAATACCCGTTATATATATATATATATTGGCGAAAACTTCTTATTAGGCGTTCTAGAGGTTTGAACACTTGCTGACATTAGATAAACAATTTTAGCTTTATACATAACTATTTAAAGTAATCTGTCTTCAAAGTTTGAAAATTTTTTAACACACATATATATTATATAATTAATCACAACAGGCACGCACATACACTAATATATATATACACACACACTCATAACTAGATAAAGTAACATTGCATACGTATCATGAAAAACAAAGATAATTGTTTTTATTTACACCATTAAATTGATAAATACTACTCACGGCTGGGTTAAATATATAATAAATAATATCTTCAAGTAAAATAGAAAATAAACATATAGAGAATTTAACGCTCTTGATTACATACAAACTTTAATAGTGTTGATTGACATGCAGCATAAAATAACAGACTAGTGGTTCTTTTGACTATACAGGTGTTTTGGCTAAATATTCTGGTCAGGTGTGCTAAAGATTTAAAAAATATCCAACCATATTGGATAGTGATCAAAGATTTTAAAGCTTATATATACAACAGAGTGTATTTAAATCTTTTTAATATTTTTTAGCCCTGCAGGCTTTAGCGCAGTGGTTGGCGTATCAGACTTTGGAATATAAGATTCTCGGATCAATTCCAGTAATGACTCTGGCAGGGTTTAGTGCAGCGGTGGCGTATCAGTTTCTGGAGTATACGATTCTCTGATCAATTCCTAACGGCACTTCCACAGTTCAAAGTTTTCATGAACTCTCTAGCAATTATCATGCACACACATAATTATTTAAAAATGCTTGTTTCTAGGCTGATTATGCGTTTGGAAAATCCTAATTCATTTATTGTTCTGATGTTAATGCATTTCACTATTTGATAGTTGCTGGAAAATGTATATGCATCTGAAGATTATATGTTCGTATTAAAGAATAACCAGCATTCAATCTAGACTTTTTAAAGAGTTTCAATATAAGTTGACAATATAAAAACCATAGTAAAGCAAAAGAATATTAAGTTCTATTATGAATATTTTTACTTATATTATATACATATCTAATAAACTTGATAATGCATATTTTCTAAATGTAAACGTACGGACTGCATAATGATCACTGGCTAAGTCACTAAATGAAGAACCAGTTATTCTGATGTAAAATTAGTTACATAATAGTTACAGACTAAGTTTGAACCATGAGCTTCTCGCTCTGATCATGAAATTAATTTGTCATAATAATTGCAACGAATGTATCAAACGAGTATATTTTCTAATTTGAAATATTTACTGATGATTGTTGTAATAAGTGTAACAAATCTAAACAAATGTGTACCATAAAGATTTATACTGTAGTTGTATGCGTATTTTTTTTAATTAAAAAAAAGTATATAGTAGTTGTAAAATAAAATTAACATAGTTATTATATAAATGATTTGCGTAGGAATAGTTTATAAATCATTATAAATTTTAAGATCTGATTTGAATTATTGTGTATTACCTAATTAATAAACACTTGATTTTAAATAGCAGAAGATTGATAGAATATATTTTGGTCAAAGATATTGATGCATTAAAATTATCTGATGAAATTACTAATTCTCATTTGTTTGCCATTGCTGATGGCTAAATTTATTTCTTATTAAGTAGAATAGATAATAGCTTACATGATAGTATATATAGCTTGATGTGTATATGTAGATAATGGAAGTAAATCTTTCCCTCAAATTATGAAGAATATCTAGTTTCATCTATTACTGATCCTTTGTTCAATATTTAGAGTGTTTTTCATTTCAAAAACTGAACAAACAAACAAATTGATACATGACATTTCTTTTCTGCTTTACAGGTATGGCATTTTTAGAATTATTCATTAACTTATGCTATTTGTAACACAAAATGAAACATTAAACACACACACACACATATATATATATATAGAATGTGTTTAATGTTTTATTTTGTATTTAATAAGTTAGTGAATAATTCTAAAATTGTCTTACCTGTCAAGCAGAAAAGTAATATTGTGTATCAAATTTTTTGTGGATGTATGTTATCATATATAGGAGAATTGAGGTGCATATTGGAAAAAGATTAAAGGAGCATGAATTGTTATACAAGCATGTGAAAAGGAAAAATAATAATGATGGTTTAATGATTGCTTCAGTTTTCTTAAATCATGAAAGGACATGTAAATATAAATTTAAATTTGATATTTTAAATGTTAAGATTCTTCATGAAGAGAGAAATCATAATAAAAAAAAAAATTAAGGAGGCAATTTTAATAAATAGAAATAAACTGAATACAATTAATAGACAAGCTGCTAATATTAAATTTTAGGATTCATGAGCTTTGAGTTGATGATAATTGCTTACATTATGGTTTTTGAATTAAATGGCATTTAAGGAAGGTTAAGAAATTAACTGAAAATAGTTCTGTGGATTGAAAGGTTGTATATAATAATTAATTACCATTATATTTATTTTTATTGCTACACACACACACACACACATATATATATATATATATATATATATATATATTAGAAGGGATTTGAACTCAAGAATTTCAAATTTCCTACAGCCATGTACTCCATCTTATACAACTGATACACATGATCACATACATGTGAAAAAGATAAAGGTTTTCCAAAAATACATATTTCATGCTGAACAAGCACTTATCAGTTGGTACAGATCATCATCTCCCACATACATATATAATCATAGTAAATCTTCACACTGTAATGGACAGACTTCAATTTTCTCCAACCTCTAACTCTTCATCCATCCATATCATTTAAAATCTGCATTCCAGCATCAGAGTTTAGATGGCTAAAAAGTTGGAGAGGGGAGAAGATTGAAGCTTGTCCATTAAAATTTAAAGATTTGCTATCTTAATATAAACTAACCACTGATTGTATATATGTGTGGGATATGGTAATCTGAACCAACTGATGAGTGCTGGTTCAGCACAAAATACATATATTGGAGATTATTTATCTTATTCACATGCATATTGTCATGTGTATCAGTTGTATAAAATGTATTGGATAGTTGGTTCAACTTCACATCTTTTATAATTACATTGTTTATTATAGATAATATACATATATTTAAATATTACATATTGAGCCTGTATTCTGCCTATTCCTTTTCTGTATAATTAAATGGATATACTAAGGTCTTATGTGTGAGGAGTCAGATTGACTTAAGGTCAACATGGATATGATAATGGCATCAACAAGGTCTTTGAACATTTGATTATTGGAGTTTCAATGAAAAGGATGGCTGAAGAGTTGAAGGATGGAGAGGATTGAAGCTTGTCAATTAAAGCTTAAAGATTTGCTATTTTAATATAAATTGAACACTGATTATGGACATGTGTGGGAGATCATGATTTGGAAGAACTGATGAGTGCTAATTCAGCATAAAATACATATATTGGAGATTTTTTTTTCACATGTATGTGGTCATGTGTATCAGTTGTATAAGATAGACTGTATAGATGTAGGGAGCTTGAAAGTTCGAGTACAAGTCCTCTATAATTATATTAAATTTAATATAGACAATATACATTTATTTAGTGTTATATTTACATTTATATGTATATTCAAATTATATAGCATTAATATTATGTAATTTAAAATGATAGACCTTCCAAGAATGAGCTATATTAATGCAACACCCTCTGATGTCAAAGCATTCTACATTATAGATATAAATGATACGTTAATCTGTACTGCATAATATTATATGAGTAGTTTAATAGACAATGAAACTTATTAGTATCAATACCAAATTAATAAATATATATCCAAGAAAGTGTTTTTACTTTAAATTTACAAGATATTGTTAATTTATATTCATTTTAAGAACTTTGTAAATAAATAATCAAATATAAAATTTATAAAGATCAGAGTATATTATGTGATAATCTTGCAACACTAAGTGAATTAATGCAATATACTTTATTAACAAAATTATTTATAATGCAGATAAAAAAATGAAGTTCCTTTTCATACCATTCATGATTTCTGCTAATTTAATAATTGTCCTGATAAATATATTTGTCTCATTTACAATGGATAGCAGGTGAAAGTAGATTCAAGTTTTATCTGTAACATAGACTACTGCAATCCTAGAGGAAATTGCATTAACTTGATAACTTTCAGATTTATTAGAAATCATAATTTGTTTTTTCTATTAAAACATAGTTGTTCTTTTGTTTTATAATGCAGTTTTAATGTTATTATAAATAGTATTAGCAAAAGCTTTTTTATACAATGTAACTTAAGAGACAGCTAAAATCTAATGCCATTTGATTAAAATCTAAAGTCTTTTTCTATAGTTTATGACAGAGAAAATGCTTAGAGGTTGTTCACCTCCTTCTGGTTTAGTTTTCATATAAATAGAAGAAATATGATTTTTTTGCTTGTTTATAAAATCTTTAAAATTATTTTTACACACTAATTGGGTGATTATTATTTAAAACAAAGAAAAATACATTTGTATACTTTCAATTCATTCATTTATCTTCTATTTTTAAAAATAAAAATTAATAAACTTGACTGTAATATAAAGAAAATCACAATGTTATCTGTCAGAATTGGTATAGTGATAAAGTCTTTTAAAATATTATAATAGTTATAAAGAAAATGCCAAATTTTAAAGCAGAATTTGATAGATTTATTATATAAATTCACTTTTGCCTGTCTGCATTTGACAAAAAAAACTTAAAATGAAAAATAATTTCTTTATTTTTTTGGAAGAATTATTTAAACAAATATCATTGTTGATGTTTACAGTCTAGTGTTTTTCTTACAACTCAGTTTTTAAATATTTAAAAAAGTGAACCAATGATTTTTTTTTAAAAAAAAATTGTTTATAAAATTAAATTAAAAAGAAATTAAGTTCAATTTCTTGAGCTTTATTACAAAATAAAATTTTATATAGAAGAGAAAGATTGAGGCTTGTCAAAAAATCTCACCTGATGGAATAAAAAGGCCATATCAGATTTCATAAAAATTACTATAGTTATTACTTGGAAGTTTATCACTTCAATTATTACACATTATTAATGCTGTATAATTTGATATATATATATATATATATATATATAAATTATACAGCAAATTATACATTTTTATATATATATATATATAATTGTTTTAATATATATATATATATATATTAAAACAATTTATTAGAATAAAACTATATGCATTTTTTGAAAATTTTTGTAGTTTTATTCTAGTGTATTGTTTTTTATATAGTAATGGAAATGCGTATTATTGAGATAAGAGACTTAAATTCAAATCATCTACCTTCCATTACCACAAGCAAAGAGAACATATAGATATAAATGAATTTATATCCATACCTGATCAAACCTGTGACAAAACGGATATTGCCACAAGGTTATCTTTCCTGATCAGATGTTTCTCGATTGCTGTAATTATTAAAAAATTACAGCATTTGGTTAAATTATAAATTTAATGGGATTAGTAATACTGTACAACTATCCTCATATGTTAATTAGTACTCAAATAGAGTAAGAATTATAACAAACTCTCCAGGTATATTAAACTATAGGAATGGTAAAGAAATGAGATGATACAGATAAAATAATTAATGAAACATTTACTATAATAATAAAACACAAAAAAATATTACACGAAATATTTAAATTACAATAAACTCATTTAAATGTAATATTACAATTAGGTATATGTGTTAAATCCTACAAATGTTTTTAATCTATTGAAATAAAGTATCCATTTATAGTCGTTCCTCCCAAGTATTATTAAAGAGTCTACTTAATGTCTATCTCATTAAATATTTGGAATTGCAATTGCTTTAATGTGAAGAGTATGTGCACACATCTTATATATTAATCTGGTGTTTACTTTACCTAGTTTTTTCTTTTTTGACATTAACTATAGTCCTGCTGACCATCATGTGGAATTCCTCCACTTTTTTAGTAGATGGCCATTGTTCGGCTTTGGTCTTTGTTTATGGGATCTCTTCTTCTACACATAGAGACTTCACAGTACTAGGGTGTTAATGGTATTGCAGGCGGATCATTACTACACTGGCAGTTGTTTCATGGCGAGGTGACTGTATGAGCATGGTGGATTTAAATTGACCAGTGACCATGATGGTCTTTATCCACACATCCTTGAAGATTCACTTGTGTTGTAGATTAGTTTCATATTCATTCAGTTTGTCAGTATTCTATGAAAATGACCTTTTACTCAGCTTTCCTTTTTTTTTAATGTCTGCTTCCCACTAAGTTCTAATCTTTACTTCTTCTCAAAACCAGTGCTCTCACTGAAGTCTCCACATGAACTAACTCTAATTAATTTTTCTTTTTTTCAAATTCTTTCTTATCTTGATCTCTTGTTTGTAGGTTTTCTTTCATACCTCTAACTCTAAAATGTTTTCTATAACTTATACAAAATTTCTTTTAATTTCACACTATTTTATAACATAGTGTTTCACATTCATTTATATTAATTTTTTTTCTTACTAACATTATTCTCATTTTTAAACATGCAGTAAACTTTTTCCCTCTTTATACAGACATTCGAATATATATTTCATTTTGTCAAAATGTGTACTTTGATGAACAGATCTTTATCTTTTATCGTATTATAATTTTACTTATAATTTTATTTAAAACTCCCCAATTGTACCTTTTTAAATCATTTGAGTTCCCATTTTATTTACATTTCCTTTCAGCATTTTTAACCTTAAACTAAACGTCTGACTCTCACACTTTCTAACTTTAATATTTCTATTTTTCTCAAAATCTGAACTTAGGAGGGTAAAAGATAAGAATCTTGTTCGATTCCGTTCTCTCTCTTTATCTCATTATAGTAATTAAGGCATTCTTTTCTTCATTGGTTTTAATTCTTTTACTTATTTGTATATTTAAGAAAAACTATAATATTTAATATTACTGATCACAGCATGTGCGATCATCACAATATATATATATATATATATTTGTTTACAAGTGAGTAGAAATTGACTGTGACTTGAAATTTTCCATAATGTCATATTCAAACTAATAAATCTCATTGCTTAATCAGTTAACAAAATAAGAATAAGAATAACAGACTAAAGTTGATTAATTTTTTATCTGCACCATGGATTACTTAGATACTAGAAGATATTGCATTAATGTAGCTAGCATTAATATTGTGACATACAATATATGCTTTCTCTCTCTCTCTCTCCCCATATATATATAGTGCAAGGAAATCAAGTCATATATCACTTGACCTAATTTTGTAAGCTTATATTACAAATGTTATATAATGAATATGCCAATAGCTCTTAACAAGCTTTTCAGAATATCCCTATCCTCAGACAGGTTTCTAACTCTGGATGTCATCAGTGAAGCACTAGGATATTCCAGCATTAGTTTTAAAATAGCAGATCAAGCCCATTACATTATCTAATGTTTAACTATTAAGTAAAAAGACTGAAATTTTCAGACATCCATATATCTGCAAATCCAGCTATCTAACTTTAATAGCCATATGGGACTTAACCAAATTTCAGGTACACCATATACATAAAATCACTACAGCTTTAAGAACAAAAAAACAATAATTGCAAAGAAAATCAAGTTATATATCATATGACCTAATTTTATAATCTTGTATTACAAATGTTATATAATGATGACAGCCAGAGCTAGAAACTGGTCTGAGAATATAGATATTCTGAAAAGCTTGTTAATTGTTATTGGCATACTCATTATATAACATTTGTAATACAAGTTTATAAAATTAGACCATATGACTTGATTTCTCTGCAATTATTGTTTTTGCTCTTAAAGCGTTGGCAATTTTATACAGCTAAAGCTATTAATACATGGTGTATCGGAATTTGGTTCAGTCCAATATGGCTATTTAAGTTACTTAATAGTTAAACAGATAAAGTGATGTGCTTGACCTGGTATTTTAAATCTAATACTGGCATGTCATAGCACCTCATTGATGACAGCGAGAAGCTTGAAATCAATTTGAGGATAGGGATATTCTGAAAAGCTTGTTAAGAGTTATTGGCATGCTTATTATAATATATATATATATATATATATATATATATATATATATATATATATATATATATATATATATATATATATATATATATATATATATTGAACATACTGTAGAAAAGTAGTGGACTTAATCAGTGAAGAATTTATTAGCTTTTATCCTCCCAAATCAGAATGCTTTAGATTTGCCTATATAATTAAAAAAAATAGGTTAGAGATAAGAGTGTTCTTCTTATCTTTATAAAGTTGAATCTTGCATTATGATTTGTAAAGGTCTCTTTTGCTAAAATTAAGCACTCAAGGTGCATGTACTAAGGTTTTAGCCTTATATAAGTATCACATGCTGACATCACGCTTAATAAGAATTAATATTTAGTACTGTAGAAAGTAATCTTAAATAATATAACCTAAATTTAATGATTCAATTAAAAATTATTATATTAAATGTTTAATAAAAGTAGCAATGATTACTTAAATAACTTCAATTATTTATGCAGATATTTTCTGTTTAGAGTCTTAATTCAAATTTTACTATGTAAACTTCTGTAGCAATAAATTTTTTGTGCTTTTTTATTGTCACATATCATATTTTACAAATAAGATGTACGGATTTCCAGTTTAAGATTATCTATATATTATATGGAAGGAAACTAACCTTTACACATTAGGTATGCCCTCTCCTGTCAATAAATATTTTAAAAATCTGGATAAGTATATTCCTATTTACAGCTGTATGTGAAAATTAGTTTCCTTCCATATCATTTTATATATGCTTAAAAGTTTTGCATTATTAATTATTATATAAAGTCAGATAAAATAAATATAATAAACAAAAAAAACTCAGTAACTCTAAAATATTCAAAATTCCCAATGTATATAAATAAATAATAGCACTTAGAATGACAGATATGCTTATAAGCTGATAATAGCTATTATTTATTTTTATTTATTAGTATTTTGAATATTGTAAAATTTATTCCAGAGTGTTTTTTGTGTGTATATATATAATATTTATGTACATATATATTGCCTATACTAAACTTAATGTAATTATTTATCTTTTTCACATGTATGTGGTTATGTGTATCAGTTGTAAAAGATGGATTGGATAGCTGTAGGATGCTTGAAAATCTTAGTTCAAAACCCTTATATATAAATTACTAATAAAATTATTCTGTTTAGGAAGACCTATATAGGATCCTCGTTTAAAAAGACAGTTTGAACATAGCCTGCCTCACAGAATAGGCTTGCTTAATATATCACATTTAAAGAAATACAAGTAATATCAAAATATTAAAATAGACAAAACTCTCCATACAGTATTACCACTCAGTGCAAGCCAGAATAATGAATGGATGCCAGAAGGCTTGTTGTGCATAAACTCCTCATCTAGTGCCTACTCATCCAATATCACCAGAATAGTTTCTGGCTTGTGGCATTCATCAGCGAGGAACCTTGGATCTGACAGCACTGCACCTAGATCTTCTGGAGAGATCCATAAGGAGAGTTTTGCCTGTTTTTATAACAGTTATAAGCAATCATAAGAAATGGTGATCATGTGATGTTTATTGGTTAATATCAAAATATGTAATGGTGAATGTCATAAATCAGGCTATAGTGATAAAGATTAGCATTTTAATTTTTTTAAAAATATAGATAAAAAAAAGTGTAACTTTGTTTGACGCAAAGTGTCAGGATTTAAAATTGATGTAACTGCTCTTAGGAAGGAAGATTAAACCAAATGGTAGGTGTTTATTATTATTTTTTGAATGAAAAGATTAATTTATAAAGAAAATAACTGCATGGAATTCAATTTATTATGAAAAATAATTCAATTTTTTATCTTAAACTTTTTAGATGTATCAATAAAAGGTGAATAATATTAAATTTTAATTATTGTTGCATATCCCAAAGACTTTTAGTGCAGATTAAAGTGTGGCCCATTGATTTTGAAAATAAAACTATAGGTACTACAAATTATCTCATAATTTTGAAATTTTTATACAATTCACGGACAGTCAATGACTAATACTTTAGGTTTAAATAATCTTTATAAATAAAAATGAATGGATACAGGCCCAAAATAATGACATTTAATGCACTATATTATAATTAGAAGTCAAAATGAAAAAAAAAAGATTCTATTGGTAAGCATTTTATCATGTGAAAATTTAGATTTTTATTATAAAAATGATAGAGAATTAAGTACAAAGTTGAAGAATTGATGCATTAAAAGGTATATTCTTAAAATAGTGTTCTTTTTAAAGAAACATAAACACTATCCTTCTGCAGTTTACCATCTACTAAATATATTTTCAGTTTGGATTTTTAAAATGTCTTGTTACCAAGAAACTTATATATATATACACACACATGAGTAAATCTATTCTTAGGTTTTTAAAATGTCTTGTTACCAAGAAACTTATATATATATACACACACATGAGTAAATCTATTCTTAGGTTCTTTTAAAACATGCATGTGACTTTTTAATAGTGATTTTATTATTAGTATCTTTATTTAAAACTCATGACATTTTCTATTTGACAATATTAAATTTTAAGTAATTTTCTTAAGTATTGTAAAGATTTAAAGGCAAATATTTACAACTGACAAAAAGGTGTAAATATGATTGTTTGATTAAAACCACAAATTCTCTTGTCACTTTAACTCCTTTTTTTATAAGCATTGAAAATGACTTATGTATTTAAAACATGAAATTATACTCCTAATAAAATCATGAATGATATTCTTAAATGCTTTTATTAATTTTGGAACATATGTTTGCTTGTTTGTTAACTTTTGATCTTTTTCAAATTAGAATGAAATTTTAAAATCAAGGTTTAATATATTTAAATTTGATAGAATTGCTTGAAAATTGATACATAACTAAGTTATATTACCCTAATCCATTAGAAATACTTAACTTTTCAATATGTAATTACATTGATAGATATGGAACAGAGAGCAGGTAAATATTAAAAATATTCATTTATTTCACATATTGCAATTAACAATTAATTGTTCTTAGAATTTTTATTTTTTTAAATAAGGATAATGAGAGGACAGGTTAAATTTTTTCTTTCAATTTAATAACATTTTTTAAACCATTTTAAACTCTTAATGTATATATCACATTTAGTATGTGAATATAATTACATATGTATAATAAATCAGGAACTAAGTTTTATATTTAAAAATATTTTTATTTTATAACAATGTTTTTAAAAAAAGGTAACCTAAAATCTCACATTGATTAAAACAATCTGAAAAGTTAAAAAAGATCATGAATTTTTTTCTTTAGCATTTTTTTAAAAAAAAACAATGGCTTAAAAATATAAGTAAATTGATCAATTTAAATAGAAAACTTAGTTACTGATTTATTATAAGATATGTAATTATATACACATACTAAGTATAATATATACATTAAGAGTATAAAATAGAAATTCATATAACATTAAAAGTATATATATATATATGTTAACATATGCAGAAATAACTAATCACCTACATATACTATGTATGTGATATTGTTTTGAAGTAAAATTATATGTATTAAGTGAAGTTCATTTACAATATATACACATGTATTATTATGTACACATACTAAATATGATATATACATAAGGGATATACACTTTAACTAATAGCAGACATATTAGTGATATATATATATATGTCAACTATAAGTGTCCAGTCAATTTAATGTATGATATAGTTTTACATTTCTATTTACTGTGTCAATACTAAAAACTTAAAAAGTAATAGATAATTTTTTATGTATTAAATGATTTTATTGACCATATGAACTAAAAAGGAATAAAATAATTGTTTCTTCAACAACAATTGAAGTGTTTAGATTTAACTTAATTTAAAAGCATGGGTGTGTGTCTGGAAATTAATTAAGGCAATCCCTATTTTTTATAACAAGAGCTTGAGTTAATTAAATTTTAGATTCTCCATACTTTTATTTTAAGTTAAATCTAAAAACTCCAATTGTGGTTAAAAAAACAATTATTTTATTTCTTTTTAGTGCACCATCAATAAAAGCATTTAATATAATTTTTTTATCTCTATTATTGTTAGTAAAAATGAAGATATAATAATTGAGATGACACTTTTTAAGATATATCCATCCTGCCTATTTATTTAGATTTTGGTAAAAATATACAGTTTAATAAAGGAAGAGCAGCTATTTGTTATCTTTAAAGTGGAAAGGCTACATATTTTAATGAGATAATTATCTATGGAAGTTTTAAATTATCTGATATCTAAACTTCAAAACTGACATTTTTTATGAATAAAAAAACTCATGAAATTGTATCACTTGATCTTAAAAATGTTGTTATTGCCCACTTGAACAAATAAAGGACAATAAAAAATTGCAGTAATTATTATGAAATATTGATTGTTATTTATTATGGTGAAGATACTACAGTAAATAGGTTGCTTTTATTATAGATGAATAGTTTGCAAAAATGCATTGCAGTTTTATCAAATCAAAAAGCAATATGTAAATGAACATAGTGCTTATTGTTAGAGAAAGACAAGAAATGTATCACAAGAAATATATTAATACACTCTGTTTATATATATATAACTTTATAAATTAATAGGCAAGCAGCAAACATTAAGATCACAGAATTATGGGAAGATTGACATCGTGGAATTATGGGAAAGCTGACATTTTTTAAAAGTGATAGTTGACAAAGCTACAAGTTAGTTGAAAGTGCTTCTAAGTGAAGGTTATACATATATTTTTTTATAAACTATTAAGTACTGTATTTTCAAATATTTATTTATAAAGTTACATATATTATTTTGAAGAAATACAGACATCGATTTGTAATATATATATATATATATATATATATATTAAAGATTATTGCTATAATCAAGGTATTTTAATAAATTAATCATCCGATTTGTGATTATCCATAAATACTGGTATTCTACTGTTTCTATGTAAAACTTAAGTTGGATCTTTAATTCTGGTGAAAAATCTGAAGGATTTGAAAAAAAAATTTGGTGTTAAAAAAATATATTTACTCCAATTTTATACTTCATTTTTATGTCAATGGTCTTTGAAACAGATTAGAGGTGATTTCGAGAAGCAGACATTGATGATACTTGCTATCATGAAGTGAAACATCATCTTCTTGAGATTTATATATGCTAATGATTATGTTATTGCCTTTTTATTAGATGATTTAAATAATATTTTTAATTTTTTAAAATGCAGTATCTAATTTTAGACTTTGGTTTTGAAAAAAAAACTCAAGCTCTTTCTCAGTCAATAAAGAAAAAATATTCAGCAACTTTTAACAAAAATGGTTATTAACTTAAGAATGTGGATTAATTTAAATAATTTTGTGACTTTAGTAAAAAGCAGACTTGGTTATTTATTGCAATATGGAGTTCATTGTGCTGTTGCTGGAATTAACAGGTTAAAAAACAGGGAATAACAGCACGTGACATAACTACTGCAATTAATTTAGTTTTATATATAGCTCTTATTTTTTCCAATTTATTGTACTGCACTAAGATTTAACTTAAAGGCATTAGAAAATTTCATTTAATGATATTTTTTAGATTCTAAATTTATAAGGCAAGGTAATAAAGCATCAGTATTGTTTTCAGGTTTGATGCTATCATCATCATCAACCATTATCAATCCACTGCAGGATGAAGATCTCTCCAAGTTCAATCCATCTTTTCCGATCTCTAGCCACTCTTCTCCACATTACCTCTGCCTGCTTTCTTATTTCATCCATCCATCTCACATGTGGTCTCTTTCTGGGTCTTTTACAATCTCTTGGAATCCAGTTTAAGATTTCAATTATCCATCTATTATCATCTCTTCTAGCAATATGACCAGCCCAACTTCACTTCAGTCTTTTAATTCTGTACTATACAGCCTGTTAATGTAAAGTTACAACCTGCTTACAATTAGTAGTAAACTTTCTCAAATGTATTTTATGATAAACTTTGAGCGAGGTTGTTATAAAAATTATGTCAAAGGCATTCTATATAAATGCAACCCTAATGTCTTATTTTAGAAATATTTAGCTGAGAAACAATCAGGCAACGTGCTGACGTATTTCAAGAGTAAAATTTAGTTACAGATTATAAGACCGCAAATAAATCAAAGAACCAAAATGTAACTATACACACCAAACCGTAAAAAACAACAACAACAATACCTACTAATACGCATATTTATATTTATACATGTCGTAGCAAAACTCTATTTTAATGTTTTTGATTTTCCAATTTTGTTTTAACCTTTGGAATGTGTATCTTAAATGATTAGGCAAATCAAAATTATTATAGATAATTTATCATATGTTTACAAACAACAAATTAAACACTACATACGGCTAACTCACTGTATTAAGCGATGTCAGTGTTTAAATAGAAATTAATTGGTTTGTTTGATGACATTTCAGAATTTTAAATGTTGGTGAGGTCAATTATGACTTAATATGAATACAGGAAGTGTTTGATTTTTTTAATCTATAAATAATTGCAATTTGAAATATTGTAAATCTGTACAGATACTAGAAAGATAAATTAATATTATTCAGTACATACCTACATATCACCATTATCTTCATTTTTGACCATTATTGAATACACATCAGAATCATAGAGGTCTCTCCAAGTTTAATCCAGATTCTTCAATCTTCAGCTTTCTTTCTTCACATCATCATAACACACTTCCCTTTTTTATCTATACATCTCACAGGAGGCTTTTTTATAGATCTTATACAATCTTATGGAATTCAATTTAAGATCTTAACAGCCATCTATTATCATCTTTTAAAAAATGTATCGCTCCAGTTTTATTTCAATCTTTTAATTTTTTTAGAGAAGTATAACACCGCTTTGTTCTCTCATCCATGTATTATGTTTTCAATTTCTTTTAGTTATTCCTAACATATTCTCCATATTTGATTTGAAATCTACATATTGCTCTTCTGTTGTGTTTAAGTTCCAGATCCATGGGTAAAAATTGGTAAAATACATTTATTGAAAAACATTCATTTTCAAATACATATTTCCTTTTAATATTAAGTCATTTCTATCAAAAATATCACATCCAAGTTTAATTGTAAGATTAATTTTATTCATCATGTTTCTGTCTGTGTTGATAAGCCACCAAGGTCTTTATAATTGTCAACTATTTTTAATTCAACATTATCAATGTTCTTTTTTTTTTTTTTTTGAGAAAATCCACTGAATATTAGATTTAGTCTTCTAAGCATTTATATTTACTCCTGCTTTTTTACTTTCATCTGATAACTCTTGCAACATTTTCTGAAGTTCAGATGCATTATTAAACAATCACATAAATTGTAAAATCTAGCTGACTTAAATAATCTTCACTTACTTTTACTTCCTTAGCTTCCTATTTTAATTTACAAAGTACTTCTTATAAAACTATTGTAAAACGTTTTAGAGATATGAAGTCACCCTGTCAACACATCTCCCCATGTTAATTTTTCTACTAATATACCCTATATATTACATATATAGACACAGTTATATAATAAGCCTGTGTTTCAGTTATTACATAAAAGAGATGTCTGCCCATCCCTTGTATATGTATTAAATGGATTATGTCCTATACCCGAGGGATCATATTGACCTATGGTCAATATGGATGTGACAAGAATCTCACCAGGGTGGCCTTTGAGTGTTCCATCATCAGATTTTCAATTGGATGGATAGTTGAAGAGTTGGAGTGTAAAGTAGATTGAAGCCTGTCCATTAAAGTATGAAGATTGGATATCTTAATATATATCTGAGCACTTATAGCATATATGTGTAGAGAATGGTAATCTGAACCAACTAATGATTGCTGGTTTAGCATGAAATACGTATATTGGTGATTATTTATCTTTTTGACATATACGTGTTCAAGTGTATCAGAGCTATGAGATAGATTGAAGAGTGGTAGGTGGTGTGAAAGTCTGTGCTCATATACCCTATGTATAACTATGTAATCTAAACATTAATCTAATCCATATTCTTTATTATATTTTATAATGCTTTTTTACAATCCACTATTGACAGTTAAGATTTGGAAAGACAAATAGAAGCAATCGAAACTGTCAATAGTGGGTTGTAAAAAAGCATTGCAAAAATTAATAAAGCATATAGATGATATTAATATTACATGGATATGGCAATGCAATAAAAAGATAAAGTTATAATCTAAACATTGTTGTTGTATTTTGATAAATATGCCTCAAAATATGAATATATCCTGAGATGACCCAATGCTTTCATGACTAAAGAAATGATTATAGAATTGAATGCCTTTTTATAATCTAAAAATCCAAACTATAATGCTATTCATATTCATTGGTCCTTTCTATAACTTCTATCAATACTTGTAGTAAAACCACTTTTAAATGCAGCTTGTTCTTTTGGTTGGTTAGAATCCAAAGTTGCTTTGACAAGTTTAATTATTTTGGTAAAATTTTTGTATATAACTGATGTAAAAAAGATAGATCTGTAATTTCTAATATCTTTTTTATCATCTTTTTAAAATATTAATATTAGTACAGCATTCTTTCAATCATCTGGTATTTCTTTATAATTTAGACATTTGGTATATAACTTTACCATGAATTTTTCTATTTTTTCATCTGCTTCTTAACTGGAACTTTTGTCTTTTACATTGATTTAATTATGTGTCACTTCTTCATATAAAATCCTGGGCAATTCTAAAGTTGTATTAATGGTAGTGGTTATTTTCTCTTGTTTTTTTTGCTATATAATATTTTTATAGAGCTCTAATTTACCCACACTTCAATCTCTTTGTTCCATTTCTTTTATGAAGAAATATTTTTCTGTCGACCCAAAGATGTTATCTTACACTTTTAATATCTTTATTCTCTTCTACAGATTTCCTTGCTAATTCACAATTATATTTTCTTATACTTATTACCCAAATGTTTTCTACCATCTTACAAAATTCTTCATATTCAATATCCTTTAATGGATAATTTTTATACTTTTTCATATACCTTCATTGTCTTATCTCAGTAAAAGTTTTATTGTTTATTTGTTACTTTTGTGGCAGTTCTTAATAATGTATCACTTGTCTTCCTGTTCTGAACCATCTTCAAATCTTCTGACAGTTTAAAATAATTTTCAAGTTGTAATTTAAGTTTTTTAGAATCTGAAGATTAGGAATATCAATTGTCTCTATTCCATTAACACATATTTTACATCAATCGTGAAAATTATTTTTTATGTTAGTCAAAATATAATTCAAGTTTGCTATAACTTTATTTTGATGTTTCCATGTCCAATTTGCTTATCTTTTTTTTTTTTAAAGAAAGAATTCATAATATATATTTTTCTTTTTTTACAAACTTCACGTCTGTTTTTTCCGTTATTATGATTACATCATCAATTTGTCGATAGCACTTCCTTCTTTCAATCGCTTACCATTTCTAGCATTAAAGTCGCCCATGACACCTTTAAAATATTGTTTGATCTAATCAAAAGACTAATTTATTCATATAAACATTCTCTACTACTTAATCACAATGAGAACTTGGTGTCTAAACCTGAATTATTTATATTAGGTATTTTCCATTAAGCCCTGATTGGCTAATCTGGCCACTCTGACTGATAAACTATCAGTTTCCCGAATGTTGTTTTTCCATTTTTTATTTATAAGAAATTCTGATCCACTTGTGCATCCAATGTTTATGTTTTTATAGTATAGTACATGTCCTTTTTTAAATTGGCATTTTATCTTTTTTTCTATTTCACATAGTCCAACTATATCCCATTTAATATTAGACAATTGTCCACTTTTTGCAATTTTTCTTCATTTGAAAGTGATTTGCAGTTGTAGGTTTCTAAATAAAAGATCATCATCAAATAAAAGCTTGGGTCTAAAATCAAGGAATTCTTAGTACTCTCCACCTTTGAACCATCAATTGCTGCCTTTGCTGGTGACTTTTCAGCCTCCTTGAAAATAAGAGCCATAATTTAGTATTTTATGTCATGATTGTAAATATCTATTTAAAAAAAGTTCATCAATGCTCACATTCTCACTGCCTTCAAAAAACTAAACTAAATTGATAATTCAGTTAAGAGCTATCATTTCTTGATCTTAAAATTACAGATAAAAAGTCAATAAATTCATAACACTAATGCATATTGGAAATAGCGCATTCAAGCTTGTACACTACATAAATAATCATACATCAATAATCAAAGAGTATTACTACTGCACCAATAAATTATCTAATGGATGTTAGGTATTTACCCTTGTTAGTTCATAAGAGGAATCACAGACCCTTTTGACATAACAGCATACTTTTTTCTGCAATCACACACACACACACATACATACATATATATATATATATATATACTGTAAGCTTCCAAAATACTCATGAATAATCACAACTCCATTTAATTTTATTTATTACTATCACTTATCTTATTTGCTGTTTTTATAAAGACTGGGGAAAGCAAATATAAATGAATTCATTTTATATTTGCAAGAAAAATCTGACAAAAGGGGGTGCTGCATTGATAAAACCAGCACTTAGAAAGATTACCATTCAAGTGTTTACATATAGTTAGAAGAATTACATTAATTACTAAAATATTTTTCGTAGGTTAGAATTTTTTTTCTCAATAGTTGATCCACTACCAACTTAGTTAAACATCCAATGCAGATGGTTAAAGAATATCTAAGATAGCTAGAGAGAAAAACAAGAACAAAACTAATTCAAACCACCATCACCTGGAAATCAGCAAACCTATGGAATACTGTCTGTTACTTCACTGATTCACTGTGAGAACCGTTGGAAACATCTTTTTCTATAGTTAATTTATAATTAACAATACTATTGTACTTAAATTTCAGTTAGATTGTAGATGGATAAACCTAGATAATATATCTTTTATATTTATTATCCATGACAATATTTATTTACCCCCCCCCCCCCCCCATATATAGTGTTTATACATGCTCTGAACCTAATGGGATGCAGGAGTATGTTTACAGGTTGACGAAATGTTACATTTAAAATACATTATATATAAAACTTACAAACTATTATCGTAAAACATAAAATAAATAATTCAAAACAGAAGAGGACCGATGTTTTAAAAACAAACTACTGTATCAAACTTATCTATTAGACAATTTCAAAACATATATTCTTTAAGCAAATATAACAATACCCGCTAGAGATAATGTAAATTTAAAAAATCAAATCCACATTCTACTTAATATATATTTGAAACATATTGCATAATTAAAATAAATTTTAACGACATCGGCTTCTAATTTTTTTTTCGTATATAATATACATTGTAAAAATTTAATTCTCACGCAATTTCATTAATGCACGCGCATCACCCACATTATGTAAAGCTCACAATGCAAGGTTTTTATTTGTGATCATTTATGTTCGATTGTATACTTAAGTTTACAACTACTAGTTAGTCACATACGTTTGAAGCTATGATTAAAGTAAAAACCATAACTGTAGAAAATTTATAACTACAAAAAGAAAAGATCTAACTTTTACATCAGTAAAAATATTCTATAATTTCCTCCTAACATACTTAATTAATATTATTAATAATAATAGTATAATTCACTGCTTTGTGTACAATTGTAGCTTTTATTCGAGCTGCTCTAAATACATTTAAAAAATAAATGCTTTTTCATGCTACTGTATAAAATAATAAAAATTAAGCTATAAATTATTAGTTTCTATTCTTTATTTTATATTAACTACTATTTAACTTTACTGCGTATTTTTTTTCCTACAAAAATATCATAATATTTAGATATTTATAAAAAGGAATAAATAAAAAAATATCTTTAAATATATATGTGATAGACTATTAAAATTTATTATTTGCTAACACATTTGTAATTCTATCAGCACTCGAATTAGAAAAAGAATATCCTATAGTAGTTATTAATTATTTCTCTTTAAAAATGATACTATTATAGAATATATTATAAAACTCAGATATAAACTGCTAATAATGTTATTTTAGATTCTATTATCTTTTGTTTAGTGATTCTTTACGATAAATAATTTTCAAAATGTTAATTAATTATATATGAGGCTAGGGTTTACATTATTTTTTATTAAAATATCGTACAAAATTTATTTAAAAATGCGTGCACACACACAAGCACAAGCATATGTATACATAAATTCCAGATTTCTATATCCCAAATTTATTAACATATTAAAAACGTCTACAAAATGTGCTCAAAATAACCTTTTTCTATGATTTAAAAATAATATTAATAAATATTTGAAATAAGTGGAATAGTTTTATTTTTTATAAATAAGAATAAAGATTCATATTTTAAAAATACCTTTATTAATAATATGAATAATTTTTACAAAGAAAAACGTAAATTTACATACACGTGTCACAAACATAATAATAGTATTAAAAGGATGTTTACAAATTATTACGCACCCAAATATTTATATTATTACAACATATACATATATACAATATTGTATACAAAGTGGGTGTATATATAATAACATAATAACAAATGTACATATGTGATTGCATATTATTATAGTCGCTACAGACCCTTCCCTTTTTTATAATTTTCTATGAACAATAACTAACTGTAAGCTTTTGTTTTTTTACAATAATATAGTAAATGTTTAATGATAGCATTTTATTTTAAATTAATTTTTTTTAAATTTTATTTGTCATAGTTCTTCGGCAACGATCTTTCTTTCTATTATATGCATTGTCTTAATCTCCTTTGTCTTCAACATAAAGTTGTTTTTCTAACATTTTAAATTTATATATATATGAAGAGTTAAAAAAGATAGAAAGATAGCAAAACAGACTGAGAAGAGAAAAATAAAGAAAGATAAGAAAAAAGAGAAGGGGGAAAAGACAACCGTAAGACAATCAAGCAGGGACAATCTCAAATAAATAATCACAATGGTTTATTACTCAGACAGTTTATAAAAAAATCAGTTACAGGAAGTCACAAAGCTAGAACTAAGACCGAGGATTTTAAGTTGCAGATGCCCACGATTCTACCACTGCATTAACGCATGCAGGATAAAAAAATAATCAAATGATTTATTGCAAATAGGCAAAAACTCTTCATATAGTAGTGCCACCTTGTGCTAACCAGAGTAATCAATGGATGTCAGACAGCTTGTGCATAAAATCCCTATCTAGCGTCTACTCATCCAATATCCCCAGACTAGTTTCTGGTTTGTGGCCTTCATCAGTGAGGAGCCTTGGATCTGAGAGCACCGCACCTAGATCTTAGGATCTAATGCAACCCTCCAGCAGCCACCTTTTTATCTCTACTTCACTACAAAACTATGTAACACAATAATATTTTCAATATAAGCTCAATATGGAGAGTTTTTGCATGTTTACTAACAGTTTTGTGCTAGCATGAGATGGTGATCATGTGATGTTTAATGATTTATTGCCCAAGAATTCTTATGACGTTTGAGCACCAGTAGTACAAGAGTGATAAGAGATTTGGAAAGATTGACATTGTGCTTTAGCATCTACCCTTCTGCATAGAGCATTAACATTTATTTTGCTTCTTTGAATTGTCTTACTACAGTGAACAATATATTGACAGTCTAGAGGCTAAGAAGTGAAAGTTCTTGATTATACTTTTAATCTGTTCAAAGTAAAAGAATGATTACCAAACTACAGCTATTTTAACAACTTCTTATTTCAAATACTATAGTAATAAAAAGAAAAATCTTAGGCTTTTCCTACCAGTGATACTGCTCTTCCATACCCCCCCCCTTCAATCAAATAACTATATAATATAAATAAACTTTAGTTTAGCAATTAGCTATATTCAAACTTAGTCATAAAACTTCATAAGTGAGTTAAATACTTCGAAGAAAGTAATAACAACGAATATAAATCCTATATTTGCTCAGATGCTATTAATGCACTTGTTTGGCATCAAAAACCATATCTATAGTATTTGTTGATGCTGTAAAATTACGTCAAATGCCTGTTAAGAACTTATCAAGGCTTGGAAGATATATTTTTTTGCAAGTGTGTTTGCTATAGTGTATTAATGGGCAATGATATTCCCCTCATATTTATTGCATTATTTAATATAATTCTTTTCAAATTAGAAAAATACAAGCATTTATGGGCATTATAATTCTAATAACTTTAAATAAAATGAAACTAAAGCAATATTACATTCATTCAAAAGTTTTAAAGTTATTCTATCACGAATTATTAAGATTACAAAAAATATCATCAAACTGTACATTTTGTTCAGATGCAAACAATCAAGAAAATAAGTATATCATGTTCAAAATTTAATCAAATTGCTTTCAACGTCTGTTCTAATATTTACCATTGAACTATAAAACCTTCCAGAGATTCAATAATGCCATAACAACAACAACAACAACAACAACAACAACAATAATAATAATAATAATAATAATAATAATAATAATAATAATAATAATGATGATGATGATGATGATGATGATGATGATGATGATGGTAATAATAATATGGGTTAATTTTAAGGGTTACATTTTCTTCTCCCTCCTTTCTTTATGTATTGGTTTCTATATTTACATATGATACCATTTCCAACTTTCTTATACATTTAACAATACTATTTTTTACACCAAAACTTTACTCTTACAGTTTTGACTGTCCTGCAGTCATCATCAGTCATCATCAGAACTAGCTCTGATGATGGCTGCAAGGCAGTCAAAACTGTAAGAGTAAAGTTTTGGTGTAAAGAATAATATTGTTAAGTGTATAAGAAAGTTGAAAATGGTATCATATGTAATTTTAAGGCTACATTAATTAGGTTGCAAGACATGTTTTTTTAAAAACACTGCTACTAATTTTGGGTACAGATATGGATCTCAAATTTAATCATTAAAGTCTTTAAAAACAGTTCAGTATAAAAAATAATTTCATACATAGATAGATAGATCTACCTTGAGATTGCAAAATCTGGCATTATATTGGAAGTTATATATAGCACTAATTTAATCTTGATTATTGTTCTTGTAATTATTAATCTGGTGGTACAATAGGGAGATAACTTATTATCCATGTAGTATGAAATCAAGTATGAGTGCTGTAGAAGAATAAAGCCAATTCAGAGTAGAACTACATATGATGAGCAGGTTGGTGATAGAAGAATCAGTAAATGCAGTAACCTGGTAGTGGATGGTCTTGAAGGCAGTCAGTGAGGTGAGGTATGTTGACAGTTATAGGTGATATCATTGAGTGCTATTCAATGTGGTTCATATCAAAAACTGTACAACTTTGCATCTGTAATCCTTGCAATCAAAGTTATCTAATTGTATGTAACCCAAAGAACTAATAAAGATTGTTATTGAAATAATAATAATAATAATAATAATAATAATAATAATAATAATAATAATAATAATAATAATAATAATAATAATAATAATAATAATAATAATAATAATAATAATAATAATAATAATAATAATAATAATAATAATAATAATAATAATAATAAAGTCTTGTCATCATGTTCATTCCAAGAGCTCCTGCTTCAAATCCTAAAAGTTTGCTCAATATCATCTTTATTAAAGATAAATTTTACACCTTATCAAAGATAAAATAAAATTTGATTACATAGCATACTTTTTTAAAAAAAATTCCAGGTGTATATATATAAAAATTTATTCATTTATTTTCAACCCATATGAAAAATAAAATAAAGGCGACAACCTTGTTTTAAAAATTGTATAATTATTAATACAGAAAATCTTAGTTTTTTTCTGTATAAGCAAGTTCTCAAGCTTTGACCCCAAAATTTTGTCAATACCATAATTGTTAAAAATGCAACTCATGATAACTGGTGTTTTCCATTTCCTCAAGAGGCAATTCATGTTGACTGGTGTTTTTTTTATTTTTACGAGGTGCATTTTATGCTGATTGGTATTTTTCCATTTTCCTAAGATGCAATCTGTGCTGGCTAGTGCTTTTCCATTTTCTCATGATACAATTTTTGCCAACTACTGTTTTTCCATTTTCCCAAGATGATGTTTTTTTGGGTGCTTTGCTAAACTGGTGTTTTTCATTTTTACAGGATGCAATTTACACAGAAATGGTATTATCCATTCTCCCCAGAATGCAGTTTATGCTAATTAGTGTTTTTCCATTTTTCCAAGATACAATCCATGCTGAACTAGTATTTTTTTATTTTCCCAGGATACAATTCATGATGACTAGTACTTTTCTGTTTTCCTAAGATATAATTCATGCATACTAGTGATTTTTCATTCTTCCAGGATGCACTTCATGCTGAACCAGTGTTTTTTCATTCTCTCAAAATGCAATTCATGCTGACTAGTATTTTTCATATTTTTTACATGAAATATAACAAATGAACAATAAGACTTAACTATAAAAACTATAGTACTATGTCAATCTAACACTAATCTCACCCTTCCTCCATAGGTCTACATTTAAAAAAATTCTAAGTAAATCTAATTTGGCATATGTAATACTTATTTTCCTTTTAATTAATGTAAATCATGTTTTCTTTCCTATGACAATCAAAATTGTAAAATTTTATTACATATGTAATATCATGAATCAATTTGTATTTAAGACCTTATGCTTTTTTTTGAGTCTCAATAAAGTTTTCCCTTTGAGGAGTAGGAGTAGTAGTAGTAGTAGTAGCAGTAGTAGTAGTAGTAGTAGTAGTAGTAGTGCAGTAGTAGTAGCAGTAGTCATAGTAGTAGTAGCAGTCTTAGTAGTCATAGTAGTAGTAATGATGATGATAGTAATAATAATAGTGATGATGATGATGAAAACAGGAAAATCAAAACCCACCAGAAATTGCCTGGAATGATGAAAAATTGAACATCACAATTGAATTGTTCAATTAATTCATACCAAAACATCTCTTTGCAACAATCAAAAGATTTTTCTCCCAAGTCCATGGTGTTGTCAGCAACAGACAGCAACATATCATTATATAAATTTCCAAAAGAGCTGCTGTATGAGGCAATAACATTAAATGGATTTTGGGACACCATACAACATATTGCAGAACATCGCAATGACTGGTACCTAATACTGGAATTTGATGAAATCACACAAAGGAAGAGGTTTTAAGGACAAGACAAATCATCGGATAACTTTGCACTGATAACTATAGACCAAAACTATTACAATACCATTCCAGGAATAATTAAGAACACCTAGCTGAGATACACAGAGCAAGACTTCCAAAAGATGATGGAGACATTTGGCAAGGTCATTATGTTCAAAGCAGTATACCAGAAAGACACAACAATGCCAATTGTGAGTAACTCTTACAAGTTCAGAATAAAACTACATCCAGATACTGATCCAGATAATATACCAACACAGATCCTGGATCAGGAAGCAATGCTCACTCTATGTATTAGAGGTATGAAACCACAGTGTTATTCATGTAAGCAAAGAGAACATATCACTGCACAATGACCAAACCATCAGAACTTAATCAAAAATAAAAACCCACACATACCAAAACAACAAAATTTCAACAATATCATGCAAACAGAACAAAAGCAAGAAGAAATAACTGGAAAGAATAGCAGTTCACAAACCACACAAAAATAATAACAGCAATAAAACAGAGATACCAAGCTTAGACCTTAGAGACTTGTTCCCGGAAAAAAAAACAACAACTCCAAAAACATGATCAAAAACAAAATTGAAGCCAAACAAAAAATAACTCAACAAGTAAAACAAATGCATGTATGCCAGAATTTGACTGTGGAACAGATAAAAACACACAACATACTATTATTAATGACAGCCATGAAATTATGGTGGTACTGCTACCACCAAGCAGCTCTATCACAATAATGCAACTGACAAATCCAATCCAACTAGAAAGCAAAAGAAAGCCTGAAAGATCTACCAAAAATAAGATAGCAAAAAAGCAAAGACAGATGATGATAACTCGACATCAATCATTGATAACATAAATGAAGACTCAAGTCCAATGGAAACAATTACAAATCTATTGGAAAACCATCTAATAAACACAACATCACAAATTGGAGAAGCACAAAACCAATAAACACTCAATATAAAAATCAAGCAGAACAATGATACAAAATCAAATAAAACAGACCAAAAACAAACAGAAATAGAACAAGTCAGTGAAAATACACAATGTAAATGCCCAAACAAATCACAAAAAGAATACAAACCAATCCCAGCTACATAGTTAATGAAAATTTAAATAGAAGTGCTGATTGTCAGAGGCATTAACTCAATAGCAAAAATATATCAGCTTAACAAATGGATTAGCGTCATATAACCACAAATACGAGGATAACTAGAAACAAAAGTATACAATGGTTTACAAATTAACCCAGCCACACACCTATATAATCAAGGTTTTTTCACATACTCCAGGGACACATCATCACCTTCAGCCTCAAATTGCAGCTTTTCAATTTCAAAATTATTTACATTGACTCACATCTTCTAATCACTACATTTCAGCATCAAATTATCACACTCAACATTATTTTTGATATGTACCCCCGGGTCCCAGAATAATAGCACATATAATTCTCACAATAAACTCCCAGCTTGCAACTAGCTCTAACCCAACTATATTAATGGGGGATTTCAATTTAAGCTATGAAAAATTCAATACAAAATGGTTACATCAATTAAGCCTGCCACTCATGAGTGATCAAGGCTTTATTGCAACAGATCAGTGTCATTCTACAATCAATGGCATTCCACACTCATTGATCTTTGCTACTACACACCAATGCTTCATCACCTGATCAACTTCCAATTCAGTCTATTCCCATTTTTAAACCAAACTATTACAATAAATTTCTCAGAGCTCCAGGCGACATTTATTCAACTAGAAAAAACAATCAGACTCTTATTTCCAACAGCCACTACTGAATTCCTCTTCTCAGAAGCTTACATAAATGCCAAGCAAAATTAAAGATAACCCACAAGATCCAATTCAAAAATATCAGTCATTCGTCAACATACTGTCCTTCAACATACATCACATGATAAAAATCACCCTCATCTAACATTTAATGGCACCATTACCAGACCCACGCATAAATATATACTAAAATTACCAAAGCAATATCACAATATATGTAAACAATTAAAAAACTACATTGCCACAAAGAAAAGGAAAATATGCCTCACATGATAACTCACATGGACATGGGGATATATACAATATCTGTCAACCAGAAAAGTGCCATGGTAATGGAGATAAGTGGCATTATCTATGCAGTTCCTAACATGTTAGACCCTATATATATATATATATATATATATATATGTATATATATCTATACATGTATATATATATATATATATATATATATATATATATATTAAGCAAAAGCTCCAAACATATAAACAATACTAAACAAACACCTATCTGTTCAGAATGCCTGAAAAAGATACACCCTTTCAGATCCAACAATTTGATGAAAGGCTTAAAAAAATTCCCAACACTTGCCACCCTGGAACCAATGGCATACTGGTATTTGCCCTGTAACATTTGAGCCAATTTACCATGGAGTACCTTTGCAACTTTTCTAACTGCATATCACAAAATTATATAACACTAGAGGACTATATCCAATAGCAGTAGTAGCATTTAACAAAAAAACAACAGCCATTTCAAATCTCAACAATCTTTGACTGATCTCTATGTGTCCATTGGGAATCAAACTATTGGAGAAGACATACTAAAAACCTACATATTGATCCTGATATCAAACATATAGTATGCAAAGAAGGGATATCCACCACACAGTCTGCATTTGTATTTAAAATGATACAAAGTGCAGTGCAGCAAAATAAAATGTATGCACCAACTGCAATTCAACTGGGTATATAGGCAGCATTTGATTCTGTTGCAATAGATGTTTTAATGGACATGCTTGTGAATATAACAATTCCACACACCCTATTATACATTATCACAAACCTTTTACTCAACAGAGTGATACACCTCATCCTTAGTGGCAGAAATACAACAGCATTTACTCCTACACAATCAATTACACAAGGATCCCCATTCAGTGCACTGTTATTTATTTGATATATAAATCCACTTTTAAAACAGATTGAAAATGAGTCGCCAGGAATACTATTACCCTGAACAGCCTACCATATTCCCTGTATTGCATATATAGATGATGTGACAGTGTTTCTAACACTGTAGAAAGAAATGCCAGTATTATAAAGAATATTACAAAATACACAGAAACACATAAACTACAATTCAACCTATCCAAAACATCAGCATGGTTCATCTTTACTAACAACACATACACTCAGCTATACGAAAGAAAACCTACTCCATTTCTTGGATTCCCATTTAATCTGGGAGCACATGGAATGAGACAAACACTGGAAAGTAAACTTAAACATAATGCAACATCTTTATCAAATATACATTTATATCTATATTCAAAAGTTCACATCTATTTAACATACTCATAACAACAAGACTTCTTGATCAAGCTGAACATGTTTGCACTACCGACTTCCAATTTGTTATAATGCCACCATCTTTATAGGTCAATAGACCCATTCTGCAACCTGTGCCATGATGCTAAAGAAACACAACAACACATATTTTACAACTGTACAACACCAAATACTACATGAAACAATATGCTAAATCTATATATAACAAGACAAACCATACAGCAGCCAATAGATTTTGCACACAAAAAGCAACCTTTACAGCAAGAGCATCAATTTTTGGGCTTATGCATATTGGCACACACAATATATTTTCAGCTTTGGAAATAACACTAGAAGGTATCCAGCAACTTTATTCAACAAGCTACAACAAATAACAAGCAGAGATGTAAAGATTGTGAATCCAGATTTTTATGTGGCCACCTGGTCACTATTAAAATCACAATGCAATTTATAGGAGTAATAACACAAATCCAAGGATGCTCTTTGCAACTTTCAAAAGATTTTTTGCTGATATATCAATTATATTGGCTGTCACTGACAATCAATGCCCCCCACTTTAGCTTTCCAAAAGCCCTACTAATTGAAGCATTACAAAAAATAATTTACTTGATTTGGTACAACGTATAGCTAATCATCCTAATAGTTAATACACAGCAGTCTAATTTCTATGAAAATAAACAAAAAGATTAATTTAAAAATCAAATTAAGACACTTGGAAATTTTGCAATAGTACAAGTAGATGAGAGTAAATACAAAAATATCTCTGGAATCTTAAAAATACCTACTTTGGATACAATTTAGATGATTTTCAAAGAATGATGAACCCATTCAGAACAGTAACATTGTTTCAACAAATATATCTTAAAGAGACATCAATTTTGATACTTACAAATAGCTTTGAATATAAAATTAAATTACTATAAAGAAATTGACCTAGAAAGCATCCCAACATACAAAACAGACCAAGAAGTCACATTATATCTATACATCAGAGGCCTCAAACCGCTTAGTTTTTCATGTCGCAAAAGAGGTCACATAGCAACTCAATGTAACGAACAAATTCAGGCAAATAAAAATAAAAGCTTGCATAAAACCAAGATGAAAATACAGAAAACACCAATACAATTAACCAGCCAAAAAACAATAATTACCCAACATTTAAAGCAAGCAAATTGGTAAATAAAAAAATTAAAAACAACATAATAGATCCTCAGTTATTCCAAGTCAAATAAACATACAAGAAGAAACAGAAAAATTTAACCTCCAACAGAAACAGCTAACTATAAAGTAATAAAAGAAAAAATGAACACTCATAAAAAGAATCAAACAAAATCCTAAAAGGTAATAAAAATCAAGCAGAACACACAATGATAAATAAAACAGCAACAAAAGTTATGGACAACATTATGTAGTGTTTTTCAAATGTTGGAAACACACCACTGAAAATCAAAATGAAGCAGCAGCAAAAAACTAAAAAAACAAAAGAAAGCAAAAAATAAATAAATTGAATGAGCAGCAACTTAGTTCATCAGATGACTGTATAGAAATAGAACCACTCTCACTAGGATCAATGGTTCTAGAAAAAAACAGAATGAACTATATAAACAAACAAATTTGGAGTCTACAAGCAGCAAAGAAATGTGCAGTTCAGAAAGGAATAACTCACAAGTAGAAGCAAACAAAATTAAGCACTATAATTGGAGAAATAAATAAATTTCACATTGAAGATAAATATAGGTGCAATAAATGTTAGAGGACTAAACTCCATGAAAAGAATGCAGCAAATTAACAATTGGATACAGTCAATGCAATCCAGCATTTTAGGTCCATTAGAAACGAAAATTTATAGCGAATCTCAAATTAATCCTGTCCAATTTATGAGTAAAATGGGGTTTTGTGCATGCTCCAGGGACTCAGCAACACCATCAAATGGTACAGAAATATTTATCAACCAACAATGTCCACGTGGACCTTTCACAACTTTTAAAATAGTTTTTATAAATGCAAATCTACTAATAACAACTTTCAATCACAAAACATTTTCCAATCAACATTATATTTGTCTACATACTGCCAGGGCCCACAGTAATTAACAGAATAATTTCAACTATAATTAAATTTTAGCAAACAATCTCCATCCCACTGTACTTGCTGGGGATTTTAATATAAGTTATAAAACGTTTATCACCAAATGGGTACACCAACTTACAATACCGCTTATGAGCAGTGAAGATTTTTTCCCACTGGACTCAGTATCATTCTATAATAACAGACACGGAACATTAATAGATCTGATGTTTTATTCTCCCACGTTACACCACACAATTGAAATAAATCTTCCACCCTCCAATTTTTCTGATCATGCGGCACAAATAATAAAAATAAATTTAGACACACAACACAATATTATTAATAGCATACAAAAGACAATAAGAATTCTAATTCCAAATAATACTTCAGAGGCCCTCTTCTCAAAAATGTACCCTCTTCTCAAAAATGTATATAACGATAAATAAAATCAATCAAATAAAACTGGACCCAATCGCCAAGTATATAGCATATACAAATACACTCTCATTTAACACAAATCATATTACTTAAAAATTTACCCCTCCCCCTCAAAATTAATCATATTAACAGATGAAATACAAGGATAATAATGTCAAAACCAGTCAAGGTCAACCAAACAAACATAATAAAGCTGACAAAATTATATAATCAAACACTTGATAAATTGAAGCAATATCTAACAATAAAGAAAAGGAAGATTTCTCTTACACAATAACATACATGGACCCGTGGATATATTTATTGGGCTTTGGGATATCCACCCAAACAACAAAGCCCCCATGGCTCTAAAATGGAAAAAAAGAATCACAGCAGGTTATAATATGCTAGACATAACATTGAACTACTTTAAGTGAAATTTAACCAACCATAATAATTTTAAACAACCTGAAGATATTTTGGCAAGCCAGAAATGGAAACATCATTTAAAATAAAGTATTTTGCAATAATGTTAAACTCAAGCACAAGCACATGCCATCAAACACCACCAGGGATCCCACAAGTTATACTGTCACACCTCAGCCAGTTCACAAATAAATATTTATGCCAACTTGCAAATCAATTATCACAGAAACTATACAATATACAAGGACTAGACCCAGTATCAATGGTCCTATTCATAAAAAAACAAAAATCTATTTCCACACTCTCCAATCTCAGACCAATTTCAATGGAGCCATTGGGAATAAAAATACTGGAAAGTGATAAAGCAAAAAATTGAACAATACATAATACCAATAATATTGCAACACTGATATGCAAAAAAGGGCTCGTCTGCAGGGAAAGCAGTGCTGATATATAAAACATTAATCAACTCAGTTATTGAAAAGAAAAAAAATGCACCAATGGCAGTGCAATTATATTTTGAGAGTGCTTTTGATTTGGTGCAAATAAAAACATTATTAAATCAACTAAAAAAACATACCCAAATCAATACTATACACAATAGCCAATTTTCTTCTAAATAAAAAAATACATATCATGCTCAATGGACGATCCACAGCATCATTCTATCAAACCAATCAACCCCAGAAGGTAAGTACACTGTTATTAAATCTCTTATTAGAGCAAATCAATAAAAAAAATCCAAGGAATTCCAACACCAAATACTAATACATACATTCCATGTATAGCTTATATGGATGATGTCACAGTTTTTCTAAAGTCAAAGAAGCAATTACATACACAGAAAATAATAGAAGATTACACAACAAAGTTCAAACTAAAAATTAACATTTAAGTCAGCAGCTAAGTCAATATGTACAGGAAAAACAGACACACATTTTTACCAATGTAAACCCAGCATTTTTCTCGATTTTCCTTTCCACTTGGGAATGAGTCAGATGAGAAGGAATATACAAAATAAACTTAAAGCTGAAGCAGAAAGAATCATAGTATCACCCTCCATATCGTATCTCTCACTCTATGCAAAAGTATCTCTATTTAATCAACTTATAATGACCAAAATCACATACTAACTGCCAATAATTAATTTTACAAAACAATTTATAAAGTCAATTAACTCACTATGTAATAAGCTACTATGGAACAGAAAAGTAGTAGTAATCTCAATAAAACAATTAAACCAACCAACAAAATGGAATGGCCTTGGACTGCATGCAATACAGGTTTTCCACACACAAAAAACAATAAAGCTACTGCATGCCATATTTAGACATTTCCCAAACATTGAGAAAATATTAAAAATCACACTTACTGATTGACCTCCTCCCATGGATAATTACATATATACACTACTGGTAAGTATCGAAAACATTAAAACAATATAACACTTAAGAACCCTGTTAAATACACTTATTAGCAAATAAAGGATATTCTATCTCAGAACCAAGAAAATATTAATAAAATAACAGTATTGGGAATAGATAACAGTCAATTACTCAAAAAAATGCAAAAAATGGTACCTAGAACCAAAATTTTTTGACTTTGTCATCAAATTGAATCTATAACACATTACCAACAGCACACTTTATTCACTATAGAAGATTCTACCTAAATGTCGATCCACTGTGTGCTTTGGGTCACAGGGAAAAAACACAAGAGCCTCTATTGTATTATTATTGTAAAGGTTTAGAGAATGTTAAACAACTGATCTTGAACAATTACAGAAAAAGTGAAATCAAAGTTGAAAAAATGCTGGAAACATTTAAACAAAACAAAATACCAACAATACGTGCAGCCACTTTCAGCACATATGCCTTATGGTGCATCAGATGCACTTTTGCCTTAGGAAACAATACAAAGAGGCACCCTAATACATATCAAAACAAGCTCAAAATTTAAAGAAAGAGACATCTTGCACCACTGGACATTTTTGCTGCCACTTGGTCACTCTTTAAAATAAGAACAGCATTATAATTGATACAGGAAAACATCACCTCAAGGGGGATAAAAAACTAGAACAAACTAACATTAAGAACTGAAAAATAAAAACTATAAGAGTTACCAAAGCCTCTAATGGTAAAACAAATAATTTTTGTTCTTATAATTGATAGTGTATCTTTGTATATATAGTTAATACAATGTACAACCTGACATGATGTAGCCAATTATTGTCTAATAAAGTTTCCTTTGAAACATACTACTACTACTGCTACTACTATTACTACTACTACTACTACTACTACTACTACTACTACTACTACTACTACTACTATCACCATTACTACTACTACTACTACTACCACTACTACTACTACTACTGCTACTGCTACTACTACTACTACTACTACTATTATTACTACTACTACTACTACTACTACTACTACTACTACTACTACTACTACTACTACTACTACTACTACTACTACTACTACTACTACTACTACTACTACTACTACTAGTTTTAAATTACTTTTTTTGATATCATAAGAACATGTATGAAAATACATTTTTAAAACATGTTACAAAAACTGATCTACAATTTAGAATTGAAAATTATTAACAAAATTATTATTATGAATACATGAAATATTTTTACATTAATAATGTTGAAAAACTGAGGAAAAAAATTAATCAATAACAGTAACAATATTAAATACATATATGACAACAAAACTCACTTACATACAGCAAATATGCTATTCATATTTCACAGTGGTGTTGGTAATTTGATCAAACTCCAAGTGGCTGATACTATATCTGTTGGAGCTAGTGCTTGATCTCTTGTTTTAATTTTTCCTAACTTATTGAGAAAAAGTGATTTAAGTTTACGAGATGTGGGATTGAATATAAAGTGGCATCTCATAAACCAGAGTGTGTATAGTATAAAGATTGTTATTCTTATTGTTGGAAACAACCCTCTTTGAATATTTTCTATCAATACTGTCAATGAGCATTTTGGATTATGGGTTATATCAGCAATTAGTTCTCGATATGTTTTGAGAGAAGTACACTGAGAAATAAAATGTTCTGTTGTTTCTTCTTCTTTATTACATAGTTGACAAATGGCATCTATGTTTGGAGATCTCCATCTTCCAGCCAGAAAAGCATTGGTAGGTAAAGCTCTAAGGTTGATTTTTATTAGAAAATCTAAGTACTTAGGTTCCAAGTACCAGAATTTAAATTTTTGGATTATAGCTTAGGTTCCAAGTACCAGAATTTAAATTTTTGGATTATAGCTTTATTTGTGATATTAATTAAGCTAATGGGATTTTCAAAGGGACTGGAATTAGTTGTTATGTAATGTGCTTCCCAATACTTAATTTTAGTTGAGAAAAAGTTTGTAGCAGGTACTTTATGTTTGAATATTGTTTTTATTAGATTGTTAATGAATTTATTTTTAATAGAAGGTGGAATGTCTGTAGGTGATATTGGAAGAAACACTTGGAAATTTTCATATGTCATATAAAGTTTCATTAATGCATTGTGAGTTTTTTGGTAATAGAATGTTGAAATGCAGTGTACTGACAGGCCATTTTGTCTTGAATGTTTTTGCAGACTTTTGATGCTTATTACCACTGCCTTTTTATTCCATATGAGTTTGGTGCAAAAAGATTTAATTTTTTTTTTAAAATGAGTTAGTAAATTTAATGATAGGTGCATAGTAATTTATTTTTGGGATAATTAATATGTTAATGAGTGATATTTTACTATGCAATGAAAGATATGCTTTTGAAAGTGAGGTTGTCACCTTTTCAATTGCAGATATTAATTGTTCTTGTATTATCTTTCTCATTGCATTCATAGACAGATGAATTGGGAGACCAAGAAATTTGTGGGGAGGGGAACTGCAAACTGAATGAATTTGATTACCAGAAAGTATACTCCAAATAGATGTTTTTTCTTTGTTAAATTTTAAACTATAAGCTGCAGAGTAATTTTCTAAAATGGTATACATTAAAGGCAAATGTTTTTTGGATGGCAAAAAATGACTATATCATCCATGTATGAAATATGATTGATGGATTGGTTTATGAGGGGTACATATATTCCTGGCAATTTAGATTCTATTACTAGTAGGAGGGGGTTAATATATGTGATAAAAAACAGTGAACTAAGGGGAGAGCCTTGTGGTATTGAGTTGTGTGGAGTGAAGTCAGGGGACATTTTGCCATTAAGAGTAATGTGTATTTTTCTATTGATGAGCAGGTTTGCTAGAACATACATTATAGGTATTGGAATTTTATGTTGATTAAGCACCTGAAAGCAGTTTGTCCACAGGCACCGAATCGAATGCAGCCTGTATGTCTAATTGAATTGCAATAGGTGCTGATTTTCTAGCTTGTCTTACATCCTCTATTAATATTTTACATAACATAAGTGCTTCAGAAGTAGAACATCCTTTTCTAGCAAACTGAAACTTAGACAACCCAGGAAGTATTAGGGGTTGAATTTTGTCTTTTAAAAGAGACTCTATTAGTTTGATGATCAGAGGAGACATTGAAATAGGGCGTAGATTATCTAGAGGAGAAGGAAGTGTATTTTTTTTTTAGAAAAGGGACCAGTGATACTGGATAAAGTTGGTCAATGTTATATATTTGTTTTGATAGATAATTTATCATATTGTGTACTATTGGGATAGTAAAGTGGCTAAGATGTGATAATAAAAATTTTGGAATTGCATGTGTACCTGGGTGTGTATTGTTGGGAAAAGCGTTCAACTTGAGAGCAATTTCATACTTTGTAATGTTATGTTCTTCTGTGGTAAAACCAAAGTGAAATGAAGAAAATTTTGGAAAAAGGAAATTTTTGGAGTCTAGATTTAAAGTGGTAATATATTTGCGGAGTCATGTCTTCCCCAGCAATCATTTTTGAATCAAAAATAATAGATGAAGGAGTTAATTTTTTGGGAGTATAACCTAAAGCCCACCGAATATATCCTTTAGACCAGTTATGGGGATTAGCTAGAAAATTTTTTGCTTTTTTTATAGAGAGATAATCAGCCAGTATGAGTTGGGTTTGCTTGTATTCTTGTTTTAAAAACATTATTGATGTAACTGAAGAAGGGTCACATGAAGTATTTTTTAGTTTTAAGTGTATTGTATCTAATTTATTAACAAGATTAGTGGGAGAACTATTTTTGGAGGTATAATGTCGAATAGTAGAAGAGATTATGTTAATAAATGATAGCCAGGCCTCACCTTCTTAAAAATAAATATAAATCTCAGAGAGAACAGCTTCAGGTGTAGTGGATTTTAAAAGAAGACGAGTAGTTTTATTTAGAGGAAGAATTGGTTGATGTTGCATGTGTATTGCAAGTTCCACATTAAGTGCTAAATGATCAGAGAAAGTTACAGGACATAGAGAGGGATTTATTATGAAATGTAGATCTGGTGAATAGAATACAAGGTCTATTAGAGAGGAGTGTTTTTTAGTGTAGAATGAAATGGAGTTAGTTGGAAAAAAACCTTCAGCACTCATGAGATTTTTATTAATCAAATAAAGGTATTTTAATGTAAAATTCTTATAAGACATGTTAAAATCACCCATGATTATAGTTGGGTAAGAATTTGTAGCTAATATTAAATTTATTTTGTTTATTAATTGGTGAATTAACACTGGCTGATTATATAAATAGAATGTTATTAAATTCACTGTAAAAGAAGAATGATAAAGAATAATTATACTCACATGCTGGTCTAAGTACAAAATTTTAAAAGTTTGAAAAGGAGAATAATGATGGATGAGAATCCCTACCCCAGCAGCAGCAATATCAGATGTTGAAAATTTACTGTATCCAAATTTACTAAGGTAGAGTTCAGGATTAAATGCTGAATTTAATGAGCATTTTGTCTCTGTAAATAAAAGGATATGGGGTGAGAATTGCCTTATCCAATTGCTAATTGCATATATTCGCTGGGTAGAGTTAATACCCCTTACATTGACTGCTGTAATAGAAAGACCCATATTATCAATTATATAAAATGGTGGGAGAATGATATTTTATAGTTTATTGTATAATGAATGGGACAACTAATATTAGTAAAAGTATAATAGGAATGTGTTAAATAGAAAAGAAAAATTATAATAATACACCACTGTGAAAACAATGAATTTAACCTTGCAAGTGAAGTTCTATTGAGTTTGTTGTGCATATTTTTGTTCATAAACATGATAATTATTTTCACATTTGGAATTAAATCCAAAAAATTGTCCTGGTTTGAAAGTCTATATGTGTTATTTATGCAACTCATCTTGATAGTCTATTTTTAATGGTGCTTCAAAGTCTGTCTCTGTATTTTGAGACATGGTATTTGTTATGATATCCTTAGATTTAGTAGATCTTCTGTGTACATCCACTCCTGCCATCAGAAGAAGCTGCTCCTGTGTCAATTGATTTGTACTTTGCTTTTGTCTGGTCCAATGAAGTGTTGATTCATTAGCCAGATAATCTGTTTCACCTGTTTTATTTGTGAGTTTTGTTTTTTTTAATGCTGGTGTGGTAGACTTTGTATCATTTTTCTTTGATTTTCTTTCACTATGTTTGTCAGGTTCATTAGTTTGTATAGGCTCTTGATGCAATGCGGATTTTTTCCTCTTGTGCATTCGTTTCTTAGTCTTTACTTTAATTAATTGGAACTCTTCATCAGAGCAAGGAAATGGTAAGGTATCACTCATGTACTCTGTTTCTGTTTCCTCCTGTGAGGTATAAGATTTATTTGGTATAGTATTCATGGAGCTATTTTGACTAGGATCATCAAAGCTGAGATTTTGCTTATTTGTGTTGTTGTCTTCATTATTGGAAATAAATTCATCAAGGCTGAGATTTTGCATATCTGCGGTTTTGTCTTCATTATTGGGAATAAGTTCATCAAGGCTGAGATTTTGGATATCTGTGTTGTTGTCTTCATTATTGGGAATAGGTTCATCTACTTTTGTTTTTTCAGGGTTACTTTGCATATTGGGAATAGTTTCATCTACTTTTGTTTTTTCAGGGTTACTTTGCATGAGTCTGATTTCATTATTAGCTATTGGATCTGTACTGCACTGATGCGTTTTTGTTTTTTTAATACCACACTTTTTACCAAAACGGTTAGGGCATTCTTTGACAAGATGATCTCTGGCTTTACAAAAAAAACACTGAGGTGAAATGCCTCTGAAAGTAACTATCAAAGGTGAAGAATCTGTTGCATGTAATGTTGGTATATCTGTTGGTTGCATATTTTTCTTCAATGACATAGTGAAATGAACAGTATTGGTTAGAACTGGCTGTGTGGCTCTTTTTTCCCATACATATTTAAAGTTGGCCACAGTTCCAACATTTTTTAGTAAATCTTGTAGATCATCAGCTTTAAAGTCTACATGACAGTTCTTAATTTGTCCATTCAAATTTGTAGGTCTATCAATGTCTATGTAACAAATAAATTTTCCATTAAGAAAGTGAATATGTTTTTCAAATATTTGTTTCTGAGCCACATTATGATATTCTATTGTTTTATATCTGCTATTAGGATGATCTAGCACTTTGTATATCATTGACCAAAGTTTTTTTCTGATAGATAAGAATAAAATTCATCAGTAGGAAAATTCATGACTGAAGAATTAGTATCTGTTATAGCTATTGTAGACGTTTTAATACTTTTAAATTTTTGAAATGATTTAAGAACTGTTAAAGGAATTGTTTGTATAAATTTTTCACATACAGAAACATAATCTGTATTACTAGTTGATAATAAATTTGTATTTTCTTGTTCCATTTGTAGTTCATTGTCAAAATTAAAAATTTCTGTTAAATTTTCTTCTGTAATTACATTGTTATCTTGTTCAGATTTTTGCTTTAAAATACTAGCATAAGTTTGTTTAATATTCTTATTTAATTCAATAGAATCAGATGCCTCAGGCAAATTAGTATTTTTAAATTTATTTCTTGTTTTAGATAAATCAGATAAGGCTTCAGCCATATTGGATCCAGTTTTTACTTTTGAAAAAGAACTATTGTTAACTTTGACTTTTTCTAGATCTTGATAAGAATTATTTTTATCTAAGCTATTATTAGCAATTTTTAAATTAGAATTAGAAACAGAAATATTAGACATTTTAAATCTAATATTCTTCTTTATATTAACAACAATTTTGCTCGAAATAGAGCTTACCTTTAAGTGGAAAATTTCCTTTTTCTCTTGGTATACTTTTCACTATCAAATTCAATCAAAAACCAATAAAACTTAAGTCTAAAGCAGGAGCTGAAATGAGTCAACTTTCTCTGTCAAGAGCCAAGATGGCTACCTACTACTACTACTATACTACTACTACTACTACTACTACTACTACTACTACTACTACTACTACTACTACTACTACTACTACTACTACTACTACTACTAATAATAATAATAATAATAATAATAATAATAATAATAATGAAGATGATGATGTTGATAATATTAATAATAATAACAGAAACCAGGTCATCTACATAGAATACAGTTTTCTAACTCTATTTTATACAGTCTCAAAGTACTTCAAATATCAAGCAGTCAAGATAAAATTCTTATCTATGTACAGTTCTTATAATTTTTAATAATCCAATTACTTTTTTTTTGTACTTCTGCCAATTTTTTTTATTACAAATTTGATAAAAATTATTAAATTTCATGATTAATCAAGGTCTAATATGGAGATCCCACATGACCATATATTTCTCACTAATATTCAAAATGAAAATCCAGATTTTTATCAAACATATCAGAACTTTATTAACGACAATGTACAAGGACAAAATTTCTAATAAAATCAACAGTTTTAGGGAAAAAAATCCAAATCCTAAGCAAACATACAGAAATTTCATCAGCAATGATGAACAAATTCTCCATGGTAACCAAAGTATAGATTCAATATTACTTTCTCCAAAGGTCAAACTATAAATTTTAAAAATTATTTGTAAGAAGAAACTGGTTTCGCTTTATTGGCAGTAAAAAAAACTCTAAAATATCAACTACAATTTTTTTCACTTTCTAGGGAAAAGATGAAAAAACAATTAATTTGAAAGTAGTTAATACTTTATTCACAAATATAATGGAATTCATTATAAATCATAAATCAAAAAAGTAGAGTGAAAGTGATATATTAGTAAGCATTAAAAAGGATGATTAATTATTATGCTAAAAATGTACTAAATGTAATATATGATTTTTTTCTACAGTATAGCCTTTTTCATACTTGCACTCCTGTATGTAAATATATGGGGTTTGAACTCTGACTTTCACATGAGCCTCAACTACCCATGCTATCTCATACTGCTGACACACTTGAACACACACATGTCGAAAAGATTAATGAATCACCAATATATATATATATATATATATATATATATATATATATATATATATATATATATATATATATATATATATATATATATATTGTGCTAAACCAGCACTAGACAGTTGGTCAAAATTATTATCTTCATGCATATATACAATCAATGCTCAGTTTATATTAAGATAGCCAATCTTTATATTTTAATGGACAGGCTTCAATTCACTACACCCCACAACTCTTCAGCTGTCCATTTGATTGAAAATCTGATGATCTCATCCTACCCATGTTGACTATAATTCACTCTGATCCCTCATGTATAGGACATAATCCATTTACATACATATATAAGGGATAGGTAGACCATACAACACTATATTTTAATATATGATTTTTTTACAATATAGGCTTTTTCATACCTGCACTCCAATATGTAATATATAGGGTTTTGAACTCAGACTTTCATATGACCTCAACTACCCACATCAATTATCCACACTATTTCATACTGCTGACACACTTGAGCACTCACATGTTGAAAAGATAATCAGCAATATACATATTTCGTGTTAAACCAGCAATGCAAATTATTTAATTTCATTTCAACTAAAATGAGAAGAGTTTTGCAAAAATGTTAGATAATTATGTTGTTAATAAATAATAATACTTCAACGCACGTTTTGATGCCAATAAATTTAAAAATGTGTTAGTACTAAGCATCATCGTATCAAACTTTTTCTGTAGCATAACTATCTTAATAAAGATATATATTATATAAAATGATTGGACATCTCTTGGAACTGATTTAAATGATATTTTTTGAATAGACCAAATAAAAATAAGTCTCCAAAAATATTGTTTTCTATGATATCGCAAGTAACAGCTGCAGTGAGGAATACAAAATGAAGTAAATGTGTAAGGAATCGTCTAAAGTAGACTTTGAAAGACAACCTAAAATATGTTTCATAAATGCAAATGAAGAGATGCGAAAATAAACAAAATGGATCATAATTTTTATATACTGAAATTAATGGATCAACTTCGAAAAAAAAAAATAAAACTATTGATTTTTTAAAAATTTAATATAATAAATATAAAAATGTATTTTTTTGAACTTTCTGAATCTTATAAAAGCAAAGGCATAAATAAAAGAAACAAAGGCACCAGGCACCAATTAATTTGTGAAACCTTTGTATTTTGCTTCTAAAATTTCGATAATAGAAGTTATCAAATCAGACCTCATAGAAGGTCAGATTACAAGCAATTTGACTTGAAAAAGCATTAAAATTGGTTATGGACATCTATCTAAAAATCTTTTGCCTCTAAGAGTATTTAATTTAGATCTATTACATTATGAATCTTAAATTATAAAACGTTTTAGTCACGAAGTATTCAGGTGTTGCAAAGTCTTACAATTTTTCTGTACTTTGTCAAAATTTCCAATGCTCATATTATTACTTAAATGACCAATTCGCCAGATCTGATAACCTACTATGAATTTTGCAAGATATATTATTTTCAGATCACATTGTGGTTGTTCTAAATTTCTAGGTTAAGGAGATAGATTACTTGAGCCATCTAATCATATAATTATTGGTAAAGTAAAACTATTATTCTAAATCCAATTCAAATGATTAATTATTGACTATACTCTATCTTGCAAGATCAAAACCAAGGATTATTTTCAATTTATCCTCACTGATTGTTTTTTTTCCGTATAAAGATTTTGATTTCATTTTTTATTTTGTTTTGTTTACCAACATTTATAAGTTCATTATTTAAATGTCATCTCCGGTTGTTAACTAATAGAAAGGACAATGAGTGCTGTTTTTGTGTATGGTTTATTTGTAATAATCGATATATTAATATGCTAAAGAATAATTCATTTTCAAAACATGGATTCAAACAAAATTGACTTTTCCCAATCCATGAAAAATTATACTAGGACTAAATAAAAGTAGTGGAGTGCAGTTGGCATTTCATCTGCATCTACGATAAAGTCATTTATGGATTTGACATCATCAAAAAATTAGGTAAAATGACTAATTTACTTTTCCATTCCTTTTTTGTTGTTAATATTAAAATAATATATATATTTAATTTAAATATTCATTTTATTTTCACTTTAATACAATCCACCAAAGATTTTTTGTGTACGGTTTTTTTGCTTTAAAGGCTTGGATAAATATAATGAATTAAATACATAACGTAAGTAGATAAGTTAAAAGGCTTACTAGATGTTTTTTGTTTTTTTAAATTTTAATTAGAGAATTAATTTTGTGTATTTAGCTTTTTTTTTAAGTCTAATTTTCAGCAATGATTTTCAATAAAAATTAAAGTCGATTTTTTTAACAAAGAAAACACATTGTCCTCAAGGAGTAGGATTTATTGAAAATCTGTCTTCTTTACATGCTCTGTATGAAATAGTAAACAATAAACTAAAAAACAATGTATTTTAATTGCGTCATAACCAGACTTAGAACTTTAGTTCCAAATAATTGGACCATAACCAATCCAATTAACCAGTAAATAGGTATCTAGATATTACTATCTAAGAACTACATATTTGGTTAATTTTATTTAATCAGTTTATAGCGGATGCTGTGATTATAATAATATGGCTGAATATAATATTACCTTCACAACTAGCTGAGTAATAGTCAAACATTGTTAGCCGAGAGGTCATTGCAGCTGCCTTGCAAGCAAGTAGTTGGTTGCAGACGGTTGTGGGTTCACATTCTGGCCAATGCTATGACATATGGGGGGGAAAAAAACTAGCTGAGTAATGTCAAGCTTCTATAAGTACCAAAATCATGACTAACTTTTAAATATATTTTAATACCAAATAAAATTTTCAGCATCACTCATATTTTAATAAAACACCAGAAAAAAAACAAGTTAAGGTTTTATCATCTTTATTAGCACTTTCTGCTATAATCAATATCTATACCTATAAAGTTATAATCTAAGCTAAAATTGATTACTTTATCAATTTTTTAATAATGTGTTGATTTTGAAAAGAACTCTAATCAATTATTTTTATTGCCCATTGTCCCCCCCCCCTCCTGAATGGTTTGTACAGCTATCATTTGACATTAAATGAAACATTTTAAAAATTATTTAACATAGTTGACCACCCAATATTTGCTGGAAAATAATCATGTAGTGATTTTTACTAGATGATAAACCAAGTATGGAAAAATGCTCAAACTCTTAATACACAACAATTGAAAATTGTAATGTCTGTTTTTTCTTCAATTTATATATATATTACAAATTGATGTTTGTATTTCTTTAAAATAATATATGTAAATTTATAAATAAATATTTGAAAATACCGTACTTAAAAGTTTATAAAAAGTATATGTATAACCATCACTTAGAAGCACTTTCAACTAACTTGTAGCTTTATCAACTATCACTTTTAAAATGTCAGCTTTCCCATAATTCCATGATGTCAACTTTCCCATAATTCTGTGATCTTAACATTTGCTGCTTGCCTATTAATTAAATCTTGCTTATATTTATATATTAACATTGCCTCTTTAATTTTTCTTTTATTATTTCTTTCAGTTTTCAATATTTTTACGTTGTTATAATTAAAATCAAAACCATATATACCGTGATTTATTATGATCATAAAAGACAGAAGCTGATAAAGTATCATTATTTTTAAAATTTTGTTTTGTATTTTGAATTCTTTTAAATAATAAGTGCTCTTTTGTTTTTTTCCCAATGTGCACATTGATTCACCTATATATCCACTGCCACACTTACATGTCCATTTGTAAATGATACAATTTTTATTTATCAATAAAGTTTTATCTTTTGAATTGTGTATTAATTTATTTAATGTAGGTGGTGCATAAAATACAATATCACATATTCCTTTATAAATTTTCTTAATGAAACTTACCTGTTGACTCGAAATATATGGTATTGATATCCACAGTGTTTTATCAAAAGAATTAACATTATTATTACTATTTTTATATTTAGAAATAAAAATTTTAACAGTATAATAAACACAATAATAATTGTATCCAACATTTAACAATTCATTATAATAAATTTCAATATTTTTAGTTTTATTTGATGCATATTTACAAAGGTTATCATTTATAAATAAAAATGATTTTAAACCTGCCATTTTATGTGACATTGGTACTTTTGATTCATATGGAATATATCCTGTTTTTGCTATTAGTTTAAGAGTCATATAGTAATCCAATTTATCCTTGTTTCTAGTTATCTTGAGATCTAAAAATTGAACATTCATTGAATTTTCATCCGTTTTAATCCACTTTAAGCCCTTTTTATTATTTAATTCATTAAACAAATCATTAATAGCATTTGGCTTTCCACAAACAAATACATCATCAACATATCGATTGTATAAAATATTCTCTCTCTGATAATTTTCTTTTTTTAACATATTTTCTTCATATGTAGATATAACAAAATTACATATTTGGGCAACTTATAAATTTACACACACACACACATATATATATATATGCACACACAAACACTGACGATATTTAGCAGGTCTGGCTTCACTATGAATTGCTAATAATTTACAAAAGTCATTGTGTCATTTGGTATATGAAGGAGCAGCACAGCAGTTTAAGGTCCTTAGATTGTGCCCAGTTTAACCACTTCTGGCTCTCAAACTTTTTGCTAGCCAAATACAATATAATTATTTATTTAGTATTTTACAAATATAAATTCTTATTATTTTTATGTATCACATAGAACATTATTAGTTTTAGAAATTCACCATGTCAGATTTGTCAAGATTTCTTAAAGTTTTTATTCTTTAGTATACAAGAGACACTCCTTTCACAAGAATCTAAAAGGTTTAGGTAATTAAGAATATAGAAATAAAAAGAAATGACATATTAGTAAGCTTTGATGTTGAATGTCTAAGTACAAATGCATCCAGTATTGAAGCATGGTCTATTATAAGAAAAAGATTAAATGGGGACAGTAGTTGAAAAACAAAAATTACTCTTTACATTGATAATACATTGGGTTTATTGACATTTGGTATAACAATAACATAATTTCAATACAACAAACATTTTCCCAGCAAACCCAAGAAATTACTATAATCTAACAGGAGTCATTTTGATCAGTAGATTTATATGAAAGAGATTGAAACCACAGTCATAAATGTTATTCGATCTTCATCAAAATTGTGGCTTAACTATGTCAATGCAACATTAATAGTAAGGTTATATGCTGATTCTATATTAGAGACATTCTGACATATATTAATATCATATTTTCTTAAGTTATCTTTACAATAGAATTAGAACAAGAACAAAAATTGTCATTTTTAGGTGTTTTTGTGATAAAAGTATTTCATGGAAAAATCACAATTATGGTTTACAAAAAATTTCATATGCAGAAAATATTCCACATATAAATCCAATCTTGAGAAAAACACAAAAAGTAAAATTCTCTTATTACCATAGAAAAAAATGTCCTTAATCCAATAATTCTGAAAAACCAATATCCAACAGGAAAAACATTTTTTTTGAAGAATCATTAACCATCAGCTTTATTAACTAAACTTTAACAAAAAAAAAACATTGAGAGAAAAAAAAAGATATATATTGTGGTACATCAATGCATAGTAGGGATAAAAGAAAAAAAAAGAAAAACGTGTGACTTAGTATAATATCCTAACAGTTTTCCAAGAGCTTAAGATACTGAGAGGAATCCTAACATTTTTAAATGCTGAAAATTGAAAATTGCATTTATAAATATAAGACTGTGAAAGGATGTTTAATATTTAAGGAAATCTGCTCCACCAAAAAAATACAAAGCAATGATTAGAGGGAAAATGTCATATGTATCTGAAGTAACAAACCATATGTTTGATTGGGAAAATATATAAAATTTGTGCAGAAAGAAAAAGTAAAAATAGAGTTTAAAGAAAATGTTTAAATGACAATTGCAAATATTGTACTTAATTTAATGTAAAAAATATGTGACATACACTAATCTTATCTTGAAGAAATCAAGAGTACTCTCATAGATAAGTATATATATTTTCTAATGACAGCTGCCTATTCACAAATCTAAATGTCATTATTTATATTATCGTACTAATACTTAAGCACAACAGGTAAATAATAGATGGAGAAAAGAAAAGAATAGTACTACTTTAAATATTATATTATATACTAATCAGTGTGCTAATTCTAACAGTCGAACGTCCTTGGAAAACTATCAATAAAGATTGGTATTTTCTAAAAATATTTCGCCCTTAAATTTCGCCCTTAAACTAAATGATGGAAATAGCATATGGTATAATTACAATTAATATGCCATCCTTACAAATTTTTCTCTGTATGATTTAATGCAGCCAGTCATATAGCAACAATTGGCCCAGCTCGATAATTTTTTTTTTTCAAGTGTCATAGCATCGGCCGGGACGCGAACCCGCAACCCGGGCAACTGCTTGTAAGGCAGTCACGCTGACCTCTCGACCACCAAAGCAAGACAGCTCGATCATTTTTGGTGTCCAAATTTAGGGATTCCACAGCAATAAATCCTCCGTTAAAAAAATAAATCACAAAATTTCAAACAATCATTTATTTAAATATATTTTATTAAATATATGTTTTTCAATTAAAAAGTTATTCACTCTTAATAATATAGCAATTAAATTGATAAAAAAAAAAAAAATCGGTTCAGACATACGCTCATATGTATGTATAGACACTAGTAACAGCAAAAAAAGAAAAATCTACATAATTTACTCATAAATATAAAGCTAATGATTTTTTTATTTGTTAAAACTTATAATTTATTTTCTAAAATAACAACAAACATTTATTTATCCTATTTATTAAAATGTCTTAAAGTCAAAATAACACTTTCAAGTCATAAATTTCTTTTATGTTCTTATTTACAGAGTACAAACAATATCATGATTCAATATTCTACATTATAATTGGCTTTTAATGGCAATTATAAATATTTTTAATATCGTATTCAAAAACACAGAAACAAATAAGACAAATTAAATAGAAAACACTTGTTAAAGATTATGAATGAAGTGTTAAAAAAGTAGAATAAATGAAAAAAATATGTAAATCATTTTTTTCTTTTGGTCTTAGTAATAATTAAAATTATAATATTTTTTAAATAAAAAAAAACAGAAATACGTGTAATCTGAAAATCTTCCGAAATATGCGCTTAAATAATATTTGTATAAGCAGTTAATTTTTACAGAAAGGGTGTGTGTGTATATATATGTTAAATTCTGAGGCAGTAAAATGTAATCAACATCACATGACTACCATCTCTTATCATTGTGTATAACTTGTTAAAACAGGCAAAACTCACTATATATATTGCCACAAACAGCAAGCTAGAGTAATCAATGGATGCCAGAAGGCTTGTGCATAAAATCCCCATCTATATAAGCTAATGGGCTTGAATTAAAAACATTAAGGTGTTTTCGGTTTAAGTCTCATAGTTTTGTAGTTAAATGGAGATAAAAGGTGATTGCTGGAGGGTTGCATTAGATCCTAAGATGTAGGTGCAGTGCTCTCAGATCCAAAGCTCCTCACTGACGAAGGCCATAAGCCAGAAACTAGTCTGGGGATATTGGATGACTAGACACTAGATGGGGATTTTATGCACAAGCCTTCTAGAATCCATTGATTATTCTAGCTTGCTCTGTGTGGCAATATATATAATGAGTTTTGCCTGTTTTAAAATGTAATCAATTGAACATTGCTAATAGTGTTTAAATGTTTCTTTTGTTTTCAGATATAAATTTATTTTATTTAATATTTACTGCAGTATAAATTTTTAATAATCACTATAATTCTTTTCTTTTTATTCGAAATGCAGTAGAAAACGTAAATGATAAAAAAATATACTCTTTCATACGCTTTCATTTATTATTATTGTTCCAGTCTTTAGTTTTGACTGTTGAGCGATCTTGTTCAGAATTTTATCTTATTATTATTATTTTTAAAATACAAGCATAATTTATATATTTGGAGTTTAAATGTAATTTGGGGTCAGAGTGACTTAAAGTCAACATAGGCATGGCAATACTATTGGCACCAATAAGGGATTTGGGCGTTCCATCCTCAGATTTTTAATGGTATGGATAGCTGAAGAGTTGGAGAATAGAGTAGATTGAAACTTGTTCATTAAAGTTTAAAGATTTGCTATCTTAATATAAACTGCACACTGATTGTATATATGTGTGGGAGATGATAATCTGGACCAATTGATGAGTGCTGGTTCAGCACAAAATATGTATATTGGATATCATTTATCTTTTTTCCATGTATGTTGTCAAATGTATCGGTTGTATGAGATGGGATGTACAGATGAAGGGAGCATTCTTTTACTAATAAAAGTATAAGTGATAGTTGAAGCTATAAGAACAAATAGACATTGGAATACATTATTAATTTAAAAGTGCAAAAAAGATTATATTATTATATCAGTTAAAGAAGTGCAAAAAAGTAATGTCTTATAAAATATATAAATACAAATAATAATGAAAAAGGTATACTCAACAGAATCTATCAGGTATCATAATCCCAAATGCTAAGGTGCTGAATATTTTTTCTGGAATTCAGATATTTCATATCCATAAGAAAAAAACAGTTTTGAGTATTATATATATATTTAATTAATATAAAAATATATACTTTCAATAATAATAATTGAAAGTCAATAATCTACAATTAACTGCATATTAAGTCATAGACATAAACTCCAGTCATTATACATAAAATATTTAGTATAATTATTAGTATTTTTAAATACTATGGAAGCTTTATAATTGGAGCTTACTTTTAGCCAAGCTTGTTTACAATTACGAAATTTAAATTCAAGATCTGGTTTTTTGAATATAATATAATTTAATTCTTAAATAATGTTATTTTTTTCTGATAATATTCTCAAAAGTAGTTTGTAAACTTGCAACTCTTATATAACTGCACATTCTTTTTCTAAATACAATATTACTTAAATGTTAATTGAATAAGCAATAACATCTTTAAATAAACTATTCTCTAATGCAATTATGTCCAACTTGCTGCATAAGAGTCACGTGTAACCTAGAATTGATATAATCATGGCCAATGCAAAATCATAAACTTATTTAAAACATTATGGGTTTTTTTTGTAATTACTTGTCCAATATGATGAAAACAAACTTATTGTTGATTGTTATTTTTTTCTGTAATATCATTTCATAGGACATACATTCAAATATATAGTAAATGCAAACAAATTTAATTTATTATTAAGATAAGCTTTACCTAATAACATGAAGGTTTCCTCATGATGTCTTTAACAAAATATTTAATAAAGAGAACTTAATAAAATATACCAGGATTCATGGAAATTTCCACTAGGGATCAATAATATGTAGTAAAATTAAACATCTCTACAATATTTTAAAAATGTGATCACATGTGCGACATCAGTTACATTTAAATTCAATGTTAGATAAACAAATAATTTTGTTTCATTATTTTATTTTTAATAAAAAAGGTATAAAAAACATCAATGATGTTTTATTATTTACATTGTAGATTTTCTATATTAAAAATATAGGGGATTTGAACTAGACTTTTAAGCACTCTTCAACTATCCACCCTATCTCATACAACTGATACACATGACCACACAATGTAGAAAAGATAAATAATCACCAATATATGTATTTCATGCTAAACCAGGACTCATCAGTTGATCCAGATTATCACCCCCCACACACTTATATATATATATATATATATATAATCAGTGCTCAGTTTATATTAAGATAGCAAATCTTCATACTTTAATGGACAGGCTTCAATCTACTCCAACATCTAACCCTTCAGCCATCCATATCACTGAAAATCTGATGATGGTTAGCCCAAATTCCATGCTGATGCCATTATTATTGCCATGCCCATGTTGACCTCTAGTCACTCTGACCCTTCATGTATAGGACCTTATTCTATTAAATACATAGAAGAGAGATGGGAAGTATACAAGCTTCATGTGTAAATCTTTGAAAACTAGGCACTCTTCACAAATCTAAAGCTTAATTGTAAGTATAGGAGATTTGAACTCAGACTTTCAAGCACTCTTCAACTATCCACATTATCACATACAACTGATACACATGACCACACACATGTAGAAAAGATAAATAATCACCAATATATGTATTTTGTGCTAAACCAGCATTCATCATTTTCTATATTAGTGAACCCAAACTAAGAATCTTATCAACAATTTTGAAAAGACTCTCAGAATGGGATGCTGTATAAATAAGTTTATTATTTAAAAACTTTTTTGCTTATCTCTGATAGAGGATATCAGAAAAACTATGCAAATACTCTTTTTTTGCTTATCAGTTTTCAGTAATGTTTGTAAATTTAATATGTGTTCCCTATTATTCTTCTTTTTCCCAATATGGTACAGTGATATCAAAAGGTTGAATATCTGCTCAAATTTTTATTGCTTGTTGATTAAATTAAAAAGCCTAATACACTATCATCTAAAATTGTTGTTTTATGATGGAGAAAGTCAGTGGCAGATATGTTTAACATCTTTGTCTAAAATAAATGACTATATTGAATTTATTTGACTTATTTTTCTATATACTACTACTACTACTACTGCTGCTACTGCTACTGCTACTGCTACCACTACTGCTGCTGCTGCTGCTACTACTACTACTGCTACTACTACTACTACTTTCTACTACTACTACTACTACTACTACTACTGTTATTATTATTATTATTATTATTATTATTATTATTATTATTATTATTATTACTAGTACTATTATTACTACTGCTATTGATTATGATAATACATCTCAGATATTATTTGTACACATGATAGATAAGCTAGAGTAATTGAGATTTAAATATAAAAATATTGCTCTAGCAGATGTAACATGTGATCACTTGAATGCTAGCAAAATAAAAATCTAAATCTTAGAAAGAACATTAAAAGAAAATCAAAGAAATCAGTGGCTGATTAAAATTTCACAAGTTTTGTATTATTCATGATACAATTCAACACAATGTGAAGTCATAATTATTTTACTATTAATGTAGTCATGCATGCCCTGAAAATTTCCCAATATTCTTCCATTATTCTACCCAAGATAAATAATAATAATAATAATAATAATAATAATAATAATAATAATAATAATAATAATAATAATAATAATAATAATAATAATAATAATAATAATAATAATAATAATAATAATAATAATAATAATAATAATAATAATAATAATAATAATAATAATAATAATAATAATAATAATAATAATAATAATAATAATAATAATAATAAATATTTGTAATGGATTAGGAATAAATTTGAACACTCTTTAGTGGAAATTGACGATTTAAAACTATTAATCAATGTAAAATAAACAGAATAATCTCATGTAAAATAAGCAAAAACAGAGGCAAAACTCTCATACAGTAGAGTCACCCAGTTCAAGCCAGAGTAACCAATAGATGCAAAAAGGTTTGTATATAAAATGCCTATCTAGTGCCTACTCATCTAATATCCCTAGACTACTATTACTGTATAGACAATTTTGCCTCTATTTTAATAGCTTTTGTAAGCATAGAAAATAGTAAACATGTGATGTTTAGTGGTAAAATAAACAAACTAATCTTTAATGCTACAAATACTTTGTCTATAACAGTTTAATTGGATATGCTCAAAATGTGAATACCTATCAGTTATATCAAAATAGTATTCAAAACTTTTTACATAAGTTATATCAGTTATGTCAAAATAGTATTCAAAACTTTTTACATAAGTTATATTTAAATAATAAGTTGAATACCATGATATTTAGATAAGGTCAACTAAACACAAAATATAAAAAAAGTAGTCACAATTATTGTTAGTTAAAGTAAATTTATTGAAATTCAAAACGCATTTTTTTCTAAAGAAATCAATTTCTATGAAACTGATATCTATTTTTTGTGCAACGTAAATTGATGGCATTGTTATAAAAATAATGGCTTCAAATTATTTAAAGCCCTTTCTCTCTTTAAGAAACTGTAAGTAATAATTATTTTATTTGTTGAGCAACAGTTCCGTAACATTAAAGGTTTTCAAGTTCAAGAGTCAATTTATTTACTACAACTTTGTTCTATAGTTTATTGTTTTCATCATAAGTGAATTAAAGTTTTCAAAAAGGGAATTTGTTTTTTTTTTTAATTGTAATTGATACAGCAACACTATTGTTTCAAAAATATATTTATTAATTACTTTGTGTACAAATTAGAAAGGATATATACAAGGTTAAATGAGGTTATGCTAAGTTCTGAAAGTTCTTATGAGTGATTTAGTAGGCCAGCATGTTTGTTGTTCTGTTATTAGTAGAGAGGGTGAATAGGTTCCAGGTGTACTCAAAGGATTTTTTGGGAGAGATGAGCTCATCTCTTTTCCTGATTTTCTTTATTGTTTCACAGAACAACAGATCTGGGTCCAGGTGGGGTAGTTCCATTATCTACTTGCAACATACTACCCAGATTGCATAGATAATTAAAATGGATAGTCTAATGATAGCAAATGTTCCAGTGTGGATCGCTTTTATGGGCAAGATAATTAAGTCCGGTCTGATATTGGAGTTGGTGAAGACTATATCTCTGACTGTTTTAAGGTTTGGACAGCGATATAAGAAGTGTTCAATGGTTTCCTCTTCATGAGAACATAAACTGCAGGTTGGATCAATGTTGGAGTTACCTCTTTGGTAAAATAGGAACCAATTTGTGGGAAGTGGTTAATTTTGATGATGAAGTCCAGATACTTGGGCCAGACACCATCTTTTAAAGTGGGTAATTAATTTTTGGTTTGTGAGGTTGAGGCTACTTTTGGGAGATGAGGATGTGGGTTGATTAGGTGGTACGCATCCCACAAGGTGATTTTAACGTCGAAATTGGTGTCCATGATTGGTTTGTATTGACTTAGAAGATTGATAAGGGATGATATCCATAGCATTTTCTCTGGTGGGGGTCGATCTGTTGGGGAAATCTTTTCGGTGATGTTGTTATAGCCAAAGGAATGTATCAGATTATGTAGCATATTGTGTGTTTTTGGAGGATGGCTGCTTGAATAGAGTGGTAAGACAATCCATTGAATCTCCGAGGCAGCTGGATTTGTCAGAGGCTGATGGCCACAGTCTTCCCTCTCCAGAAGAGTTTGGTGCATAGGCGATTAATTTTGTTCTGAAACTGTTTGGTTAGTTTGATGAATACCATGATATTTAGATAAGGTCAACTAAACACAAAATAGAAATCATTCTTTCTAATTTATTTTTATAATTAAATATTCTGAAATGCAAGTAATAAACCTTTAGGTAATATTGTGATCCCGCAAACACATACATACGTATACGAATATTGCATGGAAGTAGTGAAAAATTCTAAGTAGTTTACTTTTTTTTTGATCTAATATTATAACTATGTCCTTCAAAATAATGCTATGCTTGGTATTTTACATCATTTTTTTAAACCTACATTTAAAGCATATTTTTTTATATCTTGACTTACATTTTTAAAGATTACTATAAATAATTAATTTTAGACGATATTTGACTCATTATAAACATCATTTGGAAGATTTGTTTGTTTGTTTTTTTAATAAAAAAATTAGGTTCAAGCAATATTTTTTATTTTTGATTTTATAATTTTTAATTTAATTGATAATTTACTAGATATATGTATAATTAAAAAAAAAGATTTGCATAACATTTTTTAAAGTTAAATGTATGTATTCAATTCAATATCTACCATAATATATAAATATCAACGTACCTCCATGTGATATGTTGTGATGTAATATGGCTACTGCTTTATCAAAGTCATAAATCTCTCAGCCACTATGCCCAGAGAAATCTGTTAACTATCTTACTTTTCCTTTTCACTCCATATCCTAAGTTTTTCTCATATTCTTCTTTATTATGCTCCATCCCATTTCCATAACATCATCTTTGTCATCTCTATGGCCTTTATATCTAGACCCCCTTTATATTTTCTCAAATCCTATATAAAAATCAAGAACCCACTTTCTGTATAATCACTTTAATTATATTATTTTTCTACAACTTCATTATTTGTACCCTTTCTGCTTGTACAATCTACATTCAATTAGCAGATGCCTATTTTTTCCATGCCTTCCTTACATAACTTGCAGACCATATCAACTACATTTTTCATTTATGTGTATATTCCCTTGTTGCTAACAATTCTGTTCAAGCCTTAAACAGTAAACTACTTTTCTTGCTATTATTGTAAATTAACTCACACCCAATATTCTGTTTACTTCTATATATATTTAAACTCTTTTTACTCTCCATACTAGTTCTCCATCTCTCCAGCTCTCTATTTTTTATTAATGTATCTATTCTTCTATCCCATTATTTCTCCATAACACTCAACAATCCTCCTAATACAATCATATCACCTTTTGTACAAGTATACTAACATAAAGTCTTTATCTAAATATTTTTCACCGATTTTGTTATCTGTCTTTTACTACCCAAGTAAATACTATTTTGGCTATTCTCTTACTATCTGTAAAACTGCAATTGACAGAACATTTTTATTTTGCTTTTTGCATCTATTATAAAAAATGTGACTATTCCCTTTCTTCTTGAATTGCCTCCTTTGCCACCCTCAGATCTGCGACTAATGCTTGTCTTCATATTTCTCTTTGTATTTTTTCTAAATAATCTATCACCACTTTACTAACACATTGCTTTGTTACCCTAAGTTAACTCTGCTACTGTTGCTTTCTTCCATACAATTATTGCTATACCATATTTATTATATAAAAAAACACTGTTAATCTCTTTATCAGTCTCTCTCATTTCTTTGCTTCACTTATCAATTTTTTCTCCTATTCATCCAAGTAATTCCTCTGATTACTTAAGATGATTCCATAATAGTTACACATAATCACCACATTTAACTTTATATTTTCCAATAAAAAATCTTGGCTTTTTTTCTTTCTCCAGCATTTATCATCATTACTTTTGATTTTTCTTCACTAAATTTAATCCCCATTTCTTTACTCAGCCTTACACAAGTATTCAGCATAACTTTTATATCTTCCCTACTTTTTGTGCACTAGAAAGATATTATCAGCTAATAACAGACGTGATAATGTATACACTCTCTTACCATCTATTAATGGTACCTCTATGCAATGCAATGTGATACACTATGGCTTCCTTTTTTATCTAAGTCACTAACATTAAGATATTTAGCTATGCCCTCTATGAATAAATATATGAATTTGTATTTCAAATAGTCAGTCCAAAATAGTACATTATTAGATGTTAAATATTGAAACACAACTAATTTAAATAAAGAACTTGAAATTTTTGATGAGCATATATATATATGAAATAGAAGCTGGTATTAAACAAGGATGTATGCTAATTATGTTTCCAATTTTTCTAGCAGTAATTGTTGAAATTATTAAATGCAGGTTAAATCAGGAATCAGAATAACAATACAGATTTATTGATAGAATTTTTTAATTTAAGGTAGATTAAAACAGAACCAAGAATTTAATATTTTTAGTATTAGCTTTAAAGTAAGTTGGTGATTATGCTATTATTGCCTATTGAGAAATGATTTAAAAGTGTTCTTAAGATTTTGAATGCAAGTCAGCATGAAATATGCATCTTGGGGATCAGCCATATTTTCACATGTCTTTGATCATATGTTTACTTCCTTCTACAAGATGTTAAAAGCAGGTAGAAATCATTCCTATCTTGCATGAGAGTTAAGTAGTAAAAATTATACTACAGAAGGATTACTCATTAATAAATAATCTCTGGTCTAATAAATGACTAATAAACATTATTAATATACTTCCATTAAATGGTTTAGGTGAAAGTCATGAGGGCAGCACAGTTTGACATTTAGCAATTAAACTGTACTAATTTGCTATCTAAATATGCCGGACAAGGATAAAGACAAATATAAGAGATTGGGAATCTATAAATCTTTTCATATGTCTTTGGATATTTATGATTACTTCCCTCTACAAGGTGTTAAAAGTGGATCCCTACTTTTGTGAGAGTGGTGTCATAAAAATTACACTAAAAGAAATATTATTGATTATTGTTTAATCTCTGCTCTAATAAATGATTAATGAAAGTTATTAATATAAAGACTTTTTAATGAGATTTATTAGTTGACATAACCAAAAAAAATCCATTGATGGTCACATGATTGTTGTTGAGATATACATAGTAGATAGAAAAAGAAAACTATAATATTACACATATGAAATTAAATGAAACATATAATTGTCTTCTATGACAAAAAAGATTCATCTTTCTAGCTGTCAAAAGCCAGAACCAAGTTCAGCAACATTATGTGAGGGGTTATAGAGATCAGATAAGTTCATCAGTGTGTGACAGGTGGCATTAACATTTGGTTTCTCCTCTTAATGAGGAACAGGGATTTTTTCATGAAGTGCACTGGATTACAGGGTGATGAATCCAGGACCAGGTGACATCTAGGAAGTCAAATAGAATGATTTAGGAAGATGGCTCTCCTGATGTCTGGGAATCTACGACTGGCCATATTAAAAAGCTGGGACCAGTTAAGCTTAAAAGTCTTTAATAAATTTAGTCTCACATCATTTAATTCTTTAAACTCATTCAAAATATGAGGCAGGGTCTCCAGGTCCCACTTACAGATGGAGCATGTAGGCTGTAGGCTCAATTTTACAAAACCCTCTCCTAGATGTCAAAAAGTCATTGATTGGCAAAGAGTTCAGGTTTGTTTTTAATATGAAGTCAATGAATTTGGATACAAGATACCATCTTTTTAATTTTGGTATTAGTTTTTTATTAGACAGACCAAGAATACTAGGGTGAGCAAGTCAAATGAGGATTCATTAATTTAAATACCGCCCAATATATAAGTTTCTTATCAAAATTATGGGAGGCTATATTGATATATTAGGCAGAAAGGTTAAATAATTTCTTTAACCATGATTTGCAATGATATGAGCATGTTTGTCCATAGGAGCAATCTTTTCTATTGGGACAAGACCCGATAACTTGGATTTTAAAAATATGGACGATGTTGAAGATTCTTTTGAACATTTGTGTTACTATAGCATGCAAGCCCAAACCATTGAGTGCTTTGTGATTTTGCATCTTTTGCATGTTAATAGCAACCACTTTTTTCATCTGGAGCAGGCTGATGCATAAAGTATTAATTTGTGAAATGAACTTTTCTGAAGGATTTAAGATATGGAGGTAATAGTATATGCATGAAAAAATGAGGGAGTTAAGAGCATTACCTTGTCACAAATAGATAGGTATGCCCTTTTTAATGCATCAATATTTTTCTTGGAGGTGAGAAGAAGGTCATCTTGCAATGATTTCTGCATCACATTGGGGGAGAGGTAGAGAGAAGACCCATCCACTTCAAAAAAGAAGGAAATGTCCTCAGCGGTTATGTTTTTGCAGAGGTCTATGTTGAATGTGGCTGTATTCAACAGCCCATGAGAACCCACATCTTTTTCATACCGATATTTAAATTCAGAGATCTTTCCATTGTTGTATAACAGGGATTGCAGGTTTTCAGCTCCAAACCCTGGAAAACAGTTTCCTAATGGTATCTTTAGATGACTTCTTAATATCTTGATCAATTTGGCAAAGACAAATGTCACCAATCCTTCTATAATTGTTTTAGAAAATAGTTTTAGATACAATGGAGGAAAATTCAAAGATCAAGTAGCATTTATTCACATGGTGGTAAACCCTGGTCATAAGCTTCCAATGGTCATTAAGTTTTAAGGTGTTATAAAGAAATCAATCTGAAATTTCATGGATTTAGTATCATTGTGGGTCACTGATATGTTTCATGTGATTGGGTTCTGTAAATTTTTTAAAAGATTTGAGGAGAAGTTGAGGGACTGATTGATTGACTTATCATTAATTTTTCTATACTAATTCCATGAAAGTATGTTGTCCACAGGACATTTATTAATACTAAAAGAGTCTGGAATCCTATCATTGAGAATGATCTCATCTGTTTGATCATCTGAATCATATATTTCTTCATATAAGGTTGAAGAGTAGATTACAGGAGTCCTGTAAACAGGTAAATTTGACTCTATACTGGCTTTGACTTTTTGTGCCTAAGATACTTTGGATTGAAGTATATTTGATGCAGCTGATTTTTGATAGGAAATATTATCATCAAGTTTGTCCAGTTGACTATTAATCACAGGAAAATTCTGCCTCAAATTAGTTTTCCATTTAGTCAGGATATTCTGCTTTGAAGAAAACTCATCTCATCATTTAATTTGGATCTTGCATAGAAGTCATGTACCACTCCATCCCCTCTATCTTTAGTATGGTTATTTCAAACCATCTGGGTATTAAAGAAGTCCCTGTCATCTGCTTTTTAAGGTCTGTTTTTTAAATCTTGGAAGTTATAGGAATCTCTATTTAGATTAGCAACAAATGTTTTTGATTTTTCATTTGTTTTTGAAATATTGGAATCACTGATCAGAGGGAGAATGCAGCGTTAATTTTTTGAACAACTATATTAAAGTCTTTTTGGAAAACTATTGCTGAGTTATCAATATTTTTATTGAATTGTTTTAAAGAATTTTCTTTGGTAAATCATCAGCACAGTCTGTCTGGATGTCTGAAGCAAGCAAAATAGAGTCCCAACGTTCACTGTTATTATAGACAGGAAAATCTGTTGATCTATTATAGTGATTATCCAATGAGTTTACATCTATAGGTGAATTAGCTCTGTTTTCTATGAATTTTTGCTTCCAGAGGTTGTGGTCAACTTTGTCAGTATTGTATATTGATTCATTAAATTTTCCAACTAAGAGATCATTGCCACCATCAATAATTTTCTCAATTATAATCACAATTACCAATTAACTCATTGGTTCCAATGTTAGTATGGTCAAAATCGAGCTGATTTTTAGCATCTGCTAAATTCACTACAGGGCCTGAGGCAACAGTAGAAATGTTATTGTGAGAAATTTGCTACGTTAGAAATGGAGAACTTATCAAACTATCTGTTTTGGGAGATGAATTAAAAGAGTTATCATCTGACTTTAACTTTAGAACGTTCAAGATTGCTATTACCAGAATTATTATTAATTGCTTTCATTTTTTTAGGCTTAATTACAGAGTTTTTTGATAACTTAAATGTTGCAACCTCTGCTAAGTTCACTGTAGGTCCTGGGGCAACAGTAGAAACGTTATGAGAATCTGCTATATTAGAAATGGAGATCTTATCAAAACAGTCTGTTTTTGGAGAAGAATTAAAAGAGTTGGTAGTGTTCAGAAACACTATTTCCAGAATTATTATTAATTGCTTTCATTATTTTAGGTTTAACTATTGAGTTCCTTGACAAATAGGGTTTTTCTACTTTAGAAACAATATCATTAACCATTGTCATATTTGATACTGTACATTCTTTTAAAACTTTAGAATATTTTGAGGAAAAGCTAACTTTTTCCCCATTTCAACAAAGACCAATATATTTAAGTCTTACCTTCAGTATTTAACCCTTCTTCACTTTTTCCTTACAACTATATAAAAGTCCAACTTTAACACAGCTCTTATTATTTTATTGATGCTAGCTTAGGTGACACTTCAATATGAAGACTTTGTTTTAATAATAAATAATCAAAAAATATTCATATTCTTTATCAGTCAGCATAAGGAAAAAAGACTTCAACTTTTATCTTGATTAATTAAATGTTGAGTTAGAGTAAATATTTCAATGTGCAGCTGCAGTTTTTAACAAGTTAAAAGGTTGAATATTTTAGTACAGAAAAATAATTATTGCACCTGAATTAGCTGTATGTGCTGTTATTCAATATAATTTATTGTTTGAAAGTGAGATTTGTATTCTCTATTAATCTTAACAGCATCATAAAAGTATCATTTAAAGATGTTCTAATTTTTAAAAAAAAATGTAATTATAAGATCAGTCAATATGTTCACCAAAATACTAGATGTGATACTATACAGTTCACTGTTTTAAAATTATGTTTTCATTAAATTGGATGTTTGAAAAGAATAAACAATACGAACTTGTCTTGCATTGGTGGTTGAGAGGTCAGTGCGACTGCCTTGCTTTTGCAGGCAGTTGCCCAGGTTGCGGGTTCACGTCTTGGCCGATGCTATGACACTTTAAAATTTAAACAAAAAAAAAACAACAATACAAACTTTTTTCAATTTGAGCATGACTTTCAAGGGATAATCAGAACCCATTTATCTTATAAAGACTATTTCAAAGACATTATAACCTGAGTGTTTTCATTAAGGAGATATGGCTGGGGATAAAATACAAAAAAGAGGTACAATTAGACAAAGCTTTAAGACTCTCAAAAAGGTTTAATACAAAAGAAATTAAAAAGAGAATATAAAAGATCACATAAACAGAATAATGGACCAGCAAATTTTATATGGAGTCAAATTTATAGTTCACCATTATATAATGTACAGTCATCACAAAACTTATAACTAATTAATTTTTTTATATTTGAAATTTGGTGTCATATATTCATTTGGATAGAGTACTTACTGTTTTTGCTTTATATTTTTGCTTTATATATATATAAGACAAGGATTAAATAGCTCATTTCAGAAAAAAATGTCTTCAAAAATTAATAAATTATCTACTAGGTATCCTATTTATTAATGGATAGTTTTAATGTCATGTTTCTTCTTTTAACTTCTAGGTAAACAAACTTAGAGCCTGTTTAATAAAGAGCAACTAAGAGGATGGATGGCCAAGTTGGTCATGGACTGCTTATCTAAAAAAAAAAAAAACTAAGTTATTTATTAATGTTCAAATTTATTTATTAAACAATTTAAAAAAGAGGATTTCACCTTTGCTCAACAACTGTGTTGAGTACAGAGGAAACTCTCAAATGCAAATTCAAGATACAGATTTTATAACATTAAGACAAGGTGAAATTCTTTCTTTTTAATTTCATAAGTTATTTATATGTAAATAAATTTCCTAATTTAACCAAAATTCAGATTCTGGGTTGGCATGTGGATATGCTAATTACGGCTCTATAAGACATTCATATATATATATAAGATGTAAGCTAAATCTTTATTAATTATATTCAATCAATTAAATAAATAAATTTATTTTGTTTAATATTCACTCTACTTATGAGCCATATCACTTTTTGTTTATAAAACATATTTTATATTGCTCTAATTAGTTAGTTTTTATACTTAACCATGGCTAAGCGTAGTACGAAATTGACTTTCACTTTATATTACTTTATTCCATTTTAAATAAAATGATTATAATTATATCATTAATCAATGATTCTTTTACTAACACTGTGTGAGATTGCAATTTTATTAACATTATCCTCTAAATAAAATTATATTAATAATATATAATAGTAATAATAACAAGTCAGATGTCACATGACTTATATATAGCTTGCACTTACAAATATGTAAAATTAAGAGCGTGCTAATAGCTCTAAACAAGATTTTTTTTTTTTTATGATAAATGCTACTACAAGAGAAGGCATTCAAATCATTGTCCCCATCCCCAGACCGATTTCGACCCATGGGTCTCTTCAGTGAGGAGTTGGGACATTAGATTTAAAAAACCAACTCAAGCATATTTTATGGTTAAAAATTATGTTTTTATATATATTTACGAGTTTGTATAATACAATTGGCAAAAATTGTAATATTTTATCATTGTTCTAATTTTTTTGTTTTGTTCTAGTTTCCGGATGCATTAAATTTTTGTGTTTTATTTTAAAATTTTTGATTGTAGTTTTATTTGACATCAAACATTATTTAACTAATAATAATTCACTTAATAACAAAATTAAATTTCTGTATTACATAAAATCTACAACAACAAAAAAAGCCAAAGATTAAAAATTACAATTGACACTTGAAATATAGAATAAACACGTACTTCTTAAAATGTATTTTTAATTTTTTAAAACTTTTATGGCATTATTAAAGTAAAATAACAGTGTTTAGTTTAGAAAATTAAAACTAATTATATCATAGAAAATGTGTTTGATGAATTTTTATATTTTAACTACTTATACAAGCACACTAAAACACTATTTACACACACACATACTTGCACCTATATTAATTACGTTAGACCATTTTTATCATTTAATATTAAATACTGAATATCTTTAGAAAAAAGCTCAATAACTTTATTTAAACTTTCCAATGCATTTACCTATTAATAATAACACACAGGTTATTTTATAACATAACGTATCGAGTGGTATAATTCTCGTTTCTTATTTATGTTTTGGTGGACTAATCAGTGACAATACTGGCATAGGAATCAAACCTGGGATTTTAGATCTGTGTTTATTGAATTTAAGGTAACGTTTTAACCAGCTGAGTTATTTTTCCAACTACAAATTGAAATGTTGTTTAATGTACTAACGTGTGCGTTATTACTAACAGTTGAATATATTTGGAAAATTTAAATAAAGTTTAAAATTTTTCTAAAGACATTCAATATTTAATATTAGATGATGGGTATAGTCCACCATATATATATAATATTAAAATGCTGTCACCACAAACATTCAGACAAGCAGTATATTAAAATAATTGATATGTATGGATGATGAAATTTTTAAACGACATTGGTATATTAATACTAATGTTATGAGACATATAAAGTAGCCGTAATAGCTATAATAATGTTTTATTGCATTAATTTATTTAATTTAAACTTCTTTATCTTTTATATTTCAACTATCTTCTTATCTAACTATTTTTTTACTTACCTATATATTTACCATTTATTAATCTACCTAGATATCCATTTTCCTATTATCTTTCAATAACATATATCTAAGATTTATATGTCAATCTATTTTCATCTTTTTATCTATCTACCTATCTCTCTATTCATTCAGCTTTCTAACTATCTATTCACCTTTTATAATTATCCACTGGCCTCTCCAACTATTCATCCAGCAAACACCCATCTATCTATCTATCTATCTATCTATCTATCTATCTATCTATCTATCTATCTATCTATCTATCTATCTATCTATCTATCTATCTATCTATCTATCTATCTATCTATCTATCTATCTATCTATCTATCTATCTATCCATCCATCCATCCATCCATCCATCCATCCATCCATCCACCCATCTATCTATCTATCTATCTATCTATCTATCTATCTATCTATCTATCTATCTATCTATCTATCTATCTATCTATCTATCTATCTATCTATCTATCTATCTATCTATCTATCTATCTATCTATCTATCTATCTATCTATCTATCTATCTATCTATCTATCTATCTATCTATCTATCTATCTATCTATCTATCTATCTATCTATCTATCTATCTATCTTATAATTACTCTCAATACTTTTTGAATATGATGTATCATATTATAACAATTTTTAAATCCATCTTACTTTTTGATAGAGCTTAATAAAGATTTTATATTAATCTGATAGAAGATATCATAGACCTGCAATTGTTTAAAGAATTCTTTATCACTTTGCTAAATGTCAATATTATGACAGCATTCTTCCAAACATTCGATATACAGTTTTGTCAACGGTTTATTTCCTGAAACATTTTATTGAATTTAGATCTAATTGCATAACTGACTCTATTAATTTAAAACATTTGACATTTCACAAAATGTTATTGTAATTGTAGACCTATTTCTTGGTCTTATTATTATATGTTTTTTGTAGAATTTTTTACACATTTCAGATATTAGTTACTTTTAATAAGTGTGGACAATCTCTTCTTTTCATCTGGAACTTTTTGTTTTTTTTTACAGCTTTTTGTACCATTTTGTACAATGTTGTCGATGATATCTGTTTGTTCTCTCACTCAGGTATTTTATTTTCGATTTCTTCTTGTTACTCCTAACATATATGTGATAACGTGTTGGATTATTTCCATTATTTATCATTAAATGATGAATGTCTAAAAATTTTTAAACTTTATTTAAACTTTTTCAAATACAAACAACTGTTAGGAATAAAACAAAGCGACAGCAAAACACACACGCGTAGATTACATATATACATACTTTCATAGAGTGATTTGAAATTTCTGAATTGATCATGATTAAGTCTCACATCCATAACCGACTACTGATAAACTATATCTACTAAACACCTTCATTTTCAAACATATAGGCATATTTTATTTTAGTAGTAAGTTATTTCTACCAAATCTACTCCATACAAGTTTAATTCTATGATTAATTCTAGTCATTATGTTTTCATCTATGCTTATAGATGACTAATTCATAAATATTAATCTTTCTACTTTTCACATGAAAAATACATTAAACATTATTTTAATCTTTTTAATGTTTATCTTTAATCCTACATTCTGACTTTCATATAAAAACTATTGCAACATTTCATGAAGCTTTAAAACATTATTTGCAAAAACAACCACATCATCTGCACATATTAGATAATTTAAATAATTGCCATGTTTTTTAATTTTTTTAATTTTCCATTTCTAATCCACAATGTACTTTTAGTAAAACTGCTGCAAAAATTTAAAAATATGGAATTATACTAGTGTACAGCTAATCAATTTTATCATCTTAAGGTCATTATATAATCTATTACTACAGTTATATTTTGATAAATATTTTTCAGAATATAATATGACCCTAAGTCCTTTTTAATCACCTTTGAAATGGTTATATAATTAAATGCTTTTTATAATCTACAAATCGAAAGCATAATGGCAACCCACATTCTTTAGTACTCTCTCAATGCTTGGATGTAATCCACTATGCAAGAACTACTTTTTAAATTAATCTTATTCTTTCCATGGTTAAAATTCAAAATTTTAGGATAGATGAGACTATAATTATTATTTCGGTAAAGATTTGTTATAAAACTGATAAAAGGCCAATAGATCTGAAATTTTAATAATTTATTTATCATTTTTCTTCAATATAAATATCACTATTGGATTCTAGGAATTATCTGACACATCTTTACCATGAAAATATTTGGTGTATTACTTTTCTCACAATTTTTTAAAATTTTTTGTCTGCTTCTTCTAAGATATCAATTATAATTTCAATATTTTCTGCGGTTTTCCTCTTCTTCATAGATTTAATTGCACGTCTAACTTCTTCATTTAAAATGCTGGTCAATTAAAAAGATATAATAACTGTGAGATATTTTTGTTTTCCTGTGAAAGTTTTATTACTATATTAATTTTTTACAGAACTTTTCAACACATTTCATATCAAATTTTTTCTTATTTCAGAAATAAATGTCCTTCCAATATTAAGAGGATTAACAATTGAAGATTTTCTATTTTTCTATAGTGTCTTTTTTCCACTTTACAATTATATTTTTATAAGTCACCATAAACTCTTTTTACACCATTTTACAAAACATTAGAGATTCAGTTCTCTTTCACGAATCATTTTTATGTATTTTTTCATTTTTTTAAGCATTCTTTTACTTCCGCATTTTTAAAGTTAAATTGATGCCTTTTTTTGTACCAGTTATCTTTCTTGCAGTTCTTAAAAGTGTATCAGTTATCTTTTTATTGATTTCATTCAAATTTGAACAATTATCAATTTTTTTTTGATATTTCAAATCTATTTATAAGTTCTAATTTGAATTCAATGAAGTATTTCTTAAGGATAGAAATATCGACTATTGATACAGATTTTTTTAATAATTTTAACTTCATAGTTTTGAATTAACAGTTTCTTACATCTCATTATTCGATGATTATACCCTATGATCAAACTGTTAAGAACATTGTAATCTGGAAATTTTAGTTAATGAAAATATATTATGATTCTTCTACATCTTAATTTGAACATTTGCTTGTCCATTTTCGTTTAACATTTTTCTTAGAGAAAGAATTTGTAATAAGCAGTTTACTTTTTCTGAGAAATCCTAAGTCTGTTTTCTATTTTATTTTTATCATTGTCATATCTGACCTTGCCTTCAGAAGAAGGACTAGTCTAGATTACTTTTTTATTTAATTGGATTGAACACTCATTGCCACTAATCAATGTGTAAACATGTGGATAACCAATGTATAAACATAATCAAAGGGTAAAACATAAGTATTGCCAATGTGTAAATGGATTTATAAAATCCTACCATTGTTAATACAGGCAATTAGGCAATGATGCTTTCTGAATTTGATTGCTGCCAGTAAGGTAGGGGATCTTCCAATAAATAGTCAGACTTTTTAGAGGCAAGCTATAAAGAGAGAATGTCTGTCTAACCTGAATGACTAAACGTACTCTCAGTTGAAACCACTACCAACAGCAAAGGTGTTTCTACTATAGTCATTACCAATATGTCTATGCAGTAAGACAAGTCCATGATAGGACAGAAAACTGGTAAGACTATGGCTGATTTGAGGCAAGCTGTCCAATATAGCAAGAAGAATCTTGATTAGAACTTGAGGCAGCTGTCCAGTGCAGCTGAAAGAGTCTTGACTAGAACTCAAAAGGCAAGTTAATATATACAGCTGGAAGTGAGTCAGGCATGACTAGCATAGTATTAACTATGTACAACTGTATTTATTGAGAATTCATATTTTTTTTGATAACCACTGTTGGTTTGGGTACAAAACCTGCAATTCAGACCAAACACAACAATCACTATAACCAAACTTACCAACAGCAATTTATTTTTCAATTTCTTATCAATTTAAGCAATCAAGTCTGCCATGATAAATTTAAAATTGTTTAGTCTGATTAAAAGCATTTAGCACATCCATATAAAAATCTTCTAATTCTTAGACTCAATGAAAATTTGTTTGATATATCATCAATCTGTACAATGTTGTGCTTTCATTTTTTTTATAACAAATCCCACTCACTTTTTTTTCAGTTGTTTTGCCTTTTAATAAGGTTCATGGCCATTTTTGAAACAATTTTTTCTCTCTCATACACAACTGCATATCTGTTACAAAGTTTCAAGTAAAGCAGACACAAATGGATAAATATACATGCCAAAAATATCATTTTCAATCTCTGTGCATGAAATATTTATTGTTTGATTGCTTTTTGCATAAAAAAAATTAAACATCATTCAGTATAAAATGTATACAGTTCAGTTAAAAAACCTCCATCAGTCAATTTTAGAAATTGGATGATTTATAAAAATAACTATAACACCAAATATTACACTTTAACATTCATCATCATCATCAAGCATTATCAATCCACTGCAGGATGAAGGTCTCTCCAAGTGCAATCCAACTTTTCCGATCTTCAGCTTCTCTTCTACACATCACCTCTGCTCACTTTCTTATTTCATCTATCCAACTTACATGTGGTCTCTTTCTGGGTCTTTTACAATCTCTTGGAATCCAGTTTGAAATTTCAATTGTCCATCTATTATCATATCTTCTAGTAATATGTATAGCCCAACTCCATTTCAGTCTTTTAATTTTTTCAATGAAGTTAATACCCATATATTGTGTTTTTGATCTCTTCTTATTACTCCCAACATGCATCTCTTCATACTTCTTTGAGTGGTCTGAAATCTCATTAAGTTAATCTATTTGTTGATATTTATATGAGATGTTGTTAAATTTTTATGGGTGATTAGCTTTGGTTCTAGGTAGTTGATCATGCTTTATTTATATCTATGTTGTCAATTTTTTCATGCACATAGCAATTGAGCAATACAAGTTTAACACACAATGATTTCAGCTAAAACACCCCCAGAATTCTGAATACACATGACTACATATATATGAAAAAGATAAATGATATCCAATATATGTATTTTGTGCTGAATCAGCACTCTTTAGTTGGTCCAGATCACCATATCTCACACATATATACAATCATTGCTCAGTTTATATTAAGATAGCAAATCTTTAAATTTTAATGAACAAGCTCAATCTTCACCACTCTCTAACTCTTCAGCCATCCATATTAATGAAATTCTGAGGATGATAGGCTCAAAGCCCTTGTGATGCCAATATAATTTTTATACACATGTTGACCTTAAGTTACTCTGGTCTCTCACACATACAATCCTAATATGTCTATTTATTTATGCAGAAAAGAGATGGATAGAATACAGGCTGAATATGTAATATTTAAATGCATGCATATTGTTTGTACTAAACTTAATGTATTTATAAAGGAGTTGAACTTATACATGTATTAAATTCTCTTGAAAGAGTCACTGTTGTTGCATTTTGCATAGTTTTCTAATCAATTATAAGACAGTAATTCTTTGAAAACATATATCTGATATTCCACTGTGTTATGTAACACAATTTTCTCAGAGTGTAGCTCTTTTATTTGAAAACACACATACACACATTTTTACTCAGAGATAAATATTATCATTCCTGAATATAAATATAATTAAATTGATAGAAAATATACTTATATATAAAAAAAGATAAATATAAATATGTAATCCATGTAAAATATAACTGCTATTACAGCATAGTTTATTGTAAACAGTGTAATTATTGTAAAATTTACTTGACAATTAAGAATAAATATTCGAATTTTAGTTCTTTATCTCTCTCCACCTGGTTGTCTCTTTTTCTATATATATATTTAATAATTTTAACAACTTGTAAAATAACCAATAGCTCTTAAAATTAAAAGCCCTAAGAAGATATAATATTTATGAAGTAATAATCTTCAAAAGAGCACACTATTAGAATATCTTACAAGTCAGACTTTATAGAATCATTCTAATAATTTTGCAAATATTGTTCTCTCATATCAGCATTAATGTATTATTCAAGAAAAAAATGAAATTATTTATTTTTGGTCTGCAAATCATATTTCAGCATCTTTTGCATAAGTTGTAGATTAACATTCGCATAAGAAAGCTTTATTTGCAATTTTATTTACATGAATCTAAAAAATTTGACTTGCAAAAAATTATTATATGTGCATTCAAAGATTATATATATATCCTGAGACTAAAAGATTTTTCATTGAACTATAACATTTATTTTGTTGGGATTAATGGAGAAAACTTGTTTAGTTGTGGAATGATTGTTCATTAGTAGTAAATAATAGTTTCATGATAATATCAAAAGACAAAAGTTATGTCTATTTACCTGGATATAACCTCCTTATTTTATTCTTTATTATAATAACAATCCATGAAAATATTTAATTCATTATATATATATATAGTACAAATAAAATGTCTGTTAATTAAAAAAATATTGTAATGGCAATATAAATAAATGTAGTCTTTCAATTCACAGAAGTACTTTCAGTTAATTCCTTTACCCTTCTCAATTACTTCACTTTTTTTATATTATGAAAGGGCATGTAAATATGTGTTTAAAAGTTTGATCTTGAAAATGTTAAAATTCTTCATGAAGAAATAAATCATAATAAAAGAAAAATTAAGGAAACAATTTTAATAAATAAAAATGAAGTGAATATAATTAATAGACAAGCTGTAAATGTTAAAATTTGGGATTTATGGAAATTGAGTTGATGACATTTGTTTCCATTATGTTTTTTGAATTCAATGGCAGTTGAGGAGGGTTAAGGAATTAACCAAAAATACTTCTGAGGATTGAAAGACTGTATATAATAGTTAATTACTGTTATATTTATTATTTTTAGTTTTATTACAATAGTTTTTAATTAACAAACATTTTATTTGTATATATATTGAGAGAAAAAATAATTGCCATACATAAATAACATTAACTTCATACTAAAACTTGACAATTTTCAAATAGACAGATAAGTTTTCCCTTTGCTTGTAATACAAACACTTATATGGAAGTCAAGTTTAGATACCACACTATATATGCAAGAATGCCATATTCAAATTAGATCATTTTAATATCCATAACTTGAATCATTACACATTTAATTTATTGACATTATAATGTGCAACATTTTGTATAATATGTCACATTAAGAATTTTGCAGCATGTAATATTATGTAAATATATAGAGGATGAAAATCTCTCTAATCACCATATATAAATAATGTTAACATTTTATATAAATTTATATTTTGCTGACAAACAAACAAAATGAATCTTCATTTTGTTTAATCTAAGAACTTTTCTTTTATTAATAATGTATTATTTACAAATATTAACATATGTATAAAGGAAAGTTCAAATTACACAAACAACAGTTAGAACTTTTATGGAAGACAAATTTAAATAGCAGCAACTTTATGAATGAAATTTTAGTCAATTTTACATTTACTTTAACTCAAATTAACTTTCCACTATATAGTCACTGTGTTAATTTTAATAATTTGCTAATGTTGTTGTTTTTGTTAACATGTCCTATTAAAAAAATTATAGCATAAAATATTAAAGATAATATTAACATTGTTTCATCCACAGAGAAAATATGGAAAATATTAAATAAAACTTTAGTGCAATTTCAATAGTGAGTATCTATAGCAAAGACTACAATTATATTCAATTTTCAGCATGGAAATGCATTAAGATTATATTTAATATTTTTTATATTTCCTCCACTTATGAAGCAATATAGTATTATTTTCATTTTTTTTTCATTTTAATAACCTCAGCTTGTTATTATAAAATATTTCAAATACAATTTGTCCATTACTTTAAACATTTTAAACCAAAACCCCTTTATTAATCTATATTCATGCACATTCTTACATTTCGACTATCCTGCAGTCTTCTTCAGAGGCACTTTTAATTTAATTTTTTAAAAAATAAAAAAAAAAAATAAAAAATGGAAATTTTTTTTTTATTTAAAAAATAAAAGTGACCTCAAAGAAGACTGAAGGACAGTTGAAACTTGAGATTATGAATGAATATATATCAATAAAAGATGTTTTATTAAAAGTGTTCAAAGTAATGGTTAAATTGTATTTATATAAGATATTATAGCAAAATAATGGAAGGAGTGAATTTAGTAATAAAATATTTTGTAAAATATTGAGAGTGAAGACCAGTTCCACCAATTTAAATGATGTTAATATTTCACAGAAATTTATGTCTCACTTCCAAATAGATAAAATATATTTCCTCCTGAAATCCAAGAACTTAAACAGAAAATAACTTTTATACAATGATCAATATTGGAATACAATTTTAATCATTGTACATGTGACGTTTTTTATGTCTACAGTGATTAAATTATTATTCTAGCAGTTGATTATATCTATAACTTGTCTTCCCTGTGAGTTCTTGGATTTTAGACAAATTGGGGATTTATTTTGCTAATTTTAATGTTAGATAGCAAATTTTGGGAGTTGTTAACATTATATATATATATATATATATATATATATATATATATATATATATATATATATATATATATATATATATAGAGTGGTGGACGAGATCTTCGTTGTCAATATATTTATATAATATTTCAGCTATAAATTTTTAAATTATATATATACACAAACAATTACCTGAATGTTCTTTATCAAAATATTTACATATTTCATATTATAAATTGTTTAATATAAATTACACGCTTAAATTTAAGTAGCTTAAACACATATCTAAATATAATAAATGAAATGGTTAATAAAACAGCAAGTAAACATTTAAATATATTATCACCTATATCAATGCAAAAAGAAGTACTGATAACATAACACCATATATGGATTCTGACAGAGGTTTCTAGTAATTCAATATTAGCCCCACTCAATACATGCATTTATGTTTATGTTTAAATTACATCTGAAAATTCTACTTACATCTAAGAGTGTGTCATAAGTTCTTATAATAATCATATATATATAGTAATTAGCTTCATGAGATTAGACCTCATCCATTCTCTTTGTGCATCTTTTTTAAGGATTTAGATTTTTTTTTTCATTTAAGAATGAAGTTAGCGTTTGTAATTTGAATATATACGTCATCATATTATTAGAGATATCAGTCAAAATATATAATACATATGTCATTGTAATTGTTAATATTTTTCTTTGTACTGATATAAATGATTATCTATTTACTGGTGACATATCAACAGCATTGCTGCACCGCACATACGTATAAATATATATATATACATACACACAGATTACAATTCTATTTACGATAATCTAATTTGAAATTTTAATTTAAAGTAGATTTAAACAAAATTCTTATTCATATCATGCACTTAAAATAGGTTTTGGCCAACATTATTGATTAATATTACTTTACATTTTCCCGAAATATGCCTAAATTCATCTACGATTTCTCATTTGATCTAAAGTAATCAATAGTCTAATAAAGTCAGAATTTTATAGTAATTATAGTGTTGCTGCCTAATATATGATCACATCCTTTCCTATCATTAATTATGTTTGTTAATAATTTTTATTAAAGCTCTGTAATTATAGTTATTAGAATGATGTCAATTAGATATTTCTACTTTGTATTCTAAGTCAATAAAATAATACAATAATATAATTTTGTTATTAATAAAACGAGATCAAATTTAATCGTTTATAAAAACATATATACACAAACGCCCATCTGTCACTATATACTATCTATCTATATATATATAATCCATGTATATGTTATTGATGATTTGCAAGCAACTTTATTTTCTATATATTCGTATTTATCAAAAATTATTTTATTCCTTTATCTAATATATTACATGTATAAAAATCTGTTTAGTATAACTTTTATATATACTTATATTGCAGTACTTATTTCAATTTGTTAAACATATAACCCATGACTAAATTTACTTCTTCTGTGATCGATTTTTATTTTATTTACATTGACGATAGTATGATAGTATATTTCTTTTTACAAATTATTTATAAAGTTCCTCATGTGTCATAGTATCAGCCAGGAAGCGAACCCGGGACAACTGCTTGAAAAACAGCTGTCGCTAACCTCTCGACCACCAATGCTTGATGAATTATTTGTAAAGTTTGATTTAAATTACATTGAAATTATAACTGATAGGACAAGCTAAACCACGTTATCTAATTAGTTTGGTTCATGTTAAGACAAAAGACACTTTTAACTCTGCATTAAAGCATATATATGAGTAAGAAATCAGACCAGGTATTTATTTATTTAAGAAAATATGAAGTAATATAACATGTCTGAAAGGCATCAAATGTGATATCTATAATATATAATAAAAACAAAATTGGGTTTAGTTTTATAAAATTAATTATATTTTATACAAAGATTATAAATAAATAAACATTAGCTATAGCTAGCTTATATGTTTGTCATCTAAATAGCAGTTTAAAGTAAAATAATGCATATGCTGTAAGCTTTAAAGTTAATGCCAGTTTTTTCTGTATATATATAAAGAGTATAAATATCTACTTACATGATCACCATTTCTTATGCTAGCACATAACTGTTACAAACAGGCAAACTCTCCATACAGTAGTGCCACCCTGTGCCAGGCTTGTGCATAAAAATCCTCATCTAGTGCCTACTCATCCAATATTCCTAGACTAGTTTCTGGCTTATGGCTTTTGTCAGTGAGGAGCCTTGTGGCCTTCGTTAGTGAGGAGCCTTGGATCTGAGAGCACTGCATCTAGATCTAAGATCTCAGATCCAAGGCTTCGCACGGATGAAGGCCACAAGCCAGAAACTAGTCTGGGGATATTGGATGACTAGGCACTAGATGGGGATTTTTATGCACAAGCCTTCTGGCATCCATTGATTACTCTGGTTGGCACAGGGTGGCACTACTGTATGGAGAGTTTTACCTGTTTTATAAATATACTATATGTAAGTTCCAAATAATTTTAACAGTAAAAATAATAAAATATATATCTTAATTAATCAGTAGTGCTTTCAATTAAATAGTAATCCTTATCAACAGTAAAATAATAGGGAATACACTTTGTGGAAAATCACCTGATATTAAAGTTCTGTATTACATTACAGTTGATAAGGTTTATTACTTAATCGAAAGCGCTAATCTAGTGATAATTTTTGCCATTAAAATTATATGGAACATATATATATATATAATGGACTTAATGTTGAAAACATTAAAAATACAAAATAAATTTTATTGAATAGTAAATAAGAAAACCATATAAAACAGATAATGCAAGCTAAAACCTTGTGATTTAGTAAATAATGCAAGGAGAAACACGACACACCAATGACCATTTTTAGCTCAACATTTAAGCTGTCATATCAATTTTAAATCAGACCAGTTATTTTTATATTTATAAAAATTTGAAGTATAAAAATATCTTTGAATCCTTACCAGCAATGGCAGCTCTCACAAAAATCTAATGTAAATCAGATAAGTGCTATTGTTATTTATCAGATTACATGGTTTCAACTCAGACTATCTGATATAAAGTAATGATTTTCTGATTACATCATAATTGAGGTTTTTTTTTAAAAAATCTAATCTTTTTACAGTTTTATATTTTTTGACAGCCCTGGTGGTCTAATGAATTAACTCTTTAACTTTTTATTTTAACATATTAACTTATATTCTTAATTATTCAATTTATTTTTTAAAAGTATAAATTTACATATTCTTAAAAGAATATTTCAAGTTTGCAAATGTAGAAAAAAATAATAAGCTAAAATGTGTAATCAGAAGAATAGCTTTTTTCGTCCTCTCTTTTCTTCCAATGCGTAAGCTTGTGGTTAAGACCTGTAGAGGTCCCTACCTTCTAGCATTTTCAACCGCACATGATTTAGGTTTATTGCCTTAGTAAATATTATTGAATGATTGTTGCTATTATGAATAAAAAAATTTTTAGGAAAAAAATACAATTTATTTTAACTTTATCTTTAAAATATGAATGAATTGCTTCTTAAGATACCATAAAATAAAGAACATTATGTTTTAAAATTTAAGATTCCCTTTTAATTATTTTCAAAAAGATAAATAATAACTGTTATAGTGATTACAGAGGTATTTCTTTTTCAGTGAACACAATTATTATTACGTTACACATGTCTTCTTTTAAAATAAATATTTTAAAATAATATCTGAATGTAAATATAAATATTCATTTCAAAAAATAAATAGGTCACAAATAATTCACTAAAATAATCATAAATATACAAACAAACTACCAAAAATATATTTTTATTTTCAAACTTTAAACAAAAGAATCAGTATTCTCAAAAGCTATTGTAAGTGGTCTCAGGTCTAGAAGCAAAATAATAAGCACAGTGGTTGGCTCATTTATCTTAGGTTCTCTGTTTAATACTGTCATTTTCAGATTGTTTTAAAATTAATAAATCAATAAGTATTTTAGTTGCAATTTTTTTCCATCAAATATATGAAAAAATGGCAAATGAATGAGAAAGACAGTCAAAAGAATACATTTAAGTTAAAAGTATCAAAAGTAGTGCAACTTTATGGTAAGAACAGTGAAAATGTTTAATTTAATATATAACTCTGTGGGAAATTCTTCGTTGATAGTAAGGTTTTAGAGAAGTCATTATTTTTCAAATTATTATACATATAAAAGTATTTAGTCTTAATTACTAATCATATGCCAGTTGGAGTGATCCATTGGTACATATTTTAGCTTAATGTAAATAAGGTAAATACTACTGATATTTACTTCAGCTTGCAGTATCTATCTTACTTAGTAGACTGTTTACATCATAATTGAGGTTTTTCGTAGCTTAGTATATAAAAAAATTCATATTATATTTTTAACCATATATATATATGTCAAAACGAAGATTTGCACGGGTTAAATATATAAAATACATATTTTGCAGGTTCATCCGTGTTAAAAACTTTTAATATTAATATACTGACGTTTCGCGTTAATATTAAAAGTTTTTAACACGGATGAACCCGCAAAATATGTATTTTATATATACACACATACAGAATAAGTTGAATTATATGAATATTACTCTATTTAATATATATGAAGTTGAATTTTTCATATATTTTGAAGAAATACAGGCATCAAAATTAATATTCTAATCTCTATATATATAATTCAAATTTTATATATAATCATTAATAATTATTCTCCAAGTGTACTTATCTACTTTACAATATTCTTCTTAAAAACAGATAAAATAAATTCGCCTACAATCCATTGTCTAAAATTCTAAGTATCCCCCAAAGAATGTTAATCAAAGTGTAATTCCAAATAAACTGATGTATTACTTAATAAAATGTCTGTTTACATTTGCAATTAATTCTAATTACTTTAATAATCTTGTAAACCTCCATAAATTATTATATGGCAAATAGTAGTATGCATAATGCTAACCTGGAAATTTTATAAACAAATATTGAAATACTCAATGCATATATTATGAATTAGTGTCACCTAGTTTACACAGTTCTCTTAAATTTACTTTGTTTATGTGAATGGCAGTTTAATATTCTGCATATTTATGTTTGTTATATTATGAGAATTTAAAAGATAATTACAATGATTAAACATTAATTATTCAGTGTGAATGTAAATAGAAAGTTTATAAAGTAAGACTGGCTTACCATCTCAGCCTTTTAGATTATCTCTACTATTACTCTAATTTAGTCTTTTTAAATTCTTAGATGGCAAAATTAAATAATATAGGCAAATGTTGTTGTAATATTTGTTTTTATAAATGCAATTTATCATAATAAACATGTAAAAATATAATGTTGTGAAAATTACCCAAGTTTAGATTAAATGATATTGCACTGGTTTCTAGCTGCCATGTTCAAAAACTTTTTTTACAGTAAGAAAATGAAACACTTCTTAGCATATTTTAGTTTTTTTTTTTATTTAGAGTTATCTAAAACAATAACAGTCAGAGAGCAAATTTAAACCAGCCTATGTATTCTAATGTAAATTGATTTTTAAACAACTGATATTAACTTATTATTCTAGATAACTCTAAATAAAAAGATCTAATATATGATAAGAAGTGGCTCATGGTCCATTTTCTTACTGTAAATAAAAAATTATTGAATATGGCAATAAGAGAATGGTTCAATTACTATTTAAAATAGATTTGGTGAATGTCATACTTTTTTTTAAAAACTTCCATTAATGATCAGAATGACATAAAAGTGGTGATATTTTCTCTGACAACTGTTTTCCTTTTTAAATCTTCCATTTTCAAAGCACAATAAAGTCAATTGAAGCACACATATTCCATAGCCATTTTAAATTAATCCTGGGTTAGGCATTGAATTTGAGTTCAGGAAGCTACAAAAGAAATCTACATAGTTTAGGGTGAGTTAATATACTTTAGTGTCTAGCAATGCATATTCTCTGGCTGCATCAAGGGTAATTCTTGGGTTTCATATTTTCGACAAGGACGATTTTTGCTTCATAAAATACTGTAACCTTGAAATATTTTTTTAGCCATGTTAAAAGTTCACAAAAGCTAAAAATTTTATACTGCCAAACTCTCCAGTCCAAATCAAATTAGAACAATAAGTGAATGAATAATAATTCTTCCAAAAATGTGTCCTCTTTATATTTTCTCTTATCAAATTTTTTTACATTTTTCTTTTTTTGTTTAATTACAAGTACAGTATATAATGATCAGTAATTAAAAGACAGTAATGAATTGAAGACTTCTTATCTTTTGATTACTGTATGTAGATTTGTTTGCTATCAATAAATCGGATCAAATTAATTTTCTTTTTTCAAATAAAAATTGAAATATAATTATTTCAATCTCTTTTTTTTTTCTATTTTAAGCCATCTTACAGGATTTGCTTTATTTATTAAAATTCATTTTAGTAAATGTTACAAGTTTTATTTATCAACACAAGATGTTTATATATCTATTTTGCTATGCCCACACATACATGCGCATTCAAAATAATATTTTAAATCTAAAAAAAAATTTAAATAATTTTTAACAATTGAATATAAGCTTGCTATGTTGGGTGACGATTATAATACCGCATACTAAACTAATCATTTACGTACACGAACATCCACCACGGATAACATTTTTTATTAACCCGTTTTTTAATGGAATGAACTACTAATAATAGAGTAATAACACCATGTTGATAAACTTTAATAGTTTGAAATACTAATTAACTCTAAATAATATTTAGTTAAAAAATATTTATTAATTCTATGTCTTAATACAATCCAATGAAATGATTCAATCCTTATTTTAAATCCCTATACAAATTACTCCCATTTCTCAACTTAAAACTTCTGATGATCAATTATTACAAAACTTAAATCAAACTCTAAATAAATAATATATATAGCGTGACATATTCCAACATTCCTGAGAGGTATATGCGAACCGCTCAGAATGGCATTGGGAATATATATAAAAAAGAAAATATCAGAAACTGATGAATGTAAGACAACACCAGAACATGAGTTTGCAAAACTAATTAATCTGGATGTAGAGATTAACAAGATCCATCCCCAGAGGATGGTCTATGCGCACATATCACAATGATTCTAAATAATGATACCAAATCTCCTTCCAACAAAGCTTATTAAGACAAAACAAACGAATCTATAAGTGATCATTAATTTTCACAATATTATAAATTAACTATCCTTTAATCTGCCTTAAGGGATGAATGGAATCTTACTCCACTGAACTACATAATGATTAAATAATAATAATAATAATAACAAAATATATGAGGAATATATAAAAAATGAACACATTATATATATATATATATATAAGAGCAAATTACATAATACATATAGGTTAAAACTTATTTACATGATACACTTCATTGCTTTCTAAACTGTTGCTCTGACAGTCTTATTTTAAGAATGTTTAATTGCACATTCATTATAAGATAGTTCATATTTACTCAGCCCTAAGACTGAATTTTTGTTCCTTTGGTGATGTTTGATGCCCACAATGAGCATTGTATGACATGAGCTCATGCACTCTCTTGGTCAGCTTTCAAATCATTCACTAGAATGGGATTATGTTCTTAATGGTAATTTGCTATTACATGTGATTTTTGGTTTTCAAAAGCCCACACCGAACATTGTCATAATTCTCTAACTAGCTCACTGGTAGTTCTTCATCATTTGAGTACTGGATGCAGTATTCTGCTCCTGCATATATAGACAGCCATGGGAAGGAATTACTCTAGATGAATAATGATTAATCTAACCAGAAAACATAGTGAAGCTCCTTAAAACAAGGTAAAAGGAATGTCTTTTGAAAACACCATCCCTTTTTATGCCATTTCAAATGCCCCCTCTTCTTTTACTTAGCATATGATTTGTGAGATGAGATCTGGGGGCAGCTTATCTTTTGTATTGATTTTTAATTTATTTAGTGATATAAGAGTCCAAAGTGTAATATTATAAGTATTGGAACATATTTTATTTAATTTATGAGATAGACCTGGCACATAGGGAAGATTTACCCAAGATCTGTGTCTTGTTTTGAGAGTATATTTCGTATATGAGAGTAAAAATTTTTGAAAGTGTTGATTAGAATGTTATGTTTATATCCTGCTTCATGCAAATCTGTAATGTATGCTTTGATATTACCTTTGCAATCAGCTTATATCCTTTTTCATGTAAATCTGTAATATGCTTTGATATAATCTTTGTGGTCAGCATCCTATTTGCACAATTTGAATTTTCACTGTAAGAAGCCTTTGAGACATGCTAATTTGTGTGAGATAGGGATTAGTGATTGAGTGTCAATTGCTCATCTAACTCATAATGGTTTAACAATCATTTTATAATCCAGATGATTATTATATCTTTATATGTATAAATCTAGGAGCTTAATACCATTTCCTGCATCTTGCTGTTTTATAATCCATTTTAACAGTATTAATTGCACAAGTTTTTCAGGTATATTCATTATGTAAATCTCAGGAGTGCAAATAAGCACTTCATCAATGCATCTTGGGTAGATCAAACAAGGTGTGGTGGCTAAATATTTCAGGTTCACTAATTCTTTGAGTTTTGTTAAAGTGATGCTTTATATAATTCCACTAATCAGTAGGTCCATTGGCCATCCATATTCCATTTTGTAATACTTGTCATTTATTAGGGCCATGACATAATTTTTTCTTGTTTAATGCACAAAAAGCAGTATAAATATAGAATCATAACAATAATTAAAATGATGAAATTGAATTGCTCTTGCAGTGAGTTGATGATGGTTGAAAATAATGATAATAAGGACAACCATACCCAAATGGCCATACCTTCTGTCAGAGTTGTTTATTTGTCTTTAAAGGTTTTTATTGCATTTTCGTATATAAAATATATTATACTAATTGTTATTAAAATCACCACATACATCTCAATATCGTTTTTTCAGCCATGATTATATTTGCGAAGATTACGCGTACAAATTAATCAGTTAGTCAAGCGTTGGTGGTCGAGAGGTCAGCTCAGCCGCCTTACAAGCAGTTGTCCCGGGTTAGCGGGTTCTCTCCCGGCCGATGCTATGACACATGAAAAAAAAAATCAGTTAATTTACACATATATATTAAGACAAAAGGCGCATATCTATAAAAATAATAAATTTTCCTACAAATGACATTGTTAAAAATTAATATTACTATTTGTATTTTGTGTATTACTGTTATTAATAATAATGAGATCATTAATGAATAAATCAAATCTTTTTATACGTACTAAAAACAAAAACAAAAATCCAGATTAAGACCCTCAAAGTTGAAGAAAAACTGAAACATTAATTAAGCTAAAATAATTCTACCTGGAAATAGCTTATGAATTTTTTAAAAAATAAATACTAAACGATTTCAGCATTAGTAGTTACCAAATTTTGGTATTTTATGATGATTCAACAGCTTCGCAATTTTTTTTTAATTATAAAATTAAGTTGCTCATGTAATCAATCTTTATAACGTCATTTTAAACAACAAAAAAAAAGAAAATGGAGTTATTATTTTATTTAAATTGATTTTTTCCTTTATATGATATCTATCAAAACCTGAATAATTTTGTTGTAAAGCTTAGATTTAAAAGAATCAAATTTAAAGGGGAAAATAAAAATTCTCAGTAAAAACTATTAACATTAAAAAAAAAGAGACCTAATAACAGGAATTCAGGAACAATATAAAATGTCAATATGTCAAAATTGTCTGACAATAAAAACACGAAAGTGCTCTTAGGAGCAGTATTCTTCATTCTTTTTGTAAGCTTGCACAATCAATGGACATTATATGGTATTATTATTATATCAACATACCAGATTTGTTTCTAGATTACGATCTCTATCAGTGAAGGATTTTGAATCCATAGCTGAAAGTAGTACACTTGGGCGTGTATTAGCCATTTTTAATGCATTCATAATAACAAGTTAATAATGTAAAATTAAAAAATAAAAAACTCTAGTTTTTTGAACCCAAAACAATTTCTTTGCATGGTTGTATATATCCGACATTAATTATCTTAACTATGAATTTTAATCACCCCAGTTTTATGCTAACTGTAGACTTTTTTTTATTTTTTTAAATTGATATAAACCTAGAAAGATTTTTATCAACAAAAACATAACATTTTATTTTTTGCTAATATTGTTTTTTGTTGATTAAAAACCCAAAATGAAATTAACTCTATCGTTAAATAAATAACAAAAAGATGAAGTTATAATAATAATTGTTGCAAAATAGTAGCAATGTTTTTAGATTATTCTTTAAGAAGTATAATAACTACTCTTTTTTATTGCATTGCCAAATGTATACCATATAATACTAAATTGTCCAAGCACTTTACTACTGTTACACAATGCTTTATTTGCCACTCTTTCTTATAGTTTACAGTTTTGATTCCCCCAGCAATCTTCTTCAGAACTTTATATCTCCTAACCTCAACTGTTACAATCAATTTTTTTTTTTTTTGATTGTAACAGTTGAGGTTAGGAGATATAAAGTTCGGAAGAAGATTGCTGGGGCAATCGAAACTGTAAACTGTAAGAAAGGGTGGTAAGTAAACATTGTGTAACAGTTGTAAAGTGCTTGGACAATTTAGTATTATATGCTTTTAGATTCTTACTAGATAAAAGTAATTGAACACAAATTTCTTCTAATAAAATAGTTACTTGATTAAATTCTAATGTAATATTTGTAGTATCATTTGTAGATATAAACTTATGAGTCAATATAAAGTCCATATTTTGTTTCCATACAATAAAAAATAATCATATGGATTTATGTCTCAAGGATTCATAAGAAATTTGAGCACTCTAAGTGACCAAATTGGGTGCAGTTTTGAACCTTAAGTCTCAGAGTTTGTTACTTTATTACTGCATTAAACCACATGACACATTTCTAACAATAATTTTGACAGATCGACTGACTTGCTCAAAATTAATTTAACTGAAGTAGTGAGTTTTGCCTGTTTTAATATCTTTTAACTTGAAAGTGCAGCAGTAGCATTTATAGAATGTATGGAATCTCAACCTTATTGAAGAATTTAGGATATGTTAAATTGATTCACATTCTTATTAAACATATAGGTAAAACATGTTGTATTTCTTATAAAGTTTTGAATATTAATTATTAAATAGATTTTTTTACAAATTATTTTTAAAATAATAAAAATTCTATAGATCACTTTCTGAACTGGAGCAAATAATATAATTATCAACATATTGTAAATCTAGGGAGATAATCAGATGAAAACTTCCCATCACCAGAAATTTAAATCCATAACATCAACTTTTTAATGGAATTAGTACATATTTCTATTGAAAATCACTTTACACTTTCTATTCTCTAGTGGTTCAACTACTAACAGTAAAAAATGCCCATATACTATTATATAAAAGCTGGATAATATTAACAATCTTATGTAAAAACAATCTAATTTAATCATTGTTGCAAGTATTCTTGATTAATTAAGTCAAATGTCTTGAAAAATTCGATAAAATCAATATATAAAATATCAATATATATTATGTTATCTATGTACCAGCCAATAACTTTTTAACAAGCTTTTCACAATAGCCCCAACCCTGACTTTTGTTTCTGCTTCTGGAGTTTTAAGTGAGGTGCTAGGATATTCAAGTATTAGATTTAAAATACCAGGTCAAGCCCAGAACATTATCTAATGGTTAACTATTAAATAGAAAATCTGAAATTTTCAGACATCCATATGTTTTTAAATCCAGCTATCTAATTTAAATAGCCATATGGGACTAAACTAAGTTCAGATACACCATATATTAATAGTTTTAGCAACATAAAATCACCAAAGCCTTAGTAGAAAAAAATATAATTGCAAAAAAATCCAAGTCATATATCACATGACCTAATTTAACAAGCTCATATTACAAATGTTATCTAATGAGGCTCCCAATAGCTCTTAACAAGCTTTTCAGAATATCCCCAACCCCAGACCACTTCCTGCTTATGGATTCCTCAGTGAGGTGCTAGGATATTTAAGAATTAGATTTAAAATATCAGGTGAATCCCAGCACTTTATCTAATGATTAACTATTAAGAAGAAAACCTGAAGTTTTCAGACATCCATATGTCTTTAAATTCAGCTATCTAACTTAAATAGCCATATGGGACTGAAGTAAGTTCAGAGCATAACAGCAATTGACCAAACTGAGTGTGTTTTTTAATTTTTCTCTGAGTAAAACGGTAATTAATTCCATCTATGAGAGATGGTTACTTATTCCATTATTATTTGCAATTAAACGACTAGCATGTTGCTTAATAAGGCTAACACAAAATATGAGAATCCTAATAATAAAATACCCACCAGAATTGTTAAAAGTATTTGATGTTGATACATATATGTTTGTAATAAAAAGTCTAGTACAGTTATTATTATTTTGTTTTTATAAACAGATAATGCAAAAAACATAATAATCATTCTTATAATTAAAGATTACAATATATATATATGATAGTAGATGGCATTCTACCAAAAACACCATCAAGCATAGTTTTTTGTTTACATAAATGTCAGAGCAAGCATTCACTATCTCTAACTTTAATTTCCACCTTCAGATCATGATTTCAAGCTATTTGCTATCGTCAGTGAAGGACAGGAATAAGAAAATAGATCTAAACACAAACTCTGAGCGTTTATGAAACAGTTTCTATTCAGCTTACAAGCATGAATCTTTTAGACACGTAATGTCTTCAAACTCAGCATAGCAAGCCAGATATTTACATGGGTCTGATCTCTGTTTAGCATCACCACATAGTAGAAGCCTCTGCAATATATATCATTGCAAGAAAGACCTCAAAGGTACATTTATAAAAAACAAAAAACACAAGTTAAAACTTGCTAACGCTTGTATTTATGACAATAGATGTCATTCTACCAAAAACCCCATCACGTGTAGCTATCTGGCTTGCTATGCTGAGTTTGAAGATGTGTCTAAAAGATACACGCTTGCAAGCTGAATAGAAACTGTTTCATAAACACTCAGAGTTTGTGTTTAGATCTATTTTCTTATTTCTGTCCTTCACTGACGATAGCAAATAGCTTGAAATCATGATCTGAAGGTCGAAATTAAAGTTAGAGATAGTGAATGCTTGCTCTGACGTTTATGTAAACAAAAAAACTATGCTTGATGGTGTTTTTGGTAGAATGCCATCTATTGTCATAAATACAAGCGTTAGCAAGTTTTAACTTGTGTTTTTTTGTTTTTCATATATATATATATATGCAAAAAGAAAAAATACAATATTATGGCATCTACTGCAAATTATAAAATTGATATATTAGGAATGTAATAAAGGTTACCATAGTAAGGATTTAATCTAAATATAATGATTTCAATCTTGTTAGCAAATAATTAAAGATATTGTAGGCAACTAAGAAATAAAGGTAGATGTGCAATCACAACATATGGTAATAAGCCATTATAATATTATCAAACCATATTTATATAAATTCAAATATGTAATTCAAGTAAAAATTGATACTTCTGATATAAGAAACATGGGGTTTCAATACTGAGTGATCTAGTAATTTTAAGATAAATTCAGTTTTTTTAAATATCTTGGTCTCAGGCAATTACTACTAGCATTATAGTTGAAGGTCATTAATCTTTTGAATCTGATGACCGAATTGCTTTGTTAGGTTTTTTAGTAATGCAATTCCACTAAAAAATCACTCTCATGCACCTTCTATAGTGTTATTTTATAGAAAAAATTAAAATGTATATTGACTATCAGTTCCAACTAAATTATCTAGATGTCTGTATCATTAAGAGAAAAATAAACAATGAGAATTGGGTGTGCTTTCAAGTTAAGAGATAGGCCTACCATTGCACTTAAAAGTAATCAATGTAATTGTGAAATCGTTTGAATCTTGAAATTGAAAATTGAAAGTTTACCTAGAGCAGCTTATTATGGAGAGACCTGGGCCAATATCACTACCAGAACCTCCCAACATCACTACTTATATAGGAGAGCACAAAACAACACTGAAAGTAAATCTATATTCCTCGAATACCAAAAAAACAATGGGCGATATATTTGAACCCACTGTAGCAAAGGTGCTGTGTACAGAGTGCAAAAATACCAAAAGAAAAATAAGAGAAGCGTGCTTCATTGCAAATGACAACAATGCAATAAACCGGAAGGAATCGTGCTTTTCCATTTCTAGAAAGTGGATTATATGAAGATATTGAATAAATTTACGTAAATTACTACTCAGTCTTTAAAAATCACAACTCAAGCCAACACCCCAAAGATAGGCTATGAATATGGGAACCAAAGTTTCCCAGAAAGTGCTCAGCCTTATAATTCCCTTAATATTGAGTTTCACTTGTTTGCCTAACGTGCAATTTGTAGCTTACTACTTGAAGGTGAAGCAGAAACAAGGATTTCATTTCTATAGTTTGTTTATTTAGTTTTATTTTTGTAAAATTAAGTGAAATATTAATTTTTTAAAGTAAGTTTATGATATTCACTTTCACATTTTGTTTGAACGTATTTGTTTTTATGAAAAAATAAATTAAGGAGTGATAAATGAAAAAAAAAAGCCTGCTAAAAAATTATAATTATAAATGAATTTTAAAATTTTAAGATTATATTCATTATTTGAATGTATTCTTTATTGATATGCATGAAAATTTATGTCAGAATTATATTCATTGAAAGACATTTTTAAATCTAAAGGCTAAAATAAAATCTTTTATTTTCATTATTTATTTGATTTGATTACATTTGCTATTTCTGTTCAAAGTTGATATATTACTTTTATCGTGACAGATGTTTTGAAGTTCTAATTTTATTAAATGTTATGAAAAATGTAAATTTTAATAAAGAATAAAAATATGGGAATCAATTTAGTATATGATATCAGATATCTTTTCAGACCTGGAGAAATAACTGAACACTACTGAAGAGACTATGTGATAAATGTAACAAATATGTGATATTTTTTATGTCTGTTGTGTTTGTAAATACCAGCAAAAAAAAGTAATGTGCGTTGTCTTATTTTTGAAGAAATAATTAAATGTGTGTTAATTTTTAATTAACAGCTGTGACATTTTAATAAATAAGTAGTAGGTTTTCCCACCTTAAATGGCAAGAATAATACAAAGGGAGGAATATAAGAATGTATGAAGTGTTCTTTTATCTGAATAATACTCAAATTGTCTGGCAATTAAATTTTAATTAACAAAAATTAAATGAACAAATAGTAGCAGAATTTTTATCCATTAAACTACAATTGCAACATTTTATTAAAAATTTAATTACCAAATAGTATGAACAAACTACAAAAGTAAAATTATCTTGGGTGTGTGTGTGTTAAAATCTACTATCAAGTAAAACAGAATAAAATAAAGGTGTGTCTTGTCACCAATAACTAACATAATTGTCTTGAAGGGAGATTATAAAGTGATCTGAATAGATGTTGTTTTGTAATCATGACAACTGATAAATCTGGATTTGTCTGTTAGGATGAGTTTTTTGTGGTACCAACAATTTCTCCTCTGATTTACATGAAAGTAATACATGAGTGAAACTTTCTGGAGAAATTGAACCAATCCATAAAGAAAGTATTGCTGAACAGCTGGATTGGTGTGTTCAAGGGCAGATCTGGCATTAAGACCAGCTCCAAAATTTTTGCAAATGCTCAACATGCTATTGGTTTCACCACTGACATCAGCATAGTGAGAAATAGGTTTTCATTTTGGACTAAATATATATGATTTAGAAGCTTTGACAGTGCTGAATCAGCACTCACTCTCTTTTGCTACCATTCCTTCTTTCATGCAGTATAGATGATTCACATTTGCTGCAAAGTGGTCCAAACCATTGAGAAGATTGTGTTCCTGCAGGTAATTCAATGCAGACTCCTTTCAGGTGACTACTTTTCTGTGAAATTCCACCAGGAACATATTCAAAATATATAAGTGGATGTTGTAAAACCACCAAGAATTTGAAGATCTTTTTTTATTTAGTTGCTGTTTACTGGTCAAAGAGCCTAGTATTTGTAAAAATACATCTTTTTCTGCTTTTTTTTTCATTTCATGATCATTGACAAAATAAATAAAATTTTGCACCTACTCAAACAATTGAAAGATTAAACAACCAAGCAGAAAGAAAATAATTTTTATACATTTAATGTTCTTATGATTTAATAAAAAAACAGAAAAAATAAAAAGAAATTACAAAGGTCATGAAGTTAAACAATTGGATAAAGGTTTTTCTTTCCCCAGTTTACAAGTCAAAAGTCACTAATTTCTGTATTTGTATTTTTTGTACTTTAATGCTAGAATTGGTAGACAAATGAAAGATGAAATTGCTGAAGATAATTTTGGTTATGGTAATAGAAATGAGAGAGGACATAGACTTGTGGACTTTGCAGAAAAAGAAAAACTTTATATTATGAATTCATTTTTTGAGAAAAATGTTAAAAGGAAATGGACATGGAAGCATCCAAATGAAGGTACAGCAGAATTGGATTATATTTTGACTAACAGAAAATACATATTTCAAGATTGTAATGTTCTTAATAAATTTAACACAGGAAGTGATCATCGATTAGTAAGGTGTAAGTTACGTGTTAATGTAAAACTAGAGAGACAAAAATTATTAAGAAAAACAATATTTACAGTTGATATTTCTAATCTTCAGAAACATTCTAATGAATTTAAATTAGAACTTACAAATAGGTTTCAAGTGTTAGGAGATTTTGAACATGATTCAGATTTGAATGAAATTAATATGAAAATAACTGATACACCTTTAAAAACTGCAACAAACATAGCTGGTAGAAAAAAGCAGCAATTGACTAATAAAATTTCTACTGAGACTAGAGAATTTATGAAGAAAAGAAGGAATATGAAGATATACAAAAGTGATGTATTAAAAAGAATTGAATATCTCGAATTTTGTAAAATGGTACAGAAAAGAGTTGAAAATGATATAAGAAAGTATAACTATGAAATAGCAAGGAAAGCTGTAGAAGAAAATAAAAGTCTCAAAAATGTTAAACAACATTTTGGTATTGGTATGAAATTTATATCTGCAATAAGAAAAAAAGATGGAATTATTACTAGAAAGAGAGATGACATCATGAAATTGGTAGAAGATTTTTATCAAGAATTATATAGTAATAAAGAACAAGTACCTCCTATATCTATTACATCTTCCGAATTGCCCAGAATTTTAAATGAAGAAGTGAGATATGCAATTAAGTGTATGAAGAAAGGAAAGGCTCCAGGAAATGATGGAATTATAATTGATATATTAAAAGAAGCAGGTGAAGAAATAGAAACAATTTTAGCAAAGTTATATACCAAATGTCTAAATGATAAAGATGTACTGGAAGATTGGAAGAATGCAGTAATAATATTAATATTTAAAAAAGGTGATAAAGAAGATATTAGAAATTACAGACCTATCAGCCTTTTATCAGTTTTATATAAAATTTTTACCAAGATAATTACAACTCATCTACAGAGAACTTTGGATTTTCACCAACCAAGAGAACAAGCGGGATTTAAAAGTGGTTTTAGTACAATAGATCATATCCAGGTATTGAGAGAAGTCATAGAAAGGACAAACGAATATGAGTTGTCATTATGTTTTGAATTTGTAGATTATGAAAAGGCATTCGATTCTATACACATTTCTTCAGTGATTAAAGCATTGAATCATCAAGGTATAGATCCAGGATATTGTCATATTTTAAAGAATATTTATAAAAATGCAACAGCAACAATTAGATTACATAATGATACTGGAAAAATCAACATTGAGAAAGGTGTAAGACAAGGTGACTCCATATCTTCAAAACTCTTTACAGCAGTGCTGCAAGAAGTATTTTGTGGATTAAAATGGGAAACTAAAGGAGTGAAAGTAAATGGAGAGTATTTAAGTCATTTAGATTTTGCAGATGATGTAGTTGTTTTTGCAAATAATGCTTCAGAGCTGCAGGAAATGTTGCAGGAGTTAGCAGATGAAAGTAGAAAAGTAGGACTAAAGATAAATGTTAAAAAGACTAAAGTAATGTTTAATCGATTTGCTCAAAATATGAAAATAAAGATTGATTATGAAGAATTAGAAGAAGTTAACAGTTACAAATACCTTGGTCAGATTATTAATACAGATGGAAACATAATGGAGGAAATAGAATTAAACTTGGTTGGAGTGCTTTTGGTAGAAATAACTTGATACTAAAAGGAAATATGCCTATGTGTTTGAAAAGGATGGTTTTTAACAAATGTGTTTTACCAGTTCTTACTTATGGATCTGAGACTTGGACACTTAATAGAAGAGCAATACAGAGACTTCAGACCACTCAAAGGAGTATGGAGAGATGTATGTTGGGAGTAACAAGAAGAGATCGAAAACGCAATGTATGGATAAGACAACAAACAGGTGTTACTGACCTTATTGAAAAAATTAAAAGATTGAAATGGAGTTGGGCTGGACATATTGCTAGAAGAGATGATAATAGATGGACAATTGAAATTTTAAACTGGATTCCAAGAGATTGTAAAAGACCCAGAAAGAGACCACATGTGAGATGGATGAATGAAATAAGAAAGTGTGCAGGGGTGTTGTGGAGAAGAAAAGCTAAAGATCGGAGAAGATGGATTAAACTTGGAGAGACCTTCATCCTGCAGTAGATTGATAATGGTTGATGATGATGATGATGATGATGATGATTTTCACTATTAATATTATCTGAATGAGTAAACTAAAAAAAAAAAAAACAGTTTGTCAATATTTAAAAAACAATTACATGCCTATTTATTGAAAAAAAAAAAAAAAGAACAACAATAAAATAATAAAAAATATCCGATATTTATTGTTTTTATTATGTAGTGCGAAAATATGGGTGGGGACGACGACTATGTTTTTTTATTTATTACAATACATATTGTTTTCCTTCATTTTTGTTTGGAGACACATTACGATAAAAAAACAACAACA